>NQLW01000964.1:123929-160159 GCA_002312845.1 Kalanchoe fedtschenkoi
CGGTGATGGGCTAACAACCATTTATGCCACATACCTCACTGGGTGAATATACGGGGAAATACCCAAGGGCCTTCAAGTTCTCAAGAGAATGGAAGGTGAATAATGTTGTAGCTAAAGCGTACTTGGAGAAAGCTGCAAAAAGGATGAAGAAGTGGGCGGATAAGAAGAGGAAGCCATTGGAGTTCAAGGTTGGAGACTTGGTGTTGGTGAAAGTCCTTCAAGAACAACTAAGGTTCCTTCGAAGCAAAGACAAACGCTTAATCCGGAAGTACGAAGGCCCTCTCCCGATCATCGCTAAGATAGGGAATGCAGCATATGAAGTGAAGCTCCCTGAATGGATGAAGATTCACCCGGTATTTCATGTTAGCTGCTTGAAGCCATTCTACGAAGATAATGAAGATCCAGCGAGGAGCATCACCAAGAGGCCAGGAGTCAAACTATCCACAAACAACAAGGAAGAGATTGAAGACATCTTATCAAAGAGAATCACCCACTCACAATCTGGAGTACAGCAGGAGGAGTTCTTAATAAAGTGGAAAGGCAAGGGAGTTGAAGAAGCTAGCTGGGAGCCAGCAGAAACCATCCGACCAGAAGATCAGCCTTCGTCGCCGAGAGCGTCGACGAATTGAGTGGGGGAGAGTGTGAGAGTCCAAGCTTGTCCAGGGCATTGTACGCCTATGGCCGCTTGTTTTCATTGTTAAAATGTAGTATGTTTGTACAAGCACTAGTCATGTTTGTTCCTATGGGAATGGAAAAAGTCCCATTAGCTCTTTACGGGGGAGTGGATAGTTCAGCGTTGTAGTTGGGCTACTCCACTCGGATAAGGTGCGTCCTTCGAGTCCCTAATCTTTGTATAGGCGTGCCCCCGTGCCTACTTGCGTGTAATCTTTCCGATATTAGTGAAATGCGCCCTTTCATTTTAATCGATGTCCCGACTCGTTCGATTTACATGATAGAGTCATCTGTGCCCCTTTTTGCGAATACCTTACTTATGTGATCCTTTGTTGCCTTAAAGGTACTCGAGAGCGTGATAAAGGCTAACTTGCGGGTTCTTGCGTGAGCCAACAAGTGCCGCACGAGCTTGTTAGAGAACGAGCCCGTGACACTTAGCTTGACTGAGCTTACTCCAAAATTTTAGTGCTATTGCGTTTATTGCATTCCGTTTATTTCAATTGAATTGCACATGGTGTTTAGTCCAACTTTTCAAATGAGATTATATTTGAATTTGTATAAGTTTATTTCAATTGAACTACATTCGATTATTTCAATTGAATTCAATTTTTTGACATTTACCTTGTGTCGGTAGATGTGGATGATGGAGATTCACATACAACTCTTCATTCAGAATATCAAATATCTATTATTCGAAGGACTCATTAAGTAAGTCGCCTTTTCTTAAAATCATCACATGAATTGCGTTTATTTCAGTTTAAGTCAGTCTAGTCGCATTTTAACGAACTTCTATACATGTATAAATACATATTAGAATGTTGTATTGTAAAAAAAAGAAGAGATGTTATTTTGGACAGCACTTAATTTGATCACTACTGTAGGAGGGCCATTTAAATTGCCGTTTATCTCTTTTTATATTTTAATACATGTTGTAATTAATATTTTATATATAATACAGTATGAGATTGTCGTGAACTACAAATACATATATTTAGTTTGCTGTAGTAATAGAACTAGAGATTTTAACTTTAATTTAGGCCATCAAGATTTCATTGTGCTATATATATTACCTTGATATTCACTGGAACATCAATGTTAGAGTGATGCTTATATGCATGTTAAAAAACCAAGTTGTATTGTTACAACTTTAACGAATATATCAGACGTCATTATGACATTCCTTGATTAGATGTTGATTTTGATGAGCTAGAAAACTACAAATGATATTGTCGTGAACTACAAATACATTTATTTTATTTGTTACAGTTAATAAAACTAGAGACCATTTGTGAAATAATATAATCTGATTTTGGAGGATGCGCTATTCTATATTATAGAATGAAAAGATTGATTTCACAATGACGTTGGATATATGTTTATTCAAAAACAATGGGAAATGGTGTTCCGGCATCAGATTAGTTCTAGCAAGTCACAAGAAAATGGTAAGTTTGATTAATCGCTTAAGTCCTTAAAATTAAATTTCTATAAAAGCTTATGAATTCTGTTTTGTCATTATACTTTTTTCTTATTTTTTTAACGCTCTGCAACGTCAGTGACTATGCTAAACTACTATGACTCATGTGAGCCAACTAAGTAATCATTTTTTCGAGCTGCCACTGGAGTCCGGTAAATGTGAATCACGTGATGCAGCGGAATCTAATCAATGCAAGGTTAGAAATATCTAGTTTTTGATACGTATATATTATTAAGATTGGAACACCATAGCGGCTGATCACTGAACCTCTATTTTGGGTAGTGTTATTTTTTTAACTCATTTAGACCAGTTTGGATATATAGAATTATTAATGTCAATTTACTCCCTTGTGGTGTTTTTGTTTTGAAGTAGTTCCTAGAGAGTAGGCCCACGCTTCCGTCTCGGAGATAGCGTCTCTCACCGACGAGCTCGTAGATTTCTATTTTATTTTATGTTATTTTTATTAATATTGTGAAATAATAATATTTGGTATTTTAGTTTTTTATTGATCATTGCGTTTATATAATTCAGAAATAGTTTAGAATGGAAATAAATACATGAAATATATTATAATAAAAATAATAAAATATTCTTTTTAAAAAATAAATTAGTGACCGGAAACCGACCGTTAAAAAATAGCGTGGAAACAGCCTACAAAACCAGCGACTCACAACACCACGTTGTGCAGCTTAATTCATGGAGTGTGGAAAACGTTACAGCTACTGTTTGTGGACATTAGTAATGATAAAACATGTAGGCCGCCCTCATTTGACTTTGGCCATGGCCTTTTTTGAGAAGAAAGACATCTTTCTTGGCGTAATTATTAAGAATGTTGTCTAATAACTTTAAAATTTAAAATTTAAAATTTAATGATATCACATTTATGTTTTGATACATTTAGGCTGTGTTCGATTTAGGGAAAAAGTGACAGAAAATTTGAGGGAAAATCGAAAGGAAATGATATCCTTGAAGGATTCCATCTAATTTTTTCTTATTTGATTTCATTAGGAAAATGTCAGAGAAAATTGTTAGGAATTCATTTCATTTTCCATGATCATGGAAAATTTTTAAAAAAATATATGAAAAAATGTCAATCTTTCATCAATTCATACACTGAACTTATTCAAAAAATGGTTATTTGTTTTAGATACATTGAATTTGATTGGATTGATTTGTTAGAGATACGAATCACATTTTACATCCATTTTTCCAACTAATTTTCTTTCCTTCCTATTTTTCATCTAAACCAAACAAATTTTTTTACTAATTTTCCATCAAATTTTCTTTTCCACCTAGTTTTCCTAAACCAAACACAGCCTAAAGATGCGCCTGAAATATGCAACATTTGGGCCGAAGTGCGCAGCTTGAGTTTGACGCCAGATCCGGGAATGAATTCCGCGGGGTTCTAACCAACTCCCCAAACTAGCGATTCAGCGGTCAGATCTGACAATGAATGCCTCCGCCGCATGATAGAAAAAGAACAGCCGCATGCGGAGGAGAATTTGTGGAGACTGAAGTTTCAGGGGTTTTGAAAACTGCACCGGATGAATAATTATGGTGGTCAGATTCTGTTCTGTTTTTACTTTTAAAATTAGATATGCTGTACTCTTTTATTCATCACTTAATTATTATTATTTATTTGATTAATTATTTCATCATTATAATTCATAAAACATATTTATACACCATTAATAATATATCAAATTTTACATACAATTTAAAAAATATATATTTTAAATACATACATATTGAATTTGATCGTACTAATATCTTTTTTAGTGTACTCAGTTTAATTTTAAACGATTATTATTAGAAACCGGAGGGAGTAATTTTGAGGAGAACTTGTTTATAGGTAATATATCAGATTATTAAATAATTATATATTTTTATCTCAAAATTTCATACTTTTTATAAGTAAATAATTAAATTAAATTTATATTTTATTTGAAGACAATAACATCTGTAATTTTTTTTATAAATTATAGCATAACGTGTTTTTTAAAAGAAACGTTTTTTAACAAAATAGTGGTAGCATCCAATCATGCCCCCCTCCCACTAGCTAAGGCCTTTTTGACATATACATTGTGATTTGTGACTTTATTCTCTTTTATATATTTAATTGTAAAGTAATATTTACGTGGGTACAAATAACATTATATTTTTTACTCATCTCCACTTTATGACGGACCAAATTGCATAATATAAACTACATAACATTTGTCAGAATGAATGGAACGTGAGATGAATGCATCCACACAAAAAATATTTAGAGGATTATTTATCAATTAAAATTAATCACATTACGTGTGTGAATTTACAGATCATATATTTTCAATTTGTGATCATTTTGATTTTTTGAAAATTTATTATAATCTGTTTTTAAAATTCATAAATTTAATTAACATAATCCTACTAAGCCTTAAATGTCATCAACCCAACTTTTTTTGTTTTTTGGCTAGAGACTCCACATGCCAATTCACGCACATTTTCATATATAAAAGCGTAAATGTGATATCATCAATGTTCGAATCCATAATTGTTAGGCAACATCTAAAATTATTGGACGGGCACCTTGTTGGTCACCTTAATTCGTCCCAAGACAAGGCGTTGAATGTACAAAACGAAACCATTTCATTTCTAAGCTTCAATTTCAGACTTCGACTTCTAAACGAATGATCGATAATTAAACTGAATTATCAACATCTATCCCTTTCAAAAATTTGCAAGTATATCTGTATGAGTAAATTGGCATTGAAAGTTAGTATTAATGTTAAGTATATATTTTATTCAATAGAAGAATAAATATTAATAATTTAAATATATTTTATTTTGCAAATCAGAATTAATAATCTCAAATAAGTGGGATTATAATGTGATACTACTAATAATATCTTCTCCAATCTACCAAACATGCTCTAAATATTCGAAATTAAACAGATAAATAGTTGAATATAGACAGACCATCACACTTTTTTCATAAAAATTTTAAATATATATATAATGATAATACACCTAATTCTTGAGTTCATACTGATTCATATTTTTGTTCTTTTCCCTAACTTTTAACCAAAAGTTGCCTCTATGTATACGCGCACTTCCTTCACCAAATCGAACCACTCCTGGCTTACCTTATTCTCTCCAAAAACATTCCACGCCCTCAATGGCCTCACTTTTCCACCCTCGGAATAATTTTGCACTTCCATTCAGCATCCTCTTGCTCCTCTTACCAATTTTTGTTCCAGCCACCACCTCGGCCGCCAAGGCGAGACATTTCAAATGGGAAGTTGAGTACATGTTCTGGTCACCCGATTGCGTCGAGGGCGTCGTCATGGGCATCAACGGCCAGTTCCCCGGTCCAACCATCCGCGCCAAGGCCGGTGACACCATTGTGGTCGAGCTTCACAACAAGCTACACACTGAAGGTGTTGTGATCCATTGGCATGGGATCAGACAGGTTTGCTTCATATTTCACCAACTCTCAAAAGCTAGCTTTTGTTGATTTATCTTGCACCTCTGGAATTCCATTAATCTTACTTAATCATGCTTAATAAGGTACATCTGGTTGTTTCAGTGTAAACCTAGCTGATATTTTTGTTTTTATATTTATTGGATAAAATATTTTTCCCTTTTCGAGGAGTGTGACAAAGGGACAGAATCAAGTTGCAAAATGATAAAATTTGTTTGAACAACATTAAATTCTGGCATTCTTATGAGTTAAGGTTAAATTGTGACAATTATTTTGCTGGTGAAACGATGTAGCTGGGAACACCGTGGGCGGATGGGACAGCATCCATCTCTCAGTGTGCGATCAATCCTGGCGACCATTTCGTGTACAGGTTCAAAGTTGATAAGGTAAACAAATGCCCACACTAGCTCCCATATGCTTCCTGCTTCTACTGCCCAGAAGCTTCACTTTAACTATATTATTATTATTATTATTTTTCTTTATATATCTCTGTTGCAGCCGGGGACATATTTCTACCATGGACATCTCGGAATGCAGCGCTCCGCGGGCCTCTACGGGTCTCTCATTGTCGACGTGGCCGACGGCCAGAAAGAGCCTTTTTCCTATGATGGAGAGTTCAACTTGCTCCTCAGCGACTGGTGGCACCAGGGCGTGCACGAGCAGGAAGTCGGACTCTCCTCCAGCCCCATGCGCTGGATCGGCGAGCCACAGGTCACACAACGCTCCCATATAAGTTAACATGAACGACACAACTCACAGCCAGCAGGCAGGCAGATTAGGTTAATTATTCACTGAATGACACAGCATGTTGTTATATATGTGTCGCAGAGCTTGCTGATGAACGGGAGAGGGCAGTACAACTGCTCTCTGGCGGCGCAGTTTGGCAACTTGTCGTCATGCAAGTTCACGGGGAGGGAGCAGTGCGCGCCCAAGATTCTACGCGTCGAGCCTAACAAGACATACAGGCTCAGAATCGCCAGCTCCACCTCCCTGGCGTCCCTCAACTTGGCCATCAAGGTATGACCATGTGCTAGCTAGCTAGCTGCATTTTTGTCTTCAGTCCCTAAAACTACACACTGCCACGATAATGCGTCCCACCACCGCCATTTTTCATTCACTAATCACTTGCATCTTTTACATGATCTTTCTTCTTTCTTTGGGTCAGAATCAATCCTTTTATATCCTTTTGAAATAGGTTATCTTTCTAGGGTTGGAATTGACCTATTACCAACTGATCACTTTAAGTCATGGACTGATGCCAGATGCATTTTTAGTCATCCTGACATCCACACGTTTAAATTTATTAAATTGATGAATTTTATAATTATTTGTTAATTTCTATCAATAAGGTTTAGATGAATCCATGTTGGAGAGCATGTACAAATACTTTAATTATTGAATGAGTGCATTTTTTGGTCCTTTTCATTTCATATTAGAAACTATCTTCCCTCTATGAATAGACAACGCACTCCTGAGCATCCCTAATTAGTTAATTGTCAGTTTTGTGTTCACATAAATTAGAGTAAGCTTACTATTTATTTACATGATGGTGTGTATAAAGTATAAGAGTACCATGTGCCTCACCTAGTACGACAAAAATATGGCAATGAGGACTTTTTAGGTGCATTTCTGGCCACCTTATGTTTATGAAAACTATTAATAGATCTTCGAAGATTGGAAAAATGAAATTGTTATGTGGAAGACACTCATTAATATTCGGATTATTGAGACTGTTAACTTCATCTAAGATCATAAAGGTAATTGAATAGTACTGACAAATTAAGATTTTGTTTCAGAGTTTGGATAGAAGTAAAATGAAAGGACGTAAGAGGGAAAGAAAATAGAAGTATTGAGAGTGGAAATAAAAATGTTATTATTAGAAGAATTTGAAGAGAAACAAAAGAAAATGTGAGAAAAATGTGTTTCGTATTAGTAGAGAAAGAAAATGATAGTATAATTTAACATTTTTATTTAATCAAATGTTCATTTAATAATATAAAAAATATGAAATATATAGAGCAAAAATAATTCGTTCTCAAATCATTCCATATCCACACATGGAAGAATTTGAAAATGATGATTTTTGGAGGGTTTTAGGTATTCGATACCAGCATCCTTCCAGATCTTCTCATTTGTCTCAAAAATAAATTATAACAGTTAATATAATCCACAAATAAAAATGTGTCCCATGTCATTTTTTTTTAAAATGGATCAATAGTGGTTCCCCACTTCTCCTTGGTGGTAAGGGCGCACACTCCTCCACCTTGATAGTGTACGCTCATACTCACTGCGGGCCAGCTTACGCGCACCTTCAGCGTATCTAAGCATACGATATCAACAGCCTTGAAATCAGAATCTTTAAATGTCATCTTAAAAAATCAAAATCGGTGTGAAATTTTGTTGACATGTCAAACTAACATAATGATTCACCGTTAATGATTAATATGTCGACAGTTCATACGTAGGACCCATGAATTTCTCTCACCGACACCATTGTTAATTATTGATAAAAAAAACAATCATGTATATCCTTTAGAATTCAAATTTCTGATAATCTGTAAGGAAAACTTAACCCCCCATCCATCATGTCATGTCCGACCAAAACGTGCCTTAAAATTCCACCCAAAATCCATGACGTGTCAATTCTTTCATCTAACTTTTTGTCCTGTCAAAATTTCAGAATCACAAAATGACTGTGGTGGAGGCTGACGGGAACTACGTGCAACCATTTTCAGTGTCGGACATGGACATCTACTCGGGCGACAGCTACTCGGTCCTCTTCACAACCGACCAGGACCCGACCATGAACTACTACGTCTCTGCCAGAGTCCGAGGCAGGCTCCCCGACACCCCCCAAGCCCTCACCATCTTGAACTACAAGCCTAACGCCGCCTCCAAGCGCCCCAGCCTGCCCCCGCCACTCGCGCCCGCCTGGAACGACTACGCCCACTCCAAAGCCTTCACCAGCAGCATTTTCGCCAGACCGGGGTCCCCCGCGCCGCCCAGAAACTTCCATCGGCGGATCGTGCTGCTCAACACGCAGAACAGGATGAACGGGTTGACGAAGTGGGCGATCAACAACGTGTCGCTGACACTGCCCGCCACTCCCTACTTGGGATCCATTAAGTACAAGCTGTGGCACGCGTTTGAAGATCGGCCCGAGGAGGATTACGACAGGGAGGCGTATGATGTGACGAAGCCGCCAGTGAACCCCAACACGACCGCCGGGAGCGGCGTGTATAATCTTCGGCTCGGCACGACGGTGGACGTCATCCTGCAGAATGCGAACACCTTGACGGCGAACGTGAGCGAGATCCACCCGTGGCACCTGCACGGGCACGATTTCTGGGTGCTGGGGTACGGGGAGGGGAAGTTCAGGGAGAAGGAGCATGAGAAGGGTTTGAATCTGGAGAACCCGCCGCTGAGGAACACGGCGGTGATCTTCCCTTACGGGTGGACGGCGTTGAGGTTCGTGGCGGACAACCCGGGCGTGTGGGCGTTCCACTGCCACATCGAGCCGCATCTTCACATGGGGATGGGTGTGGTGTTTGCGGAGGGGGTTCATCGCGTTAGGGACATTCCGAAGAGCGCGCTGGCTTGCGGCATGACGGCCAGGATGTTCATGTCTCGCGACAACTCGAACACGACCGTTCGAGGCTAGATCTTCGCTCGCCATTTGAGTTTTCTTGGTTTCTGGGGCTCGTAGTAATAGTGCATGCAGTCCAAGCGAGGGAGTGCATGCTTATTATTATTTATTCTGCATGTCTCACGGGAAGCAATTCATGCGTGATATTTATGAAATAAATAAGGACTTACCGGATATACCCCATAGGTATATGAGCTATATATCTTACCAGTAAAAATAATATCGTTTTAGATTATTTTTAAAAGATTTAGTTTTTCTAAGTTTTAGAATTTTTACTGTTTTAGGGTTTTAAAGCTTTTTGATTTCAAACTTTCATATTTTTAGTATTTTTGTTGTTGTTTCCGAACATATCCTAAACGGTGTCGTTTCATAACTCTAAAATCTTACATCATAAATTCCTAAAAATACTAAAAAAAAAAAACCCTAGAAACCCGAAAATATTACAAACTTTAAATCATGAAATCCTGAAACCCCTAACACCATTTGAAATGAAGTTATTTTAGCCGCTTGAGTACATATCTTGTATACCCTGATGGGGTATATACATTTTTCCCAATAAATAAATATAGGAAAACACTAAAAACTAAAAAATTGTATCACAACTTTCTCAATTACGATTCGAACTGTTTAGAAAGTTGAAATAAAAAAAACATGAATTAATTTATGATACTATTTAAGATTAATAAATTTTATTTTATTTATTAAATATGATTGATCATATTAAATTAGTTGATGATTAGGGCTAATTGAGTATAAAAATACATGGCGAATTTTGCTTATGTGAATAAAAAATGTTGTTTAATTTATGATAAAATGATGTTGTTTATCTCATAATAATACTAGTTTATAAATGCATCATAAATTTTATTTTAGAAAATCAGTCTAAAATTACTTTTTTAAAGATTTTTTCAATAATTCAGATATAATTTAAATTGTAATTGAGAAAATTACTACGTTTCAAGTTTTTCACTTAATTATCGTGTAACCAGGTGACTATTATGAGTAGGTTTTCCTCCGTCTTACTTATAAATTTGCATTCGCTATCAAAATGTGTGATGCAATCGCATGTGTATTTTTTATTTTTTCACATCGCTTATTTATTCATCGATAATACTTTCTTATATGAATGAGTACTCTTTTTAATTACTTTTTAAATTCGTGTCGATGACAATTACTCTTACTTAATTTAAGCTCTCTTTCATACTTTTCTCTATAAGATTTACATAACTACTACACATAAATTTATAGACGGTGTTTCTTTTTTGAGCTTTGTATGGCCATTAAATCATGAATGACGCTTTTAAATCAAAACCGTTATGTATAATGAAGTATAGAGGAACTAGATCGTTTTGGTTAAAATATTAAACGACAGTGTTTTGGCCCAGAAAACGTCGTTGCGTTTGACTTAGTTGGGTCATAGTTATTAATGCTTAAAAATTTTATTTTGTAGTAAAACTGATTCGAACTTATGAACACCTGTGTAACAAAAATGCTCCCAACCAACACAGCTATTTTAGCTATAAAGTTTATTGTGTAACATAATTAATATTTATTATATTTTCATGATAATAACTGACAATATTATTAAGAATGACTAAATTACTATATACAATTTTATGAAATTTGTGTACACATAGGTATACAAGTTAGTTAGCAAAATAATAAAATTATATTATTTTAGATTTAAAGCTTTGGATTCGGAGTTAAAGATTTTTTTTATTTTAAAAATTCTAAAAACCTAAAATTCTGAAAAATAGTAAAAATTGACTCACTAAAATCTAAAAAATACTCAAATTCTAAAACATTAAGAATGTGGAAAGAAAATGATAAAGAAAGTGAATTCATCATATAAATTCATTTCATTTTTGTATATTTTGTTAGAGGTGAAAAATCCATGGGAAATAACACCTTTTGTCTTGTTAAAAATTTTCATTCAATTTTCCCTCCTTTAATTTTCTCTAACCAAACAAGAGATTTCTTCCCCTTTTCTCTCAAATTTTCATTTTCCTTAAAAATTTTCTAAACCAAACACAGCCTAAGGAGTTTTTAAAACCTTAAAACTCTCGAAACTTAGAAATCATACAAAATAGTGATTTTAACGGTTAAGATTATAAATGTTCAATATATCCAATTTTTTATATGCATTTATTATAATGGAACCCATTTATATATCCTCGCCTAGGGCCATAAAAATCTCAGAAGCTGGCACCTTATAATTGTCTTCCATACTTTTTAAGGTATGTTTTTGGTTATAAATGCAGTTTTTAATTAAGCCTAATTACATGGGTTTTCTCTATGCGCTGAGTATATATGTATGATGATTTGACAATGAGTATGCAGTTCAATCTCATATGTGGTTAATACTCATTTAAAAGAGTACGCATCAATTTATGAATTAATATTTATTTTTGTTATTGTTATTATTTTACAAATAGTCTTACATTTATTTCATAATATGTTTTTACCTTTCATGTAGCTATAAAGAATAGAAATTAGTTGAAATCAAGACGTCTTCGTTGACAATACAGCGTCAAAATTATGGGAGTTTTATGAATTTCCAAAAACATATTGCGATAAGCAATCCCTCTGACATTTTTATCATAGGCGGAGTTTTTGTGAATGTGAGAATTGAAGTATGGTTGTTATTGAGATATTAGAATGACATCGTCATCTTTACGGTATTGATGCATCCTACATCATTTGATATTTACATAGAGAACCATTCAGTGGATCTCAACATGTAGAAACAGGCAATACTCAGAAAAGTGTCGATTGCGTAAATGAGGATGACGATTTTGATGCGAAGAAAATACTTTATCCAATGGGTATTGAGTATAGGAAGATGCAAGTGTGCCCAAATAATTGTGTGCTTAACAAAGATGTGTATGAGGATATGACAAAGTATCTGAAGTGTGATAGATTACAGAACAAATAGAAAATTATACAGGAGAGAAGGTGAAATGCGGATCTGTGAATATCTTATGATACCTCTCAGTGATTCTAAAATTTAAACGGATGTTCGTAACTTTAGATGAATTAGAGTTACTAGTTTGGCATGCACATAAAAGATTGAAGATGGAAAGATGCATCACCCGGCAGATTCTAATCAATGGAAGCAGTTTGACGTTCGATATCCTGAATTAGGTGACGAATTAAAACAACTGAGTCTGGTGTTAAGTTTCGAAGATTGAATCCATTTGGTAATTTGAGCAGTAGGCATAAATACTTGTCCGGTCCTCATCGTGATGTACAATCTATCTCCATAATTATTATGCATGTAAAGGAAATACATAATATTGACTCTCATGATATCTTATCTAAAACAATCTGGTAATGACATCGATGTGTGTCTAACTCATTTCGTATGAGATTTGAAGATGCTATGGGAGTCGGAAGTTCTGACACACGATGCATTGAAAAAAGAGAATTTATTATGCGAACCATATTTTTTTACATGATTAATGATTTCCCTACATATGGAAATCTGACTAGTTACCGTGTCAAAGGAAACAAAGCATGCCCGATATGTGAGAATGACACAGATTCATTGAAATTGTCACACAACCGTAAAATTATTTACATTGGTCAAAAAGATTTCTTTCACATTCACACCCATAACGAGAAAAGAAATCCCAATTTACTGAATTGACAGAATATAGAGTTGTGCAGGTTCCTTTAAGAGGTGATGATATTTTATTGAAGAATCATAACAAAATCGACAAGCAACGATCCTTAAAACAAGAAATATATATTCTTTAGTTTATCATACTGGTCGAGTCTACATGTGAGACATTTCATTAACATGATGCATTTAGAGAAGAACATAACTAAGAGTCTAATTGGAACCCTACTTGAAATTAAGGAAAGACTAAAGATGGACTGATTACAAGATCGCGATTTGATTTGGTGGAGATGAGAATACAAAAGAAATTGACGCCTCAAGTTGATGGTAATCGGAGCTTCTTACCACTATCTACTCACACTGCTCTCTCTCAAAAGAAATGTGAATCATTCTGCAAATGTCTTTATGATCTGAAAATTTTGTATGGATACTCATCAAATATCAGGAGCCTTTTATCAGAAAGGAATTTGAAGATAATGGTAATGAAATCACACGACTGTCATGTTCTTATGCATCAGTTACTTCCAATCGTCATACGATGAGTCTTACAAAAAAAAAGTGTAGCTAACGATCGCAAAGCTCTATGTGGCATTCGGCTCGATTTATAGCAAAATGATTAGTTATGATTTGCGGATCTACTATAGAAACACATTGTGTGAATTGGAGATGTATTTTTTTATCATTTTTTATAATATGGTTCATCTTATTATGGTTCATCTTATATGAAGTGGATGTACTCATTTGACTGTTGAATGAAGGTCATGAAAGAAAATGTTTGGAATTGACTCAGACAAAAAGTACGTATGGTAGAGGGATACATTGATGAGGATTCTGTTGAATTTTGCACAACGTATTTAGAAAATAGAGATGTGATAGGTTTGTTCTCCAAATGCCTACATTTTGCTAATATAGGTATATTGAGTTAGCGATTTAAGTTGGATTCATATTTTATCGTCAAGTAGATAACAATTTAAGACTTAGATTTCGTCTCGGGAAAAATACATTTCGCGACCGAAAGATGACCTCAAGATCACCAAATGTTTCAAGACGAAGTGCGTTGGTATTCTATCGACTCACTTCACTGCCCATGGAAACAAGCTCGTGATGCCCGACTTTGTCTAAAAAAATATAATTTCTCACTTTCCATCTCATTTCTCTTAAATTCTTGTCTTATTCAGAAACGCTATTTTTTTTACTTATGTTATCATTTTCTTTTATTTTTTCTCCAAAACACTTTCTTTTCAATAAATTCAAAATTCAGGATCAGACCCTAAAGTTCAAATCATAGTAAGTAACAAAAATTATTTTAGATTTAATTTTGATCCAGAATGATGGGGCTGGTGGACCGTCACCCGCCCCGCCCACTGAGGACTGGGTTTGGATGCAACAATTATCGGATCGGAGTTCATGCTAAATTGTGCTAATCCACAAAGATATTTCCCTTTGATAGCCGAATTATTTGATGCTAAGAAAAGAATCTCAGCCATTTAAATTTATCGAATCCCCCAGCTTACAACACGACTGTCTTCGGATCCAAGTATGGTACTCAAGTCGAAGCACCGACTCCTTGACCGAAAGAAAAGCAAAGGAAACCAGCGAGGATTACAGCCTCATTGTTCCTATGGTCAGGTGATATCAGACTTGGTTTTCAGGACATGGCTTCTAGTATCATTATTCAGCAATTGGCTAGCCCTCTTCAGAAATTGAGCCGTTTGTCTTTTACCCGTCCAATGTTTAGGCAGAATTAAATATGAACAGTGCAATACTCAGCTCGATGGAACCCTACTGTCCTGATAGACCATGGTCAATCTCAGAGAATTGAGTCTGAATCAAAATCATGTCCAAGCACCAAACTTGCCCGTCATGGTCATCAAAGAAAGAAGTAAGTTTGGCAATCCTAATCCTCCGGTTGAATGTGTTGATCTATTCATAATTCATACACGGATGTGTATGCACCCTCCTTTTGGGTTCTGGTTAGGTCATATAGCATTACTTGCGTCTGAAGTAATCTTTTCTTGACAAGGAATCCAATCGGGTCCTTGTGCATATACCAAGTTGAACATCAATTTGTGCTACTCAGTCAATTCCGTATTACTTCGCAATCTCTATTAATTAAACTGGGGGATGCGGCTTGAGAGAGAGAGAGTTTGTTAAGAAGTAATCATGGAGTTGTAACTGATTTGACCGGAGAAGAAATCGATGAGCGGCAGTTGAATTGTTAAACGTGACATAATGTTATCAACCTATCTACTTCTTTGAATATATACTACCCAGGCATTGGTCAATTTATTCAATTTTTTATATCAATGTGTTTTAAAATGTGAATGTAAGAGTGAGAAGAAGAGGTCTCAACTCTGTAGTTGACGGATTCATGTTGCATAGCCAATGCTAAAACACATGGATATTAAAATCGGCCTGTTTAATTGGTTGGACTGATCTAAAATCAGACCAAATACGGGTCCGAATCATATACTTAATCACTAATTAAAAAATCAAACTAAATCGATCGGTTCGTCTGATTATCTCTGATTTGACGTGTAATACGGTATGGATAGATGATTCAGACCCAAAACTTGGATTGGTGGAGTCAGACAGCTTCTATTCCAGCAGAGCTGCTAAGTCATTTATATTTGTTATATATCAATTTTAATTAATTCATATCAGATATTTAATACAGCAAATTAGACTAATAACCACCAATTCATTCACCCTTACTATTTTTATAATTGTAAAAAACAACTCAAATTGCTACCAAAACCGGCCCTGAAGTGGGTGGGTCGGGCAATGATCCAGTACCGCCGTCTCGCGGGCTCAAATCAATGTAAGATTTGAAACAAAAATTAAAAAAACACTAGTCTTAGAATTTTTTTTTTTTAAAGGGGATCGAAAGTGGTTCCCCACTTCCGGTTTGAACCCATGACCTTGGGGTTGTTAAACAACACTCAATGTCACTAGGCCAACACCTTGTTGGTACTAGTCTTAGAATGAAATCAATTTTTAGCCTTGCAAGGCTAAGAGCATCGTTAATTACCACCAAGCTACACAATTCATACGTCATTAAATGATTTTGAGTAGAATATATTTCATTAATTTTCTTTGGGTATTACATTAAAATAAATATAATAAATTTTAGAGCTAAAAAAAGTTGAAAAATAAATTAACAGGTATATCTTTACATCAAAATAATAAAAAATTGTCTATCTAGTGCAATTTCATATGAGTTATGTGAAGTATCAAGCAAAAAATAAAATGTTGTTATTTTTTATTTTCAAGATTATAAGATTCTAGTATTTTACGGTGTTAGATTTATGGAGTTTTAGTTTATATAGCTTTCATATTTTTAAAAATTTATGGTTCTGGAATTTAGAGGTTTTTAGGATTTATAATTTCCAATTTTAGGGTTTAGTGATGGGATTTTAAGGATTTTAAGGTATATATGTTTATGCCCTAAAATTAAAAATGTGTTGATAAGTTATTATTTTTTCATGTTGAAAGGGTATTTTTTTTTCCTTTGCCCATAACCCCTAAAATGTCAGGAACAATCTGATTTCTACCTGATATGTTAGTTTTAATTTGGTGGTGTAAAATACCTTTTCTCCCTCTTTAGTCAGATTGAAGTGAGGACTGATCATCATTTGCTGTAGAAAGCACTGCTGTGAAAAAGCCATTTTTCAAATCTGCCTGAATTGACACATTCATCGAACCTATGTTCTTAAATTATTAATATTCTTATTCTATGTTTGGTTTAGAAAAAAATGTGGAGGAAGAGAAAAAAGAAACAGAAAATGAATTTCCGGTGAATTTTTAGTTTCTAATTATTTGGGGAGGGATTGGATATAGTTGTAAGAAAGGTATAAAATATTCTCTAACTTATTAAAAATCAATAGCGATACCCTAAAATTTAGAAGTTTTATTTTTTTTGTCCCTTATTTTATCTTTAAGATAGATTTTTTTAAAAGATGATCAATAGTGATTCCCTACTTCACCTTAAAAATTCAAACTCGAAACAACGATTTAGTTAAGCGTGCTACCAACTTATCAACTTCTTCTTATCAACTCCAAAATGGGTAGCCTATAAGGGCATTCACATTAAAACAAACTAAAAAGAAGGTTTGTGTCATGTCACGTCACATTTGTGTCATGTCAACTCATTTTTGTCATAAATTTATTTTATACAAACTTACATCCACATTGAAACAAACCTTTCAAACCTCTGCGCATGGACCCACATGTCATATTATACCTTTTATTATCTTTTTCATATTATTTTAATTAAAGATTTTTTAATTTTTTAAATATTTAATAATTTAAAATTATTAATTCATATTAATTTTTTTGACATTTATATTTAATTAACGGGACCCACATGACATTTATACCATGCCATTCACCACGCTTCTCTTCCATGTCATTTACCACTCTTCCCTTCCAAGTCATTTACCACGCTTCTCAATATGAAGCGTGGTAATAAGTTATTAAGATAATTTATTACCGCGTTTTTAAGTTCGAAGTGTGGTAATAGGTTATCTTTAATATTTAATATATACCTATTGCCACGCTTATATCTCTGAAGCGTGGTAATTGGTCTTTTTACGACTCGCTTCGTGCAGACGAAACGCTTCGGTGTCAGAAGGTCACAAACCTATTTCCACATTAAAACAAAGCGTTTCAAAGTCTGACACGAAATTTGTAACAAAGTTTTAATGTAGATTTTGGATCTACAATTCTAGACAAATAATGTCAATGACAACTATCTCTTCATCTGTCAGATTTGACATGGTAGGGATATTAAAATTAAAATCTTACCAGAAGGAGTAACTTATCTCAATTTGCCTATAACCTTGTACTGACAAGGTGTTAAACTTAAGTGTACAAATGAAGAGCACAACATAGAAATGTGAACAAGAAATTAGTAATTATTATTTTTGGGTGGTCAAGCACACTTCTATTTTGATAATAAAATTATACTCGTTACGAATCAGATTACGTGCACCTCCAAAATGAGAATTGTTAGGAACGCTCTCCAACTACTAGACTAGCACAATAATTATTGAGATTAATTTTCTTGACGTGGTCAATATTATAGGAATGATGTGTTTTACAGGCGTTAGAATACAGGAAATTATACACTAAGAATATTGCCCAATACTGAGAGTCAAACATCTTAAATAGACAAGATTGTTAATATCGTAACATGCATAATCAAATCTATCATTTATAAACAGTACAATACAACAAATACACAAAATGTATCATTCACTTCTTCTTAGAAAAATATTTTCCTCAATCTCAAATGCGTTTGCAAAGATGTTATAAGCTTCTCATGTCTCCGATAGGTGAGTAATGTTGGTATCCGTTAAAAAATTTCAGGACATAGATTTTAGATAATTAATTTAAATATAAGGTTAAATCCATATTTTTTTTTCGGAAATTGAATTCTCAATTAAACTACTATATAATATAATATTTATAGATATGAAAACCCAAGCCAATGAAGAGAAGACTCAGCATGAAAGACTGTACTCTCTCAGTCCTATTTTACATGTCATTTAATCGAATTTTTTTTGTCCACTTTTACTTGTCACTTAACAATTTTCAATGCGTATTTAAAGTCAACAACTACCTTAAAATGTCAAACATTAATCACTTCATTACCATATTCAGTGAAAAATATATTCCCCAATTTTACTTTTTTTACGAATTTTTTATAAAAACATCAATCACGCATTCATTAAATTTGTTCGACCGCTAGTATTAACTTTACCTTAATCTACTTAAATTAACCTTAAATGACATGTAATAAAAGACGAAGGAAATATATGTTTGCTTCCTTTCCACATCAAACAGCTAATACTTGACTATCACACCCACTAGAACACAAATCCGATTATTATTTATGTTGATTATCAATCATATTTAAATTCAATTCCGTTAATACTGAGCTGAATACAGCAACCACTAAACTAGTTTCAAACGGCTGCCCATTGCCCGGATCCCTTTCTCTCCTAACTCTAACTGGCACCAGCTGTATATTACACAACATAATTTCAAAATTTTCTGCTCAATTCCAAAGTCATATATTTCTTTTATCATTTATTTTATTTTCAACTTGTAATTCTTTTAATATTTACATTTTAAAAAAATTATTTCACAATTCATTTTAATTGTGTATTGTGATTTACATGCGTAATCACCATAAGGATATAGTTGGACATACTGTACAAAAAAAAAACGCGGCGTTTCATTCGCAATAAAAACATGGGAGGAGAGAATCAAATCCAGTTATGCAAAAGAATTCCAATCTGTTTCTTTTTTTCCCCTCCTGAATTTATATTTTCCACCGCGTACCAAATCGCACGCGTTTTATGCACACGATTCCACCCAGCTAGCAACGTCGTCGTTTGTTATTTGGATTTTATATAAACAACTCTCTCTCACGTTCTCAACTCGATCGCTTCATCATCACATTTTCTAGCAAGGTCGCAAACCGGAATCGCTGTCTGATTTTCGGCATGGCGGATCAGCGCGTGCATCCCCGAGCGGACTCGCCGCCGCGGGACTCGGTCTCCTCCAGCGGCACCGACTTCGCCATGAAGCTGTACCAGCCTTCATCAGACCACCCGGTGCAGCCGCCGCCGGGCACCTGCGTCATTCAGATCCCCCGGGACCAGATTTACAGAGTTCCGCCTCCAGAGAACGAGTACAAGTTTAGGAATTATACTCGCCAGAGCAAACGCAGAAGCCGCCGCTGCCGCTGCTGCTTCTGGATGTTGGCGCTGATCGCCGTCGTCGCCGTCCTGGCCGGCGTCGCCGTCGGAGTATTCTACCTGGTCATCCGTCCCCAGACTCCCCGATACTCCATCGACGCGCTCACCTTCTCCGGATTCAATCTCACCTCGTCGACGATCGCGTCTCCAGGAATCGACGTCGCCGTCAGAGCCGACAATCCGAACAAGAGAATCGCCATCGATTACCGCGCCGGCGGATACGCGGTGGTGTATCACGGCGGTTTGAAGCTCTGCGACGGCGAACTGCCGGCGCTCCTGCAGCCGAGGCGGAACGTGACGGTGATCGAGGCGGCGCTGAGAGGACCGGGGCTGGTGCTCGGGACGGAGGCGCGGGATGCGATTGTGAGGGAGCAGAGGGCGGGGAGCGTGCCGCTGCGGTTGAATCTGAGGTCGCCGGTGAGACTGGGGGTAGGGGATGTGATGACGTGGACGATCACGGTGAAGGTGCGGTGTGATGTGACTGTTGACAGGCTGGCAGCCGGCGCTAAGATCGTGTCAAAGAGTTGTGATTTTGGTGTGAAGCTCTGGTAGTATTTTTCCAATTTTTGATCTTTTATTTATTCAACAAGGTATATGACTTGGTTTGTAATGATACGGGCCACTTAGAACAAAACTGTGTACTTATTATTATGTGTTTGTTTTACGTACTCTGTTCTAAAAGGCGCTAGGCGGCCCTAGGCGGTTGACTTGGGGCCTAAGGACTAATCGGCTAGGCGGTGATTAGGCGGAAGGATTAATCGGATGATTAGGCGGAGTTATATATATTAATAATATATTTAATAATTAATTATAAAATTATACCTATAAAATTTAATTTTATTTTAAAAATAAAATATATAAAATAATTAGGCGCTAGGCGGCTAGGCGGGGCGTTTTTGAACCGCCCAGAGATTAGGCGGCCGCCTAGGCGGCTAGGCGGCCGCCTTTTAGAACAATGCTCTCATCATATACATTCACTTCTAATAAGATGCCACTTTTTACTCTCTTTTTTTTCTTTTTAAAAACTGGTCTCTTTTTTCAAATTAAACTTTCAGCCTAGTTTAAAACTTTTTCCAAAATAATCTATTGCAGGCCATCAACACATGTGGTCAAGAGCTGTCTTAAAATTAGGAAGAAGACGGGCCACAATTTCAAATGGTAAGGTTATTATGTTCATGCGTTAGTTTTGAAATCGTGGTTGAACCTAAATCAGCATGTTTCAGACAACTATTTGATATGATTGCATTATATCTAAAATCCTGCCCGCTTCTATTCACAATACTAGTTGAGTGATGTCATTGAGAGACACACATTTCAGATAGATTAACCGCTACTCACAACACTAGTTGAGCGATTGTGCCGAACATAGTTATTAAACCGGACCGGACAGGCCGGCTCAATCGGTTGGAGTGGAAACCGGACCAGATATCGGTCTGAAACGCATACTCAAATCGGGTTGCATCTTAAACCGGAAATAACCGGACGAATCGGTCGGTTTAATATAAAACTGTGTAAAACCGGACCGGTTGAACCGGAAATTATTTTATGAAATTATTATTAAATTATTAATCAACAAACTAATTATATGTATTTATCATGTAACAGTTTGATATAATTTATGACATTAATTTTTTATTTTCAATTAGACCGGCGATCGAACCGGTCAAACCGGCCGGTTCAACCGGTGAACCGGGAACCGGATGCTTGACCGGTTTGATCACCTGTCCGGTTTTTATAACTATGGTATCGAGAGACGTTCACATTTCATTCTTGAGAGAGATGACGATTACGTTTCAGGATGTCAAATTACTGACAGCGTCGACGGACATATCGCAGGACGCAAAATACACAGTACCGCATGCAGTTGCTTGGTATGGATCCAAAAAGAGGATGATCTCCGGTTGTTGTGCACATGCCTTGATTCGGTAGGCACAAAAACTTCAGTAGACACAAAAATAAAAAAAAAGATGAATTCCATAAAAAAAATAAATTTTCTCTGATTTTCTTTTTCGTTTGGAAAAACTTTTAAAACCTTGACCAGTTGGAAAAATTTATTGTGAGAAAAGACGACTTTTAAAAAAAAAATCTTCATTCCCTGGACTACCAACAAGAAAAGATGATCTGGCAAAGAGAATAATCTTATTTGATACTTCTATGTGAGCCTCATAAAGGGTGTTTATATTTGCGGAAAATTTTCTAGTTACAGCTATTAGCTTACAAAGGATTGAACTGTGGTGATTCCGCGGCCTTTATTCCTGTATATATACTGATATGCAAATTGGCATCTGTCCGTCTCTTCTTCTTGTGCTTCTTGATTATGTAAATTCGTCTGGAAAATTTGGTTGCTGACTATTGAAGATGGGTTTGGGGAGAACAATGTTGTAGCATTTTAGGACTGAGGATTGGAGTGTTGCTGGTGGAGAGCCTTGACTTGAGCTATGGCCTTGTCAATGTCTTTGTACATTTCAACTGAGTACTCTGCATACCTGTTCATTTGACCAAGAAACCCCACCAAACCTGACCGAAAACGATCAAATGCCGACACCCAGTCCTCTGAAGCTGCGTCTATGCTTCCATTGAGCAACGAAGCTGAGGATTCACCCAAATTGTTACCTTTGCTTTTTTCATGCTTTGGTAACAAGCGGGAGGTTTCTGCAGCTAGGCCCTTTATAGAGTCTGCAACCTCTTTGGTGGGTAACTGGTCCAGCCTTTCTAACCATCTGCCACATGTGGTGTATATGGGAGGGCCAAAGTTGCGGATAGAGGGAGGTGCTCGCTTCCTTCTCCTGGCTGAAGATTTCTGCGGGGGTACGCATTTAAGCAGCCATCCGTCTATAGCTTTCAGGTAGGACTTGTGAGCAGCAATCCATTTAGCAAAACTAGAGGACAGATATGTTAGCTCGTCTTCAAGATTTATTGTGATCTGGCGACGTGATTCTGATTGTAGGGAAATTCTGTTGCTCCCATTGCTAAGTGCGTTTGAGATGATGTGATACTGGAGCTTGTGGCACTGAAGCATCACTTCCCACATTCGGGTTAACCTGGAATCAGATCCATAAAGTCAAATTACATTGGAGACATAAAAGATGACAAATAATCACCCGAGTATCAAGATGATGGTGAAAAAAATATTGGTCATGGATCTCAATTTCAGAACAATAAAAAGACATCATTTTGTTCTCAGCTTTCACAGTGCCCAATTCAATTCCAATTTCAGGAACATGATCGGGCAAAAGTGAAAAAACGCCAGTAAAACTAGCTGGAGTATCATGTAGAACGAAATAAATTCAATTAGGATATTGGAGATCAGAGGTTTCCATCTTTATTCAATAACAAGGTTCCAGTTCAGGGTTTGTTTTCTTTCGTCAGACTGATCTCATTGCATATTTTAATATTCCCATTGGATGTCGAATCTAGTCCTCTCCCCAATCATTATTTGAAACCACTTGAGTTGAGGGCTCAATGTCCTTTGAATTTAGCAGCAAAATATAAACAAAAAGCATAACGGGCTAACAGTTGCATACCCATCGATCAACTCCTCAAGTTGCGGTTGCAGTTCGTTGTCCCTAATCTCTTCGATTTTTTTCGAGATGGATTCAATTCGCTCAATAGCAACTCCGATTCTCGAATATAAATCCTTGACAAGAGCACGAGTTTTATCAATCTTAGTGTTAGCAGTTCCCCTTGACTGTAGGTGCTTAAGAAGCTCGCACTTAGCATCATAAGCGCTTCTAACCAGTTCACTGGCCTGAGGCATAAACAGCTAATTTGTTTACTGAAACAAGATACAATAGAAAACATTGCCAAAAGTAACAAGCTACTGAACATCCCCAAGATTATCTTTTTGTCATATGAAAACAAAAATACTGCCAAGGAGAATACACCAACTTCACAGAATCAGCATACCTTAACCTCATCATATAGCTTCCTCTCCCATGCATACAGCCTGTCTAAAGTCGAGGCATGACTACCAGAATTCATGCAGTGAATATCTGCAGGATAAGAGGCGTTGCCTATAGGAGTCCTCGATGAAGATGAGCGGGAGGATGCCGTACGATGCCACGTTAAATACATCACTTCATTTTGAGCAGGCTCCTCTGGAATATATGAAGAGAAAAATAAGACCAAGGCGCAAGCTGAATGGAGCATAAAAATTGAACAATAGAATCATTTCAAAATAAGATGGAATGATATGCTACAACATCAAGCCGACATAAAAGTCAGTTCAATCGCACCACACTGTTTTTAGATTGTATTATTGTAACTGGACAACAACATGACAAACATATGGAAAGCCAAGATAGCTATATAATAAGTATGAAGGTTACACTAATCAAAGTACCACCGCTATTACAAGCTCTGTGAGGAGTGTACACCATACTGAAGTTTCAACAGTTCATGTGTTGAACTAGCAAACCCTTACAGGCTATCAATGTGTACCATCATATGCTCATATTGTTTCAAGAGCAAGAAGCTATACCTTCAGGAATCTGGTGCGGCTCGTCCCCACAAGAAAAGCAGGCTTTCACAAATGATGCCAATGACCCATCTAAGAGATTAGGATATAGTCAAAGTGTTTGGTAATCAGCATGAGCAAATATCATTTAAAGCTTAAGAAAAATCAAACTAACATTGTGTGTTCAGCCCATGAGAAACCTCAGTCATCCTCATATAAACACTAATGCATAAGAAAATGAGTTGTGATAGAATATTATGATCTATAACATCCAAGACAGACTATATGGCTTGTCCACAAAGATTGATAAACATAGCAAACCAAATGACCATTCAACAAAGCAAGCTATTAAAATAATGTAAAAATCAATAATACCTTCTTTTCCGGGGACTATCGGCCGAAAATTCAACTTGTTTGCTTCAAGCATCCTCGGAACTTCTTGTCCTGCCTCAGAGGCCTTGACAAAAAGGTATTCAATATCTTTAATACTTGAATAAAAATCTTTCGGATCGATTTTGTTTCCACCATCAGTTTTTTCACTAACAGGAGCTTTTTTGGAATCACGGTTGAGTGACCTAGCGGAGGATGCCGCTGTTAGCGGTGAAATAGGAGGCGTCACTTTTTTCTCCTCATTTATGTACTCTACCTGAGAATCTACACTTCTGGCTGAGTTGATAGCAGGTGAGGTAGGAGTGGCAACATGATTGGGTGCATTATTGAGGTTAGTGAAACTTCGAACAAGAGTATCAGCCGATGGCTCATCAAATTCATCTTCAGAATCATCAGATGTCTCTACTCCATGTGAGGGATGATGTTTCCTGTCACCCTCCAGCTCAGGAGTCCCAACATCCTCCTTATAGTGATGCATAACATCTGCATTCTCCGGACTTCGCTCGTCTTCCCTCCCATCTTGAGTAGCGAACTGATCATCAATTGGATGAAAAAGACCAAAATAATCCCAAGGTGGAGTTTCCAGAACATGGGCGGGTGCCTCATTTGAATATGACCCATGCTGGTCAACTGGGGTGAAGTGTGGAAGACTTGAGGATGTTATTGTGCCTGAAACTGGCACAGGCAGCTTCTCTTCAACTTTCTTCGAGAAAGGGCCTCTAAACATCATATGGTTTGCCTGAAATCGACCTTGGGAAGGAGGAGAAGGGGACGGCAAGACAGTATCAGTAGCATCCATACGCTGTGACCGTGATGGAGTAGAGAAAGAAAAACGTGAAGGGGACTTTCCAATCAAGAGAGGTGGCTCTGGTGTTGCATTAGTGGAGGTGTACATGGATGATCCCACAGGAGCTTCAGTTGGCTCCACAAATTTCCCAAGTGCTATCCCTACCCTTTGCAAAGAGCGAACATAATTAACATGAGTATCTGCCAGGCAACACCTTCCATCAAGAGCGTATTTTACATATCTCTTCCTCTCACGGCAAAGAACCAGGGCCTTGTCTTCATCTACTCTAGAGGTTGAGTTCCCCATTCTAGATTGGGCACCCTTTTTATTAGATCATCAGCAAGATATTCTCCTGAACCTAAACACGCAAACTGTTCACTCAGAAACTATAAATGCAGTTCCAATTTGGCACATGAAAAAAAAAACATTTACCAATCGCCGAAATGGAAAGAAACCATATACAAAGAATTACTCTGGTACCTAGTGTTAGTTAACACATGAAAAAACTCACCCCTCAAAATAAGTTTTATCTGACTTTGAAGCAGTCACCAAATGGTCACAAGTAGTTCAATGTCAAAACAAAAATATCGACCAGGACTACAGTTGTCAGACCAGAAGAAATGTTGACTAGTAGTAACTACACATAAATGGAAGAGCAAACTGGACGCGATATTTATCAATTTCAGTTTGGCAAGTGTGAATCCCAATCGTGACTCAATCAATCAAATCCGAATCCGTTGGGCAGCAACAAACTGCGCTCCGAAACCAGATTCACAGACAAAAGCAATGGTTCAGCCTCATCAAGGCGAACCGCCTCACCGCTACACACACCGCCATATGTTGACAAGTAGTAAGACATGAATCGAAGAGCAGACTGTACGCGAGCTTTATCAATTTCAGTTTTGCAAGTACGAGTCCCAACCGTGACTCAATCAATCAAATCTGAATCCGTTTGGCAGCAACAAACTGCGCTCCGAAACCAGATTCACAGACAAAAGCAACGGTGAAGCCTCATCAAGGCGAACCGCGTCACCGCTACACACACCGCCAAATCAACCACACGCTGCAAAATGCACAGTTCGGCAAAAGGCCGAGTGAAGTGAAGAAGTAGAGAGTAGTACCTGCGGTCGCTGAGCAGGAAGAAATCGCGTGAACCCGACGCCAAGTTGGGCGGACCGGATCTCGGATTCGGAAGAGGGGAAACGCAATCACTTCGAATCGGTGGAGATGAGAATGGAATTTGGGAAAAGTGAGTGAGAGAAGGAGATGGGTGAAATCATTCGATCATGCAGAAAAGTAAAAGGCAAATTTTATGTGATTCATTTATACAGTAGCTGCTGCTGCTTCTGTGGCGTAGCAGTAACTAGCGATAGGAACTTCGGCTCTCTCTATACTACTTTCTTTCTTCCCGTTTTCAAGTGGAGAATTGGAAATAAAGATATTGGAAGGAAAATTGAGAGAGAGAAAAAAATTTAATGGTGGAAATAAAATAGTTATTATTGAGTTTAGCTTAAATTTGGAATGATAAGAATAAAATAGTAATTAAAATATTAAAATAACCTTATACAACGTCGGCAGAGAATAAAAACAGGGAAAATTATAAAAAAGATAATTGTATTAGCACATTTTTAAATTTGACTAGTATTACTATCACATTTTGCAATTTCAAGAAATGTCTAATTTTAGGTTGTTGTTTAAATAACTAGTTTACGATTTCACCCTAAAGTTTTTTATCTTTAATCCAACCACTCATTTAAAAAAGCCGTGTTAAATTTTTTTTATCTTACTAATATATGTCTACTAATTACAGATATTTTAAAATTATTTCTTAATTACAGAATGAGTATATTTTAAATAGCTTATACTCTCTAAATTTACTCTCTAATTAAATCAACTTTTCAAAATTCATGTATTTTACCTATGTCCAAAAAATTAATTTTTAACCGAATATATATTATACTTTTATTTCTAAAAAATATATATTTTTTACCAAACATTGAAATTTAATGTCTAATCAAGAGCAAATTTTAGTTCAATTAATGATATTTGATATGCTTTATATGAATTATTTTATTTCTATGTGTGATAAGAGAATACTTAGTAAACATGTATTCATATTGAGAAAATATATATGTTGATTAAGTAATATTAGTTTTTAATCAGCACATATATTTTCTCAATTTACTTAACTGTAAAAGCAGCTCCTCCTACCTCACATAATGTTCAAATCATTTTTTGAGTTCTCGTACTTGATCAAACATTTATTTATATTAGAGTTCTTTCGATAATACAATTTATTTTATCAAAATAAAATATGTAATTAGCACAAAATTAATAAATTATAATGAAGTTGAAATTCGGATCTATGTTTTATTCAACCATTCTATTCTATTTGATTTTTGTTCAAGTGGCTTAGCAACTGAGAATCGATCTCATTACACTGAAAAACTGCACAACCATATATTTGATTTTTGGATGCTTTTGCATAAATCTCTGGTAGACTAAAGATTTTAAAAATTTATATTTTTTTCAAGTCGTGGAAAAAATATAAATGTATGAACAATAATTAAACAAATTAGATCTGGATCCGGACTTGATTTTAGAATAGAAACGAAAGGTTTGTGAGGAATTCGAAAAAATAAATTGACCCTAAATTTTTAAAGGAAGCGGAGGGATTGAATCCTCCTAATCCATTTTAAAATCCTTCCAATTAAGAGAATTTGAAAGAATTTAATGTTAAATGACTTTCTTATTTTTATGTTGCATACTTTTATATTATTAAAATATATTTTAGAAAATAGTCATTAAATTTTACTCTCATTTTTCTCTTATACTACAAAAATATTTTTTTAAAAAATAAATGTATTATTAATCAATTACACAATTCTTCCAAATTTGCAATTCCAAGGAAAGTTTCAAAATTTTAAGGTGAAATCATAAATTAATTATTTACACAACAATCCAAGATTGAAACATTCCTTGAAATTGCAAAATCTGATAGTAATGCCTGTCAAATTTAAAATGACGTAGTACAACCTTTTTTGCAATTTTCTCTAAAAAAAAAGAGGACATAATGATCTTTTTACACTGAAGACTTAATTCTTACAAATTCAATTAAATCGGATAGAAAGGTTAATTTTTTCTCCCAACTCCTAAATTTTTTCAGATATCTCTTAAAAAAACTTACAAACACTCATTCCCACTTGTTTTCTTTCCTTACTCTCCTAAATTGAACTTAAGAACAATACCTTACATTTCAACATCTTTAGATTTTTTTCGTGATATTTTTTTGATATTTTTGCCAATTTGACATTCTTTCAATATCTCAAGAACTGTGGTATCTTTCGAGTATGATGGGTTTTGTCTTCTCTGTCACATACTCAATCGAGGATGACAATATGTTCAGAGAATACTCGATCGAGTATTTTAAATATTGCTTCTCCGACTTATGTTAGGCCAAGTATTAGTTTTTCATTCGGTCATACTCAACAGATTATCATCTTTTACAAAAGAAAAATCCAACTCTGAAGAAGTTCGATTTTGTGGCAAAATATAGAAATAGCATCATTAACTTCCAAGGAACAGAATTCCTTGGCAACTAAGTTTAAAGAGTCTTAATCCTCATTTATACATATATAGCAGAGACACATTATTATCATCAAAAAGTCATTGAAGAGACCAAAGAGACTATTTGAGCATGAAGAAAATTACTTTGGACAAGATCATATGTTTCTATCTCATTCTCTTTATTCTTACTTTGTCGATATTAATTATAATGATGATTTATTCTGACATTTCCATGAGCGAATAGTTTCATTGTTCTAAGATCTTACTGAATCTAGATTGTATGTACATTTCATATTTGTGCCATATATTTATCTTCAGTTATAAATATGCACGTCAAGTGTTCAATCAGCTCTCCTATCGATTTAACACGCTTATTTTGTGAATTGATATACTATGTAGTTGGTAAACCGAACATGCATTATAGTAAAATTAGTTATTATTGATGAATTCATCTTATATCCTCTATAGATTGCATACTCCAACCATTCATTACAAAAAATTACACATTTTTTAGTAATAATTTTGAATGAAAATGGCTAAAAACGCAGCTGAAAAAAATTTTCATACGTGTTTCAGTTACTTTTTGACAAAAAAGTAATCAGAAAGACGTCACCGATAAATATTAACGTCAATTTGTGACCATTTTTGTCGGACATTTTGTGGGTCAATTTGCTGCTAGTCATGGCATGCTCAGAAATATCCATATTCTGACTGATTTCCCATCAGTTTTCCACCATTTAGTGTTTTGGGCAATTTGTAATGTTGAAGAATTTTGGCGATCATTATCCAGCTAATAGTTTATTATTTAAAATATTAAATAATTAACATGACAGATTTCTCGGTGATTGTGTCCCTGTTCAGTTTTGTTCACTGCACAAAGGTAACATTTTAATAATAAATTTATAATATAAAAATATTTTACAAATATTTTTATTCAAATACACAAATAAATTCTATAAATCCTACACTAAACAATACAAGGCTACATGCTCATAGAGGGTCTCTTGCGGTTGGGCTCCTAATAGCTGCAATCCCTCAAGCATGAGAATCATATTATTCATAAAAAATACAAGATTTTGAAACAACTTTGATTTCAAAATCTAAAAAATTGTACGAGAATCATATATGAGTCATTTTATTTCAAAAATGGACCTTGAATCAACTCATACATGATTCTTAACTTGATTTTGAGGTTTGAAACAAGTATGGCTTCAAAACTTCAAAAATTATACGAAAAACCATGTTCGAATCCTTAAAACTAAAAATAACCATGAAATACAAAAATTCACTAGAACAATTATTTTACACCCTCAAATAATCAAGCATCAAGTGAGTTACTTTGGGATTTACGTGCACAAATATAAAAGTTTGGGTTTCCGAATTGCGAGTCACAACACTAGATCCGAAATTAACGCCATAAAACTTTGGATATGATGATAATTCAAACTACTAAATATAATTATGGATCTGAATTATCTTTCACTGATGTTATTGGCTTCGATTTAAATAAAATCTTAGAAAACATACAAAGTTACTTCAGCAGTTGTGGCAGAGTTGTCTCTGATGACTACATCAACCGTCGTACCTCTATCGATATCTACACACAATAGGTGGATACCTCAGCTCTAGAAATATTATCTGATCGTCAATAGAGGAATCTTCTCTGTATCACATTGTATCTTGTTTTTTGATTGTATAAAAACACATCAAACTATAACAATCGTACAAAGCTACAAAACACTAACAGGTTAATGTGCTTTTCAGGGCCTCGACATGCTAGATCCGAGGCCCCAGTTTCTGACGCAACTAGTAGTGATGGTGCTGAGTGGGAAAAGAATTTGGAATCTCACTGGAAAAGGCGCTTGGGTAGTCGTCAGGATCCTCCGGAATTAATTGGCTGCTAAGGAAAAAATCGATGCAGCTTCTGGTCAAGCATTAGATCCTTATGTAGCTAAAATCAGGGATGAGAAATATGGCTGGAAGTTTGGTTGTGGAGCCAAGGGCTGCACTCAACTCTTTCATGCTCCTGAATATGTACTCAAGCATCTAAAACTCAAACATCCTTGCAAAGTTCTTTGTCGAGTTATTCTGAACATTGTACATCAAGTTATGACCTGTAAAGTGGTAAATAAAAAAAGAGTTCAGAAAATTGCTTTTTTGTGTTCAAACTACTACTGTATGTTTAAAGCAACCTGTTTGGATAATGTTTATTCTGAACTCTGAAGTATGCACTGTGGTTGTGCCTCTTCCTGGCTTCGATTTTCTATTTCTAGTTACTGGCTGATCATATGTATCAAAGTGCTGATGGTGGTGATATTCCCTCTTTTCTGGTATCTCATTCTATGTTTGCCATAGTTATAGTTGGTGGGATTAAATGATGAATTTCTACCTTTTACAGCAGAAAATGCAGGAACATAAGTTGAGACTGCAGAATCGCATGAAAGGTGACCGAAGGATTCATCGAGACGGTGATAATCGAGGGCGTTGTGCTGGGTAGGTCATGACTTTTTTGTGTGCAGTGTGCAGACTAGGTTCATTTTTCCCTTGCTCAGTTCGATATTTCAAACTGGGCTCTCTCTTTGGACCCGAGTCAAATCAGTTTCAATGTTCTACATGTATAAACTTGCCCTAAAGATCAAAATAATGCCCACTCTTCAGTTATCATTTGATATTTGCAGGGAGAAGCAAAAACTTACTATTTCATATTTGCAGCTATGCTGATCTGGATGAGCCGGAGGATGTAGTTACAGTGATAGATTACAGAAGCTTGTAGGCAGCTTATGCATGGCTACTTGGTGGACAGCTCATTTTGGAGGTGTATGTATCGGATCGATGGAGGAACATGCATGATATCAGTGTTCTTGGATTGAAAGAGAGTTCACCGATAAAACCATTTATCAGTTAACTGATCGTTTGAACTTACTACTCTGATCTCGGTGATGGCCTCGATTCAGAAATAAAAAATTAAACAAAATATTTAGTCATACAGGATCCTGAGAAGCACTCCACAGTTGTTGGGTTCTTTAGTACACATGAGTAACAAGATCACAGATGTAGAACTTAGATATCTTGTTGTCGGGTAGAACTTAGATATCTGGTTGTCGGGTATACAATGGTAGGGTTATAAACATTGCGCAATGCTTGAAACTATTAAACCGAGTAACATACAGATGTAACATTAAACCGGGTAGAATAATGTTACATTTTTCTAAATGGTTTTGTCATTTCAGAAACCAGCTTAAATCTGATTCAAATTACTATTATGATTTTTTTTTTCTGAATTAGTAACATTATTTTATTATGTTAGTCAATTTTTTTTTATTACGGTGGCTAGGGTAGCACATCCTCTTCCCTCCGCTTTGACAAGACTCACTACCGAATAACTTAAGTGCACATTTAAATCAAATTATTTTATCACAATTTAAATTAAATTTTTTATAATTATAGTTATTTTCACATGTAATGAACAAGTTATAGTAACACTGTGTCACTATTTCACGGAAAAATCTTTAAAGGGATCCACACTATCGCATTTATCCAATTTATGAACAGTTCTATCTAAATGTCAAAGTGGGTACAAAAAATGGACTAATTTTTTTATCAATAAAAATACCATCTTTCAAAAAAATATTTTTAATTATTTTTTAATTTAGTTAGTATTGGTGAAGTGTATATGATTAAATAAAATAAATGGGAATGATTCCTGAGAATTTTATATTAAGCGACAAGTTTATATATTAACAATTTATTGTTGAAAAATCAAAAGCATTTATAACTTCCAACTATCACCAGAGCGACACCCGCATTCAAGTCAGAGCGAGCAAGTTAGTTAGTTACTTCCGTAGTTGTGAATGCATTAAATGAAATCATCACCGTTCTGAAATTTCGTGTATAAAAACGCATCAATCTGACATTTCCACATTCTCTGCAAAACCCAAAGCATTTCAAAACTCAGAAGATCGAGCGAGCTTCATTCTGAGCGCAGAGGCTTGAAGCATGATGACGTCACGCCTCGCTTTCATCCTCCTTGCAGCGCTGCTGCTGCTCGCCGACCTCGCCGCATCGCAGTCGCCGACCGCCTCGCCATCACCGGCTCCGTCCAGGAGGAAGAAAACGCCGGTATCGGTTCCGGTGGAGTCCCCCGCGCCGACGGCGCCGGCGCCGGACGCGGGGACGGACTGTATGACGCTGCTGTTCGGCGCGGCGGACTGCCTGTCGTACGTGGAGGAGGGGAGCAACTTGACGGTGCCGGAGAAGGCGTGCTGTCCGGAGCTGGCGACGCTGGTGAACACGAATCCGATCTGCTTGTGCCAGCTGCTGAACAAGGGGAACAGCTTGGGGATCGCGATCGATGTGAAGAAAGCTCTCGCTCTTCCTTCTGCTTGCAAAGTTCAAACTCCTGATCCCAGCTTGTGCGCACGTAAGCCCACAATTTCACTCATCTTCCAGTTTTTATTATTTTGATATAATTTTCTGCTTTTAAGAATTTACTTTTCCAGAATACCTCTGCCTTCAGATCTTCACTGAACTGCATTTTATTCCAACAATAAAATCAAGAACACATCTTCCGTGTACATATAGTCTGAAAATGCCTTGAACTGTATAACGAGTGGAAGTTGCCGTAGTTGGTGAACTGGATTCCTTCCCGATCTTGATAATCTGCATTTGTTGCTTCCTAGTGTATGCATATTCTTGGTGATTTAAACAACTTGTTATAAAGGGATGTAGGGTTTGAGTTCATGCATTCTGTAGATAGATTTGATGTTTTCTGATGTGGACTTATTAATCGGTAAGAAAGTGGCTGCTGCAATTTAGATTAGACAAGCTGGGTTTGAAGGCAATCTGGCAAAGTTACATCAAACCTCGAGTAGCATTTATGTTGTTGTGGTCATTAATTGAAACCCCATTTGTAATAGTTTTGAAGCTCATCTGCCACATAGTAACATGTAGAAGCTCATCTGTCACATAGTAACATGTAGAAGCTATTAATGTGTACTCCCTCCGTCCTCTAATACATGTCGTTTAAGATTAATTTGAGTAGATTAAAGTGAAGTTAATGCTAGCGGTTGAACAAATTTAATAGGTAGGTGGTTAATAATTTTTTGAAAATGTTCGTGCAAAAAGTAAAATTGATAGATGATTATTAGTGAGGAATGTATTCTTTATTGATTATGATAAAGAAGTAATTAATGTTTGACAATTTTAAGCTAGTTGTTGATATTAAATACGCATTGAAAATTGGTAAATGACAAGTAAAAGTGGACAAAAAAATTCGGTTAAGTGACATGTAAAAGAGGACAGAGGGAGTATTATGTACTGTGATTTTAGCGGTATGGACTTTACTTTGTCAGCATTTAATCGAAGTCAGAAGCTTTTAAAATAAGTGAGATGCGTGCTGTATCTTTCTGGGAACTTGTTTGGTAAGCTCTTGTACTTTTCCTGAGGTTGACGATGATGTTGTTATTTTTTGGCAGTGATTAATGGCGGCCCGCCAGCTGGAGCTCCAGGCTTGTCGCCTACCGGTAAGAGTCGCATCCCACGTATCTTGGTCAAGAAAACATGACACTATCAGATTCTTGATGTTCACATGATATATTTTTCTTTGACTAATTTTTGAAGCACCTGTGATGTGTGTGACGTTTTACAATTTGCTACAGATGGGCAATCTCCCACAGGAGCAGGCCTTCCACCTTCATCTGTGAACAACGACAATGGGGCTTCCGCATTATTCACTTCTGCTACAACCTTTGCTGTAGCTCTGCTGGCTGTCTCTGTCTCTGCATTTACTTGGAATATGTTTTGAAAGACTCTCTTAACTTCATTTCATGATTCACCAGTTATTTTACTGTTACCTGGTTTTCTCTTGAATTTGTGTCCAGTCCTGTCCCATTTATTTAAACCTTTGTGTTAATCGTGTTTTCGAGCAGAAATTGATGCTAAATAATTTATCCTGAGCATTTTTTACATGATAACAATTTGAATAATTACAAATGTGTGCTCCATTCGCCTTGCTTGTCAAAGGTGTGGCATTTCCCTACTCTCAGCTACGGCAGAGTTTCTTCAGAATTCATTTTACTAAATAAACTTACTTTTTATTTAGAGAGTTAGTTACAAAAGTAGCCCTGCCCTACTCTCACCCCAGCAAAACTTGGCGCGCAGTTCTTACATGAACCAACTACCACTAGAGCAGTCCAACTCCTCCACTTTTATCATCCGAACGACAATGAACAACGCCTGTGCAACATCGCCTCGCCGAGGAAGTGCGCTCCGGCCGCTACTCTTTCTCTTTGCTTTACTCATCAGCGGAATGTGCGCGTCAACGCCCAACTCATCAAATCGACCTTCAGCTATGTTCGTGATGGGGGATTCCTCAGTCGATTGCGGTCAAAACACGCTCTTCTACAGCCTTTTTCATCACAATCTCTCGCTCTACCCCTGCAACGGCACCGTTTCAACTCTTGTGCCATACATTCTAGGTTTGTACGCATCTTAGATTTTTAATTTCTTTTTGATGAACAATGTTTTTTTTTATTTTAATTTTCATGGCGGCCTAAGCTATTTCTGATGAATTTTTTAATTTGAATTTAAAATTTTTTTTATCATTCTTGCAGCTGAAAAGATGGGGCTGCCTCAGATGCAACCATTTTACAGTCTCAACGGATCAATCAGTACCTTGTTAAGGGGCATAAACTTCGGTTCAGCACAAGCCACAATTATTAACTCCGGCAAGAGTCTGCAGTCGCTAAGTCAGCAGCTGCGGCAAGTGACCGACACGTTCCAGCAACTCCAGTTACAGCTTAGTCAAGAGACTGCTAAACACTTGATCAGATCTTTCATCTTTTACGTATCGTTTGGAAAAAATGACTATACGGATATCTTCCTGCGCAACACTTCAGGGATAATGTCCAAGGGAGGTCAACAGTTTGCTCATATATTGGTCGGTCAAATGATTCATGCTTTGTGGGATTTGTATCAGGCAGATATCAGAAAGATTGTGGTTATGGGAATTTTGCCTCTGGGGTGCGCGCCGCGGATGATGTTGTACTGGAGGAACAAAACTGATGATGGCGGTGAGAGGGGTTGCGTTGACGAGGTCAATGCTTGGGTCGTGGCATACAACACATTGCTGGAGGACCATGTGGTCGAGTTCAGGAATAAGTATCCTGATGCACAGATAGTATTCTGTGATGTCTACCGGGTGGTTTTGGAGATCATAACTCACCCGATGAGCTACGGTGAGCTTGTCTTTTTACCTAAATCAGATTTTCATACACTTTGGTTTCTTTCTGACTCTGGCATATACCTTGTATTGTTGGGGACAGGGTTTGAAGATGTGAAGAGGGCATGTTGTGGCCTTGGTTGGTATGGAGCCATGATCGGGTG
>NQLW01000964.1:163740-174296 GCA_002312845.1 Kalanchoe fedtschenkoi
GTTAAGTACCATTCTGATGGGACCATTGAGAGGTATAAAGCTCGTTTGGTTGCAAAGGGCTTTACTCAGCAAGAGGGAATTGATTATGGGGAAACTTTTGCTCCAGTAGTAAAAATGACTACTGTTCGTCTTGTTCTTGCTCTTGCAACAGCCAGGCACTGGACCATTTTTCAGATGGACGTGAATAATGCGTTCCTCCCTGGGGACTTGAATGAAGATGTCTATATGCAGATTCCACCAGGATTCTATCGAACAGCTCAGTCTCAAAAGCAAGTCTGCAAACTCCACAAGAGTTTATATGGCCTCAAACAGGTGTCTCGGCAGTGGTACTCGAAACTGAGTGATGCATTGCTTCAGTTTGGATTTCACCAAAGTCCTAATGATCATTCCATGTTTACTTTCTCTCGAGATGGTCATTTCCTCGTTCTTTTGGTTTACGTGGATGATCTAGTTCTCACTGGGACTTCTCCCACTCTTATGGCGACTGTGAAGGAATTTATTCATCAGAGGTTTCACATTAAAGACCTTGGCCATTTGCGTTATTTTCTTGGGATTGAAATTGCTCGCTCAGATACTGGCATGTTCTTAAATCAGCGGAAGTATGCTCTGGATCTTCTTCGTGACACTGGCATGACAGATTGTAAGCCTTCTACTTTTCCCATGGATACTAAACAAAAACTCAGCTTGTCCACCTCTCCTCCGATTTCCGATCCCACTGTTTACAGAAGGCTCATCGGGAAGCTTGTTTATCTGACAAACACAAGGCCTGATCTGGCTTATTCTGTTCATGTTCTGAGTCAGTATCTTCATTCCCCTACTGAAGATCACATGAAGGCAGCTAAACATGTTTTACGGTATATCAAGCATGCTCCCGGAATGGGTCTTTTCTATTCCTCTGCCTCTTCCTTTTGTCTATCCGCGTACTGTGATGCGGATTGGGCATCATGCACTGTCACTCGGCGATCTGTCACTGGATATTGTATTCAGTTTGGCACTGCCGTTATTTCCTGGAAAACTAAAAAGCAGCCCACAGTTTCCAGGTCTTTCGCCGAATCTGAATATCGGGCAATGGCTAATGCGTGTTGTGAACTTGTGTGGTTAGCTAAGCTTCTTCAAGAGCTTCACGTACCTGTCTCGTCGCCAATTGCTCTGTTCTGTGATAATCAAGCGGCTATACACATCACCAGAAACCCTGTATTTCATGAGCGGACTAAACACGTCGAGCTCGACTGTCATTTGGTCCGGCAACACTTTGCCTCTTCGTTCATTCATCCCTGTCACATTCCTACCTTGGAACAGCCTGCCGATCTCTTTACCAAGTCTCTTTCTGCACTTCAGTTGGCTAAACTCTGCTCCAAGCTAAGCGTTATGAACTTTCTCCACGCTTAGCATGCGGGGGGTGTTAGCAGACTCGATCAGAGCCGCTGCAGGGTCAAGGGCGGCTTGGATTGTAGGTTGTCACATAATTAAAGCTGGGGGATGTAATTGTAATAGATGAGGGGTGTAATTGTAAGTTTGTAAAATACAGGGGTGCTTGTGTAAGTATCGCTACTATAAGTAGCGCGCGCTACAGTTCTTTTTGAGTTAATAAGAAAACGCTGTGTTTTGGCTCTGTGTTTCTCTTCCCTTCTCCCTGGCGAACTCTTGAGCGCGATCGTCTCCGGTTGTTCCCGGCGAGATACCGGCGGCTAGCAACCTCGCGTTTCACACATCAAAAAAAATTTAGAGTTAAAAGGGTTTTAAAATATTAGATTGATAGGGTTTATGGGTTATGATTTTTGACGTTGTAAGGTTTTCGAAGGTTGATGTACATAAATGAGTACAAAGGTTGAGGTTAAGGATTTGGGAGGATTTAAAAACCATGTGTCAAAGATTTATATTGATTGGATTTGTAGATATGAGTATTTAGGTGCTGCTGGGTTTAGAAGGATTTAGAATTAAAGTCTTTGAGTGTTAGGGTGTGTGAGATGGTTAAGAATTTATGGTTTAGAGTTTGGGAATTTAATAAAAATAAAAAATTCAGACAATCAAAAGTGTTATAATTTTGTTTCTAAGGGTTTGGAAATTTTATGAAAATAAAATAAAAAAATTTATAATTTCATTTCTTAGGGTTTATTGTTTGGATAAAAAAATAAAACTGTCTTAAAAATATTTGAACTCATGCACTCTACCTTACAAATAAACACTCTTACAATTAGACCACTACCACTGTATTTTCATGAATTAATTTAAAACCATTGTTATATGTCTCGTACAAGTAATATAAATGTACATAATATTCACTTAATCAAATATAGACACAAAAAGATAACACTTTTGATTCTTAATAATAAGTTCATATTATTAGCATTAATTTAATGACTACATGTCAAGGCAGTGTTACGTATTGTCGTCTTGGCCTATTTAAAGATGAGTTTAGGAATTAAAATAGGAGTATGGGACTAAAAAAAGTCTAAATTATCCCTAGAAAATGAAAAACATCTGTTATCTTAACTTGAAATAGACAACAAATTAAAATTTTATTGTTCTAAAATGGCCTAAAGCAACATTGTCGTATCTGTTGCATAGAAAACATGAAGGAAGTTTTGAATTCATGAAAACACACCAAAAATTGTTATCTTAGGTCATCAAATGTAAAATTTTTGAAACTGTTGCAATTTTCAGTGTTGCCTATCATTTTGGACGTAACGTAGATATACCGAAGCTTTAAAAATAATAACATTAAAAGTTCCTCATTCATCACATTGACTTGGTCACAAAAACAGGACAATAATTTGAATTATCACAATTATAAATTAATCAAAGAACTTAGAATACTGATTTGTCCAAAGAAAATTGATGAAGACCTATTCTATCAGTCCAAGTAAACACTTTCTCTGACCACTAATGAGATCAATGACTTAAGAAACAAGACAACAAATCTTTAACATCTCCTACGAAATCAATTTTACCATTTTTATTCACATGTAAAACAGTAAAACATTTAAAATCTTCACCATAAATCTAAGTACAACAAATTGATGAAGCCCTTCTAAAACTAAGTTCGGTACAATTCAAAGTATGCACAAAATTTGAAAAATAGAGTCATGAACACTAGCTAAACTCAGAAAAAATTCTCATTAACAGCAACTAAAATAGGGACATATTAACCTTAAGAAAGAAAAGCTAGAAGAACGTAAAATTCTATAGTACTTTGAGAAATCTTCTACATAAATAATACGCTAAAGAATATTTTAGGAATTATATAGAGTTATTATTGTCAGCTTTTGGATTTAATTGATTTCAACCATCATTTTCCTTTTAAAATAGTATAAAAACTCATATGTGTAGTTTTTCTTCTTCTAATCATTCAAAAAATAAGAATGAGAAATGATGAATTTCCTACAATTCTATTTTTTTAATATTTCTCTTTAGTTTCAATCCTATTTTCCTAATTATCATTATATATTTTTGTTACATGAGGATTTAATTTATTCAAACCTTAGACATGATAAGTTTATTATTCAAGTTAAGATTGTTCTTTCCTTTGAAATTTTATTTCCAACGAGTTGTAACATCAACCCAGTTGCAAGAAAAATGAATGAAAAATGCAATTCTTATTGCATTTTCTATCAAGAAAAATGAATATAAATATTAGATTATTATGAGTCTAAATGCAATATATGAATGAAATATTCATTTTTATTCATATTTATCTGAAGATATTAAGGAAATGAACGATAAAAACCTACCACAATGAGAATACAATTAGTATTTTTATGTTCACTCAAAAAAATTTAACAGGGAGATGGACAATTAATTAGTTAACTAATTGGTTAGTTTCAAAAATTGAAGGCAATAGAACTTATTGAATTTTAAATTGTATATATCAAATCAGTTTGCCTTTTAATAGCATCCAAATACTTTTACTTGCGTTCAATTTCATCGAAAAACATTATTTTAGTTAACTTCAAGAGCTTCGTGGATTTTTAATTTTTTGGAATAGTCTCACTTGAGCTCCTCTTAATTACTCTCCACTTCTTTTTATTAATTTTTTCATTTTAATATGATAAATTATGCAGATATGACATTTGACAGTAGTTTGGAAAATCAAAATATGATTTAATGATAATTTTTCAAAGCTCTAGTGGTGAACTTCAACCCGACCCGACCCGACCCTAAACACGGGTCAGATGGGCACGGTTCCAGAGCAAGCTTGGATCCATGTGTTAAAGTTAATTCAATACCACAACTTTAGCAAATAACTAAGAACCAATATCAAACAAATATTCAAACCAACCTCTTAGTTATAATGTAAACTTCTATTTTAATTATTCCATTTAAATAAGTAAATATTTATTCCAATTATCTTTTTTTGATATTATCTTCTTATTGAAAAAATGGCAGTTTGTTTAGTTTTAAATAACTATAATGACAATAAATTCATCCACACTTTTTTCTCAAAATAAAAACGAAATCAATCAATTATAAAACATAGAAATAAGTAATAAATTTTTATCTATACATATATTATTGAAGGACTCATTTTTTGACCTAATTACCGACTCTTGGATTAAATGACTTAAGTCACTTAGAATGGAACAAAAGTTGAAATAAGGAGAGTTACATGGATTTATGCATGGTGGGAGCATCATTGCGGATAATATCTGTTGAATTGAATCCATTACAAAAGTAAAATGATAATAAAATAAAATCTCACTATGAGTTTACATGAAAAAATAAATTATTTTTCAAAAGATAATTTTTCCGGTAATATTACACATCACATTTGCCGTAGAACATGGAGTCTATATTATCCTTATTACATTTTAGAGTTTTGCTATATAATTCATTCATCAGAGCTTTCATATCTTATAAGTACATAACTAAATATGTATCACTTAATTCATTGAAATCGTTTATCTGATTCATAAAACAAGAGAATAATATTAGGATGAGTATAATATAAAGAATGTCTCATTTAAGAATGCTAAAGAATATGTTTTTAAGTAAAATAAATTAAGCATACATAAGTTTATTTTGTGAAATTAATTGTACAACCATCAAAATTATGTTATTTGATTTTCAACCGTCAATCATCATCTACTAAATATATAATATAAATTAAAAATATTATTAAAATTAAAACAACTTTATTTTATCCTAAAACCACTCTATTTTGCAAGACGGTAAATGTATGTTTATTGTGGACCGAGCTGGATTAAACTCCATCTAGTCCAGTCGAATCTCAGCTCAGCAAAATTTGGGGCGGCTGACATGAACCACCTTAACAAAATTAAGGGGAAAAATTCAAAAAGGATTTTGGACTATCACCGTTTATCCCATTGCGATCAGAACTATCATGATTTTTTAAAAAAAATGCGATGAAAAAAAATTGAAATCATTTTCTACAATAAAATTCAGCATTACATTCAAAACTAATATTATTATAAGGCTTAAATTTTTGTAAAAAAATTATATCGTTTAATTATCAAAATACATTTTTCTCTTTGCATGCGCAAAACGATATAATTTATTTTGAACCAAACCATCTAATTTTATCACAAAAATAGCACCAAATTATATCGATAGTAAACTTCGGCGCGACATCGCCTTACCAAGGAACTCCAGTGCAGCGGCTACTCTTTCTCTTTGCTTTACTGATCAGCTTGGCAATATTTCCGACCAGCGGAATCAGCTCTTAATATGCACTAACATGTTTCAACTTTGGTGCTCTATGTTTTAGGTTTGTATGCGTCTTGGATTTTCATGAGTCTTTGTTTTATTTCGAAATTGAGTGGATTAGGGTTTATTGCTGTTGTAAATTGGCTGGCAATTTATCACAAAACACGAGTATTTCTGGAATGGAATCTTGCTAGTTTATGGTGTGTTTTTTAATTTTGAATTTTAATGTTGTTTTGATCTTTCTTGCAGCTGAGAAGATGGGGCCAACTAGATGCAACCATCTTAGAGTCTTGACGGATCAATCAGTACCTTATTGAGGGGTATAAACTTCCGTTCAGCACAAGCTACAATTATTAACTCTGGCAGGAGTCTGCAGTCACTAAATCTGCAGCTACGGCAAGTGACCGACACGTTCCAGCCATTGCAGCTGCAGCTCAGTCAAGAGACTGCTAAACAGTAAATACTTGGTCAGTCAAATGATTCATGCTTTGAGGGATTTGTATCTGGCAGATATCAGGAAGATTGTGGTTAGGGGATTTTGCCTCTGGGATGCGCTCCGCGGATGATGTGGTACCAGAGGAACACAACTGATGATGGTGGTAAGAGGGGTTGCGTTGATGACCGGTGGTCATGGCAAACGGCATATTGTTGGAGAATCATGTGGTCGAATTCAGGAACAAGTATCCTGCTGCACAGGTAGTTTTCTGTGATGTCTACCGAGTGTTTTTGGAAATCATAACTCACCCGTTGAGCTATGGTGAGCTTGTCTTTATGTAACTGCTGTTAGCTAAATCGATTTTTATACTCCATGGTTTCTGACATATATCTTGTATTGTTGGTGACAGGATTTGAAGATGTGAAGAGGGCATGCTGTGGCCTTGACTGGTATGGCCATGATCAGGTGCCTTTCCCATGAAAGTGCTTGCAGTCGAAGCTCTACATATGTATGGTTGGACTTCTACAACCCCACATCTGCAGTCAACTCCTTCCTGGCAGAATCAGGCTGGTCTGGAAAACCAATTCTTATCTATGAATGCTCCGGAATTAAAAGAGAGCTGATCACACATATGCCCGTGTATAGAATAACAGAAAGGAATAGTTTTGATTGAGTGGAAGGAAGCCTTCAAATTTGAGATATGTTTTCCTATTTTGAACTCATGAATATTCGTGAAAATGATGATGCTCAGTCGAACAACAAAGTATAGTTGATCTGAAATGCTCCAAAGCCAAAACTGCTGGATTTACACACTGAGCATTTGTATTCCAAAATCATCATCAACTGGCTTTCTCTGAATCTTCTGTTGAGCTAACACTCATTGGTCCAGCTTATGGCTCATCTTGTACAGTGGATGGTTTCAAGTTCTTGATTTTTGATAAATAGCGGATAGCCAAGTTAGTGTCACCTGAAATCATACACTTGTTGGGCTAACTATAAATACCCGTTGCAACTGGAAGTTTTCAGGTATTCTGCCCACAGTGACCGGGAAATCCTTATAATGGACAATAGGACTTTGAAGGCAGCAGTTTAAGTGTTGAAGGATCTTGCGGACGATATTTCAACTACACCAGGCAATGGGCAATGCAACCTTAAAGCCTGTTTGCCTCCAATCTCCATCACCTATTTACCAACACATATTCACAGCTACTTTTAGATTCTTAAAAGCAAAAATGGGCATGCATCATTAAACCGAATCTACTTGTGCCTGCAGGTGGAAGAAAAGAAATCACAGACCCGCAGGTTCAGGGAGCCATCGCTCTTTCTAAACTGCCCAAGGGCTCTCTGATTTTACAACACTTACAACCCCTACAACACATCCGTCATACTCCCTGGCTCTACGACTATCTGCAGCACCTTCAGCTACGAATTTGAGACGTGTTGCTGAAAATTCGTGGAAGATAACAAAGGACACTGAGGGATCCTTACTTGCTAGCAGATGCTCAGACCCATCATTCAGACCGAAATTGAACATTAGGTGATCCCATTGCCACACAATGACAGAACCTCAGAAAGACAAGGTCAGTTGTACAACCAGAAATAAGAATCAAACATAATAAATAACATATGATACTTGAGGCAGAAAAAGTTTATTAAATTTGGAGTATAAGAATTAACAAATGATTAGGAAGCTAAAAGCTTACTGTTTCTGAAAACAACTGAATCTAACTGATTATCTACTCCCTCTTATTTTAGGGTTTTTAGTGCCATCTGCATCTGTTGCGATTTTGGAGTTGTTGGGTTTGCTGGAAGCAGTAGAGTCAGAATCAGAGATGTCAGACTGTGGCGCAGTGGTGACGCAGCTCTGTTCACATTCAACTTCCTTCCGCCTTCTCTTCCGGGGCTCTCTGGACTTTCGTTTCAACAGAGTGTGAAATTCTTGGATGAAGTCCACCTCTGATATCACCTTCCCGCAGAATGAACAGTCTCTGAAATTACATCATTACATCAACACAGGCAGTTCACAAACAGTTAGCAGCAAACCTTAAAAAAGAGAATCTTGTCGCAAAAACCCAGTAAACAAAAACAGAACAACAACGTTAACATGTTTCTCACAAGATGGTGGTGTCGTCCAGGTTGGATCTCACAGGAGTTGAACAGTAGCTGCACTCCAGCATGGCGGGCAATGTTTTGGTTGAGAGCTTTCCCATGGTACTTTATCAACTAAATCAAATCTTGGGCACAAAGAAACCCTCAAGATTAGGTCAATGTAGAACGAGTATTTATATAATTTTTCTATTAAAAAAAAAGACATAATTAGCCTGGTATATTTATTTACTATTTCGATTGTAGAAACTTTACTTAATACATATTTACCAACAAAATCCTTTCTAAATTAGACCAGCTCAATCAATATATATTTTTTTAGTAGAAAAAGTTTTAATATTAAATAAATAACGATAAATATCTTATGCAACATAGCATAGCCGAGGTTCAAACGCAACAAAATAGAAATCACTTATGAATTCATAGTTCTAAACACTCTTATCACCTTTGCCTAAAAAATAAGCCGGAACAGCGCCGTCGTAATTTTTCCGGCATGTTTCCGGTCACGGACAAACCTTTCGAGCTTGGCTAGTTATTTCCGGACAATGAGATCAGACTGCTTTTTTGGTTGGTTTACAATCAATTTACTGTCAATTTTTAGCCCGATTATTTGCGGTCATTTTTTAACATGTTTTCGGTCATATTTGTTGTTGCAATTTTCAATCAATTTCGACCATTTTCCTACCACGTCTAAGAAATTCAAGAAAAAATTGGATATAAAAATTCTGGCCATTTCAAAAAGGTGAAATAGTTTTTAGATTGAAAAAAAACAAGTGTAGCTATAATGCAGATTTAAATATGTAAGATGTTTATAGAGGTAGTCTTGCGCTTTGAATTGTTGATTCAAATGGTGTTAGCTGTCCACAAAGGTTGAAAATGGAGAGTACATGTTTAGAGAAAAAATGGTAGCGAATGGTGTCCCAAGGCAGTATTCAAGTTTTTTTTATGTACATTGGGGTTTAAATTTTGTCACATTTAGATGTTTGATTACGAGGAACTAAATATTTAAATCCAAGTCAATGTATAATTCTTTGTGATTGTGAGATGAAATTCTTAAGAAGTCTGAACTCACAACTACATTTAATAAACACATCAAAATAGAAGCAGACATGTCTTTCTATTAATTAAACATTTAAACTATATATGAACAAATTTCAACTTGAAACGCATAATAAACTCAATCATAAACTCGGATAACTAATCACCACCATTTTTCTCTTATAAGTTGTACTTTATATGTTCTACCACCGCCAATCTCTAACACTGAAACTTAATTGTCTTGGAGGTCCTGCAAATAACTTACAAATATGAATTCAACTCATTGGTCAAACCAAATCTGATTGCTAATTATTGAATTATTACTTTCATTTGGTAAATCACTTTTTGAACATCTTAATATAAAATAATTTTACCATTTGATGGATTTTTAATTTTTTTTAAAACCATAAAATATAATCAAGGTATGATCACAATCAGTTCTATTACTTCAGGAGCTCGTCGGACAGTCATGTTTGCATGACCGAGCTTGGTGTGCCATTGATAAAAGAAGGTGGGTTTCATCAGGTAAATTATCTCAGAACACTCAATGATGTGGCTAATTGTTTCATCAGGTAAATTATTTAGTCGAAATTTGTGCTCACTGCATTGTGGATTGGTTGATGCGCTCAAGCAATCTCTCACATCTTCTTCAGCACCATGGAGCTTATCTCCTCAGTTGAAGAACTTCTTTTCCTCCTCACTCAGTTGTATGCATGTTGTGCCAAGATCGATGGATTGATGAGCTCAGAGAATTGGTTGGAGAAGATAATTAGCGAGAGTACAGCCTGAAGCAATACACAAGGTTTTGAAAAATTGAGAAAATAATTGAAGATAATTCTCAGATGTGTGCCAATATTATATCTCTGACCGATTCAGATATCATATGTATCAGGAATGGTTCAGACTTCCCAAATATTCATTAAGAGCAAAAGATCAAGTGCTCGGTTCACTAAATGCTTAATAAAATATGAAACCATCTTTGAATAAAGCCTAATAGAAACAACAAAATAAGACCTCAGTAACATTTAAATTGATGAAAAACATGTTACTAACTCGGGGGCCTTGAATCGGCACCTCAGGAACATTGGCATCTGCACCTCAGGGGATTTGAGAGTTTTAACCTCGGCACCTTTGGAGCTTTTACCTCGGCCACTTTGGCCTTGCTAATCTCGGGGACATTGGCATCAGCACATCCGGGGACCTTGGCTCGGGACATCAGGGACTTTGGCCTTGGCACCAAACAGGAGTATTTTTCCAAATCACATATGGTAAAAAATAGTATATCTTATAAATGAGTTCTTAATCTCATACA
>NQLW01000964.1:176075-272860 GCA_002312845.1 Kalanchoe fedtschenkoi
AACCAACTGAAGATCGTGAAAAGTTGAGAGTATTGAGCCCCTTTTCTGAGTCTTGCAGGGAAGAAGCGGGTCGCCTGCCTTTACCTACTGTGGCATGTCTGCAAGACGATTGTAGTCAACATATTGTCCAGTACGTTCAGATCTTAGAAGCCTGTCTAGACAATGTAGGATATGTGAAAGGGGAAGCAAGTTCAACACTGAAACGTGAGAGTGCAATTCAAACAGCTAATGTAGAGAGCCAAGCCCCAGTTTCTGTTGTCAACATGACCGTAGCTGTAGAAAATAAAGATGAGGAATGCATTTTGGTAAATACAGCAAAGGATATTGAGCAACATGTCATGGCAAGCGAATCACCCATACCCGACTTTACTCTTGAAGAAATTGCAGCAAGTGCAGAGGTAGGAAATATTGGTAAGGAGTTTGAGGATGTCTGTCAGCTCTCTTATCTGGAAAGTGAGGTCCCTAAACCTCTTGCTGACATGAAGGGAACCATCCACACTGAGAGCACCAATGAAACTCAGCAGTTGCAACTGGTTGGTAAGACATCAAAACATGTTCCAGACCCAGAGGCGATTCGACATAAAAGCTCCAATTTGACATCTGAAGATCAAATTCACCAGTCTGAGATGGTAAAGCAGGCCCCAGTGCTGGATACACTAGTTAAGGAAACCATGGTTACTAATAGTGCTAGTGGAGATCAGCTATCTGGCTTGGATGTGCAGATTCTTGAACCTCTCTTGAACTCGTTTTTGTTTCCAGAAAATGACGAGGAATATCAGGAAAAAGTTGTTTCGAAGTCTGAGGACAGAGTTAGTTTATCTGACCCGGAATGCTTATCACCAAAAACTCCATCAAACGACGAGAGCAAAAGTCAAGGAAGCTTGAATGTAGTGTCAGGTCAGAAGTTGAGCACGACCAATCTCTGCTCAATTACGTGCAAGCCAGTGAGCACTCATCAAGTTTCAACTTCTCATACCAAAGGAAAGAGATTTGAAAGCAGTCTAGGTCCTGTAACGCAACAACAGCTGAGTGGTGTATATAACAAAATGATATCAGGAGATCTTTTTACTGATTTCATCAATAGTAAGGATGACATTGAGATGAGTACATCTGAAGAAAGGAATATCACCCCCAATATAGCCGTAGTGAATTCAAATGAGAGGGCGAGTGTGCTTGATGAAAATACAAACATCATTGCCATGTCAGACAGACCAGGGTTACTAAAAGGGTCGAGCAGCCCGCTCCGCAAGTCCATGTCAAAGACTAAAATTGCAGATAAGTACTCTGAAGATGGGATTGGTACATACACTCCTGACAATGTGTTTCCCAATTGTAGGCTACTGAAGTCCTTAGTGAACACTGGTACGCTAGATCAAAACGAAGTGAACAGTACTGTATCATGGAGATCAGACACGTCTAAGGTTGCCAACAGCCCTACCAAAATGGAGCAAGACCTTTTTGCTTCAGACAAAGAAAATCAAACACCTGTCATTTTTCTGAAGAGAAAGCACGCTAGTTCCACATTTGCAGATAAAACTAGTGTGGATAATGAGATGACAAGTGCACGAAGACAAGGCGAGCAGATACCTTTACAACCTGTACTGGTTGATTCCAGTGGCAAGAGCATTAACGATGCTTCTGTCTTCAATGTCAGTTGCAGAAGTGTGAGTTCAATTAGCCCTGTTCAGGCTGAGAGAACGATGATTTCTGGAGAAAGAGTATGTTTCTGGATTAATTTTTTTACCTTTTCAACTTATTATATGTGTTTCCAATCAGAACATTCCGTTGCAGGAGGGAAGAGTGAAGTGGTACATGGTCGTGGATAGTTCTTGTCTTTTGATTGAAGAGTCGAGGAAGGAATTGCAACTCCTTCAAGGTCTCAGAGGAACTCGGCTATTTGTTCCAGGAACAGGTAGTACGCTTTCTTGTCTGTTTGTTTTCTTTCTTACGTTTTCATTTTTAAATATTTGGTGTCGGTTACAATGCTAATCTTCTATCCCTAACAGTTCTAAGGGAGCTAGAGAGGCTGGAGAAGGCAACAAGGTTGTTTGGAAGGACTGCAGAAGTGCGTGCCGCACTTACATGGCTCAGGAACTGCATGGAGAAAACAGAATGGTGGATTCACATTCAAAGCTCATCTGTAGAAGAGAAGCATCTGACACAACCACCTCCTGCATCTCCTAGGCAGCAACACTATAGCCTAGACTTGGGGAATTGGAGATGGGCATCATCTTCAGTTTTCAGGAGTTTCAAGAATGTTCCATCATTCAAAGCGGAAGATGTTGTTCAGTGCGCTCTTCAGCTCGCGAGTGGCATGGACTGTGAAGGAAAAGTTGCTATTCTGAGTGATGATTTAGCTCTCAAGACGAAAGCCATGGCCGAGGTACTGCTAATATGCAATTCAATGCATCCATTGATTATATATATAATTGGTCAATGAACTGGCAGCATTTGTCTGAACTCCTCATGCTACTGTGGTAACGGTTATCTTATCAGGGTTTAACATGTGAAACGGCAAGTGAATTCCGCAATAGTCTCATCAACCCTTTCTCAGGGAGGTTTCTCTGGGCCAAAAGCTCTCCCAGGGGGCACACATGGTCCGCCTCAGATGATGTCGTTCTAAAGGAGTTGTTCTACAGCAGCTATTCAAATAAGTCATTGAACGCCCAGGGAAGTGTGAAGGGCTTAAAGCTCCTACTGCCACTTAATTCCACAGTACAGAGTGAACAACAACATTGCGGAAGAAGCTCTCAACCTACCTACAGGTATCTTTTCCCATGCCTCAAGTTCCATGGAATAGTAGAATATTTGAAGCATCAGATGACTGATAGTCTGTTTAGCTAGAAGCAGCGGAGCGCAAGGTTCATATCCACATTTGACACTTAGTTGACCTTATGTCCCCAACCTTTTATATCTTACAATTTTATCATACTTCATGATCCATGAAAAATGATAACCGGCAGATCTACTTTCCTCGAACTTCGTCCAGACCGTAGTTTGTGGTGGCTTTTAACTTTTAAGTCATATTTGCAGCTGGATATACTCGAGGCCCAAACTCTGTCTTCAACTCTATATATAAATGCAGTACTTGTTCGCCTAACTATTTTTAAGTCAACTTGTCTTATAATCGACTTTGAGGGGCGTGCAACCAAGATATCGTAAGAAGAGAACGCTTTGACTTCTGAATCCATGGAGTGTACAGAGAATGACTCCTCTAGTGGTTCAAGCATTTAAGTGACTAATGACAAAAACTCCACTTTGCTACGTAGCATGACATACCGCATGAAAGTGTTTTAAAACTCTGGAACTTGAAATATCAGAGACCACATTGTCATTGCTGACCCCGTTTCTGTGCGACACTGCATATATTTTGTCAGCAACTTTGGTCGATAGCGGTTCGGTTCAATATTTTTGTTTTCGCTGGTTCGGTTTGACGGTTCTATCTTCAGGATAGCAAACAACCAACTACAAGAAGCCCCCGGGCAAAGTGCAATAGAAACCACACGCTGTTTGCAACTCCAACAAGTCTCCCCGATAAACAAATGGCGGCGGCAACGACACATTTCATGATGTTACCGTCGCGACCCACCGCCGAAAAGGCGACTTTCAGTCGTGGTGGTGGGTTCAGAATCCGCGCTCGTTCGGACTCAAGAGATGGAGCCGTAAACGACAGCTCATTGATGGTGTGTATGTCAGTCCATCAAGTTTGAAAATGCTGACGTTGTCGCTGCTGATTCGTTCGTTACTTTTGAACAGGATGATATAAGGTATGTTTTGAAATTGGGAGGAGGGTCGGTGGCGGGTGCGGCCGTGATCAAGTACGGAAGCGTTCTTGCTCCTCAGATCACCAAACCCAATCTGCCTGAAGCTCTCTTCATCATCATCACGCCTGTTGTCGCAGCTGCCCTAATCCTCATCGCCAAAAGTCGAACTACAAACTCATAGCCCCTCTCTGACAACACCCTTGAATGTTCTTTCTATTGATTCGTCTTTTTCTTTGATCAAGAACTGCAAGGCGCTCCTTAATTTTCTGCAATGGAGGATGGAACGGAATAGAGAATGAATTTACCCATCTACCAATTCAAGACATATTATGGTCACACAAAATTCTCTTGCTGAGCAGTTGTTCTAGCTTTTGTGCTTCATCCTGAAGGTTTTTTTTCGCAATCGGAAGGTTTCGTTTACTGAGCAGTTGTTCAAGCTCTTTTGCTTCATCCTGAAGAGTCCTCTGATAATTCTCTTCTTCATTTTGCATGGACATGAAGCAACATACTCAGCACCACATGAAATCACTGTAAGTCCTTTGACGTCAAAGAGCTAGATTTTTTTTTTCTTTTTTATATCTCTGAGCTGTTTGACCCTTTCATCGATCAGCCCTACATAAAATATGTCAACTGAAATTAATATAACTATGTTGGTTCATGGGTGCCAACTGAATCACCAAGTTTGAAGGGAAGCTACTAACTTCTGAATTGTTGAGTAAGGTCGGAAACCAATAACTTAGCTTCCCTTTTGCTCTTGTTTCTTTACCACAGCATCTGCTAGCAATGCATCATAATCCTCAGATGATATTGTGGCCTCCAACTCTAATTTCCGTCCTACAAGATTGTTTTCAGATTTGTCTCCAGCCCCACTTTTTTTGTTTCAATCTATCAATAGGGACCTGTCATGAGCTTGCTTGCACAGCATCTATTTTCTGCAGCTCGGTAACGAGTTCCGTAATTTTCCTGTATGTGTGGGATAATTTAAGGAAATACCAAGGATAGAAGTAGTTAGGATTAAGCAGACACTACTCTACTATATACTTTTGCCTCATATAATAGTTGCACTTAAGTATCAGTATAGTAAGAAGTGAAGCCAGCTTATTGAAAGCCAGAAGGATATCATGAAGCTGATATCTAACCTTACCAAGTTCTCTTCCTTTGAGTTAATCAGTTTGGTATTCTGCCTTATGTCCATGTTATAAGTCAGATGGTCACACAAACCTTCTAAAGTTTTGCAGTCGAAACTGTCACTACGCGCTACCCTTGTAGCCACGTCTAAATCTCTACATAAATATCAAAAGTCAGTCAGCTAATTGATAATTCAAAGATACTTAGAAACTCATGGACTCTGAAAAAAGAAGCGTCAGACTATGATATAAACTCTCATGTTGGATGGAAGTGTTTTCATGTTTTCAGGAATAGCAATAAGCTCTCTTGACTCCCAATTTGTCTTGTTCCTTCTATTTCATCTACCTTGTCGTCGCGTTTTGGTGCTTTGTATTATTTCCTCCTCTAATTAAAAATAAATAAAATAAAAAATGTTGCTTAAATACAAATAAACCATAAGGTTAAAATCCTAACTTTCTCTCATCTTGCAGCTCATCTCTCCGTGCTTTTTGAACAAGAAAACCTTCTCGAGATTTAGGCTGTATTTGATTTGAGGAAAGTTACAGGGAAATGAAAGTTAAAGGGAAAATGAACCCTTCAAAAAATCCATCTTATGTTACCCTTGTTTGGTTTTAGGTGGAAAATTTTGTAGAAAGTACTAAAACATTATTTAATTTAAACAAAATTTCCATCCTATTTTCCATATAACTTTTCATTTACTTTTTCATCCTCAATTTTCTTCAAACCAAACAAAGGATTCATTCAAATTTTCCTTTTCCTCAAATTTTTCCTAAACCAAACACAACCTTAAATATACGGGATTCAAGTACACCGATATCTTTTGGACGATTCAAAATGAACTAATCTTTCCTTTCTAGTTCAGTTGAGCAGATGAAGTTTCTCCTTGAGAGTCGACTTAGAGTTTGAGCAGAGGAAAGAACCACAGGCTAATTAACATCCACGTTCGTATTGAAGATCTCAAGTTCAATGCAAGAAAAATGGAAGCATATGTAGAGAATTGAGAGCTGAGTTTTTGAGAGATAACACAAGCTTTGATCTAAGCGACGTCATTCTGAGAAATGACAATTCAAAATGATTTGTTAAGCTTCTGCTCCAAAAATTCAATGGCTAAAACAGTAAATCACTTCCATAGATGATCATCATATTTGGAACCATCTTACCTGGGCCAAATCAGACAAACGAACTCCCTTCAAGCTAATCGATTTCTTTTTGAAGCCATTTATCACGAGCAGCTTCATCAGAAAATCAGTAATCTAAAACAATTTGTACTACTCAGAAATCTAAAAAGGCACACATAAGCCCTTACTCTCTTGATATATCATGCTCTTCTTTGACTTTCTCATCGCGGCGTGATTTTTGCCAGAAATGTCCATAAGTCCATCTCAAGGGTTATTCTTATAGACGACGACTTGAACAAATGGAGCGCCGTATAAAGTTAAACTACATACGTTTGCTTAATTTCCATAAGCGTCGTCTGGCGAGTTATCCCTACATGACGCTCTTGGAGATGAAGCGCCGTCCGGATGAAGCTTGAGTCCAATGAGGTTTTGGACGGACTAAAATGATTCGTATTAATTAATAGGTATCAGTTTCGACCACCTTGTAAAAAAGTGACATCTTCTGCTATAAAATTTACAGGTTTTGTCAACACAAATGATGTTGTTCGAGATCATCAAAGGGAAAATTTTATCCCGTAAGATGACCCCAACAACATTATATGTCATGACGAAATTTTCTTTTTGATAGATCTAAAGAGATAAAGGAAGTTATATATTCATAAAGATAATTTAGAAGTTTATCAACGATATGATTTAAAGTCATCAAATTATAAATTCACATTACACGGTATTTATAGACCATAAACACGGTAAAAAATTTCATAAGGCGCTTGTACCTACAAACTGCCATATAAAGTTTTCTAATAAGCGTCTCTTTATAAATCAAAAATGTCGTGGAATATTTTAATATTTAATGACGTTTATACATAGAAACGCCATTGTGTAAACAATAGACAAAGTTTATTATCCAAAAGCGTCGTCTAATGTGTAAGCACCATCTTTTGAAAGCGCCGTTAGATAATCTTTTTGTAGTAATAATTAAACGGCGCTTTCACATCATAAGCGTCGTCTAAAGTTTATTTTTTAATGGCGCTTGTGAAGTGTAAGCACCGTCTGTTAAGGTAGCGGTGCTTGTAGTCCAAATGTGTTTAATGTGTAAATATTTAACGAAGTTTATTTTTATATGCAGCGTTTGATATCAATAAGCTCCTTGTTGAGTTTATGGACGAAACCTGATACCGATAAGCACCGTCTAAAATCAGATGTAAGCGTAATCTATATTAGTGCCGACTTTTATGCAAAATCTTAAGCGTTGGAGATGATGATAGTTTAAAATTGTGTTTGGTTTTTGAAATATGATGAATTTAACGTTTAATTTAAAGAAAGTTTAAGGAGGAAAAATTAGATGGAATTAAACCAGACCACCTTGCCGCTGTTACATTTGGTTATAGATTAAAAATTGTTTGAAAATTTGGTTAAAGATTAAAATTGTATGAGGGAAAGGCATAAAGATTTTTACTTGTCCCTTTATTTGGTTAGAGATTAAAAATTGTAGGAGGAAAAAGTAAAAAAAATATTTTTTGAACTATTAAAATTTTACTTTTTTATCTGTTTTTTCATTCTTAAAACTTTATTTAAATTAAAAATTAGTTTATGTTCATTCTTTTCCCTAAACCAAACACGACTTTATACTCACCTCCAACACTTGAGATTGTGCATTTGGGACATCTATCATGGACTGATTTTTGGATTAATTATATTCATCACGTGTTCGTGGACCACATCTACATCCAATAAAGAAGAAGTTTGAATAGTCTGAAATGTTAAATTAATTTTTCATCAATCAATGAATCACACACGACAGTTTGATTTTTCAAATTAACACGTAACACGTCCTGATTAGATATATCCACGCACACGTAAATGGACACAGTCTAAAGACAAGTATCAAAATGATGTGATACATTTGGGAAATAATATCACACTTAGCTCATTGTTTAAGATAATACTGTTATCATCTATTTGTATATAGTATATATTATAGTTATATTATAATGCAATAAGAAGAAATAATATTTAATCCCGCTTTCATCTCAAATTATCTTTAGAACTATGAGAAATTTTTTGGTGGAACACAATTAATAGAAATTCGTCATGTGTTACATTAAAAAGTCAAAATGACACATGATGATTTATCAATGGGTTGAACACGTTTCAACGCAGTACGTAATAAATTATTATTGATGATGTCCACCACCATGTGATGAACACAGTCCCCCAAGAATCACTCCAGAACTACTAAACTCCGAGACTCATCATAATTTCTTCAATCTCCCGCATACCCGCGTTCACTAACTTTCGAGAAATCTGTGTACATTAGTGTTAATACGAAGAGATCCAAAGAAAGTCTTTCGTTTTATGCCATTAAAATTAGGGAAAACCTTAAAGGGGATTTTGAGTTTCTATTACTTATGTATTTGCGGTTCGAATTATTATGATTTCTTAAAAAATGAGATAAAAAAATTGGATTGATTTTTTAAAATAAAATTTAGAGTTACACTTCTAAACTAAAATTATTAAAAGATTTAGATTCATGTGTGAAAATTACGTCGTTTGATTATCAAAATAAATAATATCATTTTGTACACATAAATAAAATGATATTTTTTCATACTCAATCATGCATAATCCTCAACGATTTTAATAAGATTAATTATATTTAAAAAATAAAAAAATAGATCTTAAACATCATTCAAAATTATTTAATTTTTTTCATTGCACATTTTTTAGAAATTAAGATAATCCGGACCACAATTAGATAAGTGGAGTTAGTTTGAGACTCATATTCGGTTTTTCCCCTTAAAACTATCATATAATATAAGTTAATATGGTCTAATAATTAATATATCATTATATTTATTATTATATTATATTATAATAACTAATATAAATTTCTTTTGATAATTTTTCTCTTTATCCTACCGAGATATTTTAATAATTTCAATTGGGAATGAAAACTTGAGCTATGTCAAGCAAAATCTTTTATCTTTTTTTTTTTAAAAAAGAATATTTAATAAAAAATATATGATTTATTTTATATATTTTAATAAAAAATATTTGAAAAACAAATCCCTAATTTTAAATTGGACTCGAACATATATTTGTGATATATATATATAGTGTCTTCGTAAACGAGACGACCAGAGTGGACGACCTTTGGCTTCCTTTCTTGCTAAACTCGACCAGCCTCCGGTGATCCTCCGCCGCGCTCCACCACCTTCGACGTCGCCTCCCGACGGAGCCCTTGGCGATTGACTCGTCGATAATCCCCATTGCCGTCCGATTTTCAGTCGGTCGACATCTCGCTCGCTGGTCCGCTCGTGATGACTGTCATGAATCCTGCTACCACTGATGTAAGTCGTCTCCGCATTTCTCTCGTCCCGCTTCTATGTCGCACTAGGCTTGCGCAGTCGGAAGCGCCCGCATGTCATGCGTGTTTGACCTAGTTAGCTTTCGCCGATTGTTGCTTTTCGTTGTCGCTTGCCGCCTTTTTACTTTTTCAATCCCGCTTTCCCTCTTTTTGCCCCGCCTTGTAAGTTCTGAGACACTGGGTTATCCGGTTGCTTATTCGGTTGTGGGTCTTGATGGTTTGGTTTTGATCGGGACATGCTGACATTTGTTGTCTGACTTGGCGTTTTGTGGTTTCTTTCGTGGTACTGCATATCTTGGGTCGAGGATGAATTGTTGGTCTCATGTTGTTGATTGTTAGGCGTGACATGACTTGGTTCGCTTATTGATTTTTTGACAGCAGCAAGGAGATGAAGAGATGCAGTTGGTGCCCGTCTTGGAAAATAATCCTCAGGCCATGGAAGGTTTCTTGCTTCTGAATCGCATCATGCTTTTTTTTTTGATCGATTAGGTCATAAACAATTAGCCAGTTTCTGTTTTGTTGATACTTTGTGTTCTTGCAATTTTGTAACCATGGTGCATCAACTTATCTGGCAGAAGTGGATTAGTCTATTAACCTTTTTGTGTATCTGAATTCATATAGGTTTCCAAAGCGGGTTCTTTTTACTGATTTTCTTTGTTTGTGGTTGCCTTTTTATCTTGAACAGATGACTCAAGGTTGTAGTACCAGGCCAGATTCAAAGTTCATTCAATTTCTTTCATTGTATAAGAGTTCTATGCATAATGATATTCTGATAAAACTATTGCATTTACCTTCTTATTATATTATTGAAAGGGTAAATGTGCATACTAGATGATGCCATTTGGTTCTGATTTTGGCCAATGTTAGTTGATCCTACATTGAGAATAACTATCTTTTGGAAAAATCACAGTTGTGCAAAAGCCAGATGCTGCCAATAGTGCGGAAAATTCTGCAACCGAAGAACCATCTTCATCTAGATTTACATGGAGGGTAGAAAACTTTACCAGACTCAATGCGAAGAAGCTCTATTCTGATACGTTTTCTGCTGCTGGTCATCATTGGTAAATATGTTTCCATTCCACTTGCTCCAATATGTCACTGCTGGTGGTAGGTTTTTGTTTGCAGTTATGTATCTTTTTACATTTCCTTTTTCCAGGCGCATACTTGTTTTCCCGAAAGGAAACAATGTTGATTATTTTTCCATCTATCTCGATGTTGCTGATTCAGAAAGCTTGTCACATGGCTGGAGAATATATGCTCATTTCACTTTGGCTGTTGTAAACCAGATTCATGGGAATTACTCAATTGTGAAAGGTGCTTTGAACATGTCTCGCACTTTTCTTTGTTTTATAGTCTCATAGACGATATTGCATTTACTGGCTCATCATCTGTTAGAATTATTAGCATATGCTGTCTTCTGGATACATATTGGGGTTGTTTGGAGATAAAAACTACTAAGTGGAGATTACAGAAAAAGAATTTTTTAACTACACATGTTTTGCAAGTGAGTGATATTCTTACTTATAGTTCAAATGGTTTGTTTGGTACAGTTTTAGACAACTTAGAGGCTAATAAATAGTACACAATTAGGCTCGTATCCTATAATTGAATAATCCATTTGGGTATTTTGCTCTTTCATTCGATTTGTACAAATATTTGTTGGGAATTCGTTACCATAGCTCTTAATGTCATTGTCACAATGAGAATTTATCCTAGTTCTGACTTTTTTTGTTTGCAGATGCTCGTCACCAATTCAATGCAAAGGAGAGTGATTGGGGCTTCACGCCTTTTATGCATCTCAGCGAGCTATATGATCCCACCAAAGGTTTTATTGTGAATGACACAATTGTTATAGAAGCTGAGGTTGCTGTCCACACATTGATTGATTACATGTCGTATGACTCCAAAAAGGAGACTGGTTATGTGGGTCTTAAAAATCAAGGGGCTACATGTTACATGAACTCCCTTCTGCAAACACTATATCACATTCCATACTTCAGAAAGGTTAACATGTAGCCCGTAGCAATATTTGCTTTCCTTGAATTTTTCATCTCTCAAAAATGACACGCATTATATGTTACTTTTTAGGCGGTGTATCATATGCCCACAAATGAAACTGACTTGCCAACTAGAAGCATTCCTTTGGCTATGCAGTGCTTGTTTTACAAGCTGCAACATAACGAAAGCTGTGTCGCGACTAAGGAGTTGACCAAGTCTTTTGGATGGGACACGTATGATTCCTTCATGCAGCATGATGTTCAAGAACTAAACAGGGTGCTCTGTGAGAAACTAGAAAATAAAATGAAGGTAGTACCATCCAATGGTTGTTTCTCAATTGTTTTTAAACTATCTTTATATGATCTTTTCATCATGTACCAGGGTACTGTTGTTGAGGGCGCCATACAAAATTTATTCGAAGGGCATCATATGAATTATATTGAATGCATCAATGTCGACTGCAAATCCACAAGGAAAGAGTCATTTTATGGTGGGAGCTGAATCAGCTTATTAACATAAGGATGCTGACTTATGATGATTCTATAACCATTTGAAAAAACTAATTCTTGTTTGTTGAATGACAGATATTCAGCTTGATGTTAAAGGTTGTCGTGACATTTATGCATCATTTGACAAATATGTGGAAGTAGAACGCATGGAGGGTGATAATAAGTACCAGTCTGAACAATATGGGTTGCAGGTCAGTCTATAAATGCACTTCTTTATGATATCAGGTGCAGTGTCTGCTCTTTTTAACCAAATCAAGTCTGAGCTGACCAAATAGAACTGAGCAAAATCTAAACATATATGGTCAGTTAGGCCTAGCAAAACAACATTCTCAATTTTATATCTGATTCCCAGTAGGAGCACAAAATTTTCTCAAATTATTATCTCTTCCCTTGTTTGGTATTGCATGTCCATGTGGTATCTTATCTTAAAAGTATCTCCTGCAGCATCCATGCTACAACTACCAGTACTTGAGATAGTGCTGTTTCATTTCTCGTCTGACCTCTTACCTTGAGTTGTGTGCCATTGAATTCACCTTCCTTGGCTGTTCATAATGAATAAAATGTTATAAACAAATCTGAAGAATAAATGTGTTTGTAACTAAAACCCGTGTTCTATAAAGCTTAGAGTCCCAGTGTTACTTAAGTTTTGTTTAGTTCTTTTATGTCAAATGAAGTTAGTTCCGTTAATAACGGTTAGCTATTTGTTCATCATCAGTTTTACGTCCTTATGACTTATAATACTTGGCATAAATGTAGATGAATCAGTGGTTGATTTGATTACTGCCAGCAAGTTTCTCCACTTAATAATTTGATTTTTAACATTTTTGGTATGCGCCATTTTGTGCTAAAACCCAGATAAGAAAGCAGAGGGGTATTATATCTATGACAGTCATTCAGAAATAGCCGGGAATAAAAGAAAATGATTAGTGCTATCATCATCACTATTATATGGCACTATGTTAAAATAAAGTAAACAAATTGATTTCTGAAACTTCCGTTGTAAGGTTTTGTTGCTTAGAGTGTGGTGGTGCCAATTTCAGGATGCAAAGAAAGGTGTCTTATTTATTGACTTCCCTCCTGTCCTTCAACTTCAACTGAAACGTTTTGAATATGATTTCAGTCGGGACACCATGGTAAAGGTTAGTTCCTCAGTTACCCTTCTTCCTCGTTTTGAGGCTTTTTTGATATCTACATTTGTTTCCATTTCGTGCATACTGTAGTTACTGTTTTTTCTAGAAAACAATATGTATCCCATGCACTCTGTAGCCATTTTTTACCTTTAAGCAAACATTTGCAAAATCATCCTAGACTTCAGTATATCCTAACCTGATTATTATTAATGATCTACTTTTTGTTAAAGAAGGTATTGGTATGCAAATGCTAATATTTGTTGCAAGTAGTCCAACTTCTACTTTTGCGAGGTCCTTGTATCCTCACATTCATGTGGAGAATTCATAATGTAGGCAGTTAGGATATATACTAGTCATTTTATATGCTACTCGGTGAGTGGGCCTTGAGGCCACATTTAGCAGCAACATGTGATGGTTTTAAACAAAATTAGTGTATTAACTGCTCTTATTTTGCAATTATGGCAAATCTTTTATTGGTTTGGGACACTATGCCCACCTGTAACCACTGATGTCACAAATTTTTCAATTTGTAGATCAATGACCGATATGAGTTCCCTTTACAACTTGACCTTGATAGAGAGAATGGAAAATATCTATCTCAAGATGCCAATAAGAGTGTGCGCAACCTTTATACCCTTCACAGGTATTGGAATTTTGTGATTTTGTATGTGAACTATTGTTTTCTTTTTACAATTAAATGCCTGGAATCTGTTTGCAAATTCTTTCTTAATCTTATAAATCAATTGCCTTTCTTCCTTTTCTAACATAATTGCCTAGTGATAAGTACTTATGAAATCACTACATTTTCATTATGCTCTCAGTTATTATTGTACTATTTTAGGTTTCCTCTCTTTCGCTGATAGTCTCATCTAGTTATAAGTTTAATGTAAATGACTGAACGTTTAGTATTTGGATCATGTTCAAATGTTATGAAGGAATGTCAGTTCAAGCTGTTAGTTGTGTTTTTCTGTGGCTTGAAAAGAGAGACTCACTTATGAAATTTCAAGTTGGATTTGGTGGTTATACACCATGTAATACCCCATACTGAGATTCTCATTCTATATAGTTGGGTAATACTTATTTGCATATGTGTTCTGCCGTTTATGTTAATATATCTCATGGGCATCCCTCCTTTGGTCATTGCTATAAGAGTAACATGAGCTGGAGTATTTTCATGATCTGACAACTTTTTGAGATTGCAATGTCACGTAGATTGATGTGAGATAGATAATACCACTTTTATCTACCCTGCAGATATAATTCAATTAAACTTTCTTGCAGTGTTCTGGTTCACAGTGGTGGCATTCATGGTGGACATTACTATGCCTATATTAGGCCGACACTTTCAGATCAGTGGTATAAGTCTTAATTTTTTACTGCTACCCAGCTAATGACTCCTGTTAGGGTTTCTGTAGAATGTGCATATAGTCTACTAGGGATAGCTTAGGAATGACAAGTAGCAACTACATGATCTTACGCAAAGGGATGATTATTATGAGAATGATCTACAGGCTAAATGAGCAATAGTTTACTGCAGGGATTATACATTTAGGGGAGGATTTGCTAAACTATCTTTAGAATTGCCCTAGATCAAGTTTCCTAGCAAAATGTGAGATGGGTTACATAAATCCATATATTCATCAACTACTGATTTTCGTTACACGACATAATTGCTGCCGTCAATTATTGGTGGTGATCATTACTTCAGAATCAAGAAGTAAAAATTTAAAAGAAATCTTGTGTAATTTTTAGTCATCTCATAGCTTTGTATTTTTCATTTTAGTCGATTTTTTTCTTTCATCAACAACTTTTTGCTGAAAACCTTGAATGATTTTGGAGGTATAAATTTGACGATGAAAAAGTAACAAAAGAGGATCCAAAGAGAGCACTTGAGGAGCAGTATGGTGGGGAAGAAGAGGTAGATATCTTCATGTTGCTGGTCTTTTGGTATAAAATACTCATGGTTTTTGTTATTCATTATTTTAATGCAAGTAACATGCGTTACTGTTTCCAGTTACCTCAGACAAATCCGGGGTTCAATAATGCTCCTTTCAAATTTACTAAATACTCAAATGCATACATGCTTGTTTACATCCGTGAAAGCGACAAGGACAAGATTATGTGCGACGTGGACGAAAAGGACATCGCTCAATATATAAGGGTACATGCATTTCTTTGTTATATTTTATTTTCCTCGTGATTTCATCCAGTTTTTATAATATTTTAAGGAGCGTTTAAAGAAGAAACAGGAAGAGAAGGAATGCAAGAAGAAAGAAAAAGGAGAAGCTCACCTGTATACTATTATAAAGGTTCTCTTTTGGTCCTTGACTTATTCGTGACCGAAGTTTTCGATAAGTAATATATAACTATTTTCACTTACGAATCGTTATAGGTTGCGAGGGACGGTGATCTTGCGGATCAGATAGGGAGGGAAATATTCTTTGACCTTGTAGATCACGATAAAGTTAGAAATTTCCGCATTCAAAAACAGACACCTTTCTGTCTTTTCAAGGTGCGTTTTTGAGTTTACTAATATTATTTTACAAATTTGGATTGTTGGCTCTCATTCGTATTTCTACCTAAAAAGTTCTAGCAGATTCAGTTACTCGAATGTTTAAATATACTTTGTGCCTTCGTGTGGAGGAGTTGCTATGTAATAACGTGATTAGCTGTTTTCAGATGCTGGATATGAAAAATACAAGTGATATAATTTTTTGGCCACTGAGAACTTGAATTTATGGATTGTGGGTGAAAACCAAGAGGAATAAGAGTGTAAGACAAAATCAAAAACCCAGTGAATCGAGGAAAAACCAAACCCAATCTATATGTTTGGTTAGGATTTGCATGTCAACGATTTGGATCTGAATGTCAACCGTTCAGTTAGAGTTTTAATTTTTAAAAGACTGATAAGTTTCTTTTGGTTTCGGTTTTTTATTTTCACAAACCGAACAGAATCATTTCAATTCATTCAATTAAATGTATATTATCTGAAATTATGTTTTGTGTTTAAATTTTTATTGTTATTATCAGATTAGCATTTCATAACAAAATAAGCTGTTTAAGGGAGCCAAATTTAATTCAGTCATTTGGTTTGATTTTTATCCTATTGTGGTTTGTTTTGATTTCAAGTTTTCAACCTGACTAGTAATCTTGTTGGTTCATGATTTCGTATAAAATCAAACTGAACTGAGACCCTCCTAATAAGGAGACATCCATAACTTTCCGTCCCCGATATTTCATAAGTGGAACCAATCATTTTTGTGGTTGTCCTGTACTGGTTAAATGTGAGTGTCAAACTCTTATTAATATATTTAAATTACTACTAGAAATTGGAAATTTAAGCCAAGTGAGCTTAAGTTACAAAATAAGAACTATTAATTTGTAACTGATTCCAAATCCACTACATCCTTAATAATAGTCAGCTGACCCATTATAAATCTTGTGACATTCCCACAAAGAGCCTGAAACTCTTGCATCACAAATTGTGCTCATTCTAGAATGAAACTTAATGTTGTTATAATATAACTGTGGGCATCGGTGCAAAATTCAAACAGTTTTTGCGCAAGATCTGACAATGTAACTACGCGGTTCCACTATATCAAAAACAGAAGAACATCATCTTAAGTCCCATTGGCAATATTGTCTTTTCCAATCCATAAAAAGTTGTGTATGCTTGCATGAGTGAGTTCTTAATGGAAAAGGATTTTTCTCCCTCGGCTGTCTTTTCTGTTACTATTGTGTTCTGGCCATCTGTTAGTAGAGTGTAGAGGTTCTTATCCACTTTTAAAGTAGTGATTACAAGAAAATTTTAACTTGTGTATCATTTTAAGCTATTCGATGTTTTACACAGGAGGATATCGCTAAAGAATTTGGAATACCTGTGCAATTTCAACGTTTTTGGATTTGGGCGAAGCGGCAAAACCATACTTACCGTCCCAATCGACCATTGATGCCCCTAGAAGAAAAACTAACTGTAAGTATCCATGCTCAAGTTTTCTCTGGAAGGAAGTTATTTTTTATAATTGCTCTTGAAGAGTGAGAAAGTGATGTTTGATAACTGCATTGGCTTATAGAATTCTTCATTGCTATTTAATATCCTATTCAAGCTTTGTGGCGTGATGCATTCTCTTCTCTGTTTTCTCCTTTGTATCTCTGAAGTCAACATTGACATGTCTAGTTGTAGCATAATACCTCATAATACACAGACAGATTTGTTACACATCCCATAAATATCTCTTGTATGTGCTAAATTGTTTTGACTTCGCCTGCTCCTTCACCTCTACTCTCAGTTGCCCAATAGATGATTTACAATATGCTGAATATTTAAGGTTTTAGAACTTGCCTGGTTGTCTCTCTAACAAAGGAAAGATCATCATTTCTTCAGTCGATGATGACTGTGGATGAAATTGTACTACCTTTCAAGTTATATAAAACCCTTTTCAACTTTTGACAAATGGACATATTCTCTTACTTTACTGGCGTGTAGTTGTAGAGTTGCAAATTGCTTTTATTACTAATTTCATTTCTATTTTGGTTTCTATTACCTGCCATAGCTATTTGCTTTCTGGATCATGCATGTGTTACTGATGTGTTTGGCGCATCCCTACAATTCTGCTAGGTTGGTCAGCTGAGGGATGCATCTAATAAGGCTCCAAATGCAGATCTTAAGCTGTTCTTGGAAGTAGAACTTGGGCTGGTAGAATTTTCTTTTTCATGGAAATTGGTATATGGTATGTAATCTATAATGTCTTGTTTTTAGGAACTAATCTTTGTATTTTATCAGGAGTTCCGCCCCATCCCTCTACCTTACATAGGGAAGGAGGATATTTTGCTTTTCTTCAAGCATTATGATCCTGAAAAAGTAGAGATACGGTAGTTCTACTTCTAATACATCATGGCAGGGTCACTGGAATTGAGTTCTTTGCTGAGTTTGCTCATTTAACTTTAGCAAAACCATGCAGATATGTTGGAAGGCTTTTTGTGAAGAATACAGCAAGGCCGGTGGAAATATTGAGTAAACTTAAAGAGATGGCTGGCTACAGACCTGACGACGGAATCAGCCTTTATGAGGTTGATTTACATTACATTCAGTTTGTTACATTTTTAGCTCTTATAAATGCCCTTAGCGATAGTGAATTGCTGCTTTTGCAGTGGCCTGTAGCTTATCATTCTGCATATTCTCGGCTGTCCTTTTAAATTAGACTGATTTCATCTATTTATATAAACCCATCATCATTTTGTTTTCAATTGGATGTTTGTAATAAATAGACACATTAAGTACATGTAGGAGTGCCTCTTTGTGTGTAAGATTTAAGAGATTGGTGACATGAGCAAGGAACAGAAATTATGAATAGTGATTAATGTCAGTATAATGTGACCCCACAATTTTAGTTTGAAAGTTAGCCTAAAGTCTGATCTGTAGATGCAGCCGTATGTTTTGTATGTTTCATTGTTAGAGTAGCGCAGCGGAATATTGACTAGAATAAACAAATACACAAGAGTTATGTAGTTCGGTCGTAATGACTTATGTCCACGGGCAAATGCGAAATCTTATTATTTCATGGAAGAGAATACAAGAGAGCTCATGACTTTCTCATCTACCTTTACAATTTACTAGGTTTATATAGGTGACAACAAAATCCTAAAATAATCAGACTTCTAATCCTATTAAAGTCGGGATTATAAAATACTGGAAAACCCTAATTATGAAAAGTTTCCAAAAACTCAAAACTTCCACAATAATGATGCAAGACAAAACTCAACATTCATCTAACTTCCCTGACCACTTTAGAGATATTATGAATGCTGAAAACTGCAAAAGACACGCAAGCACGCACCACACATTTTTATATATCTGAATTTTATTAGAAGTATAAGTAATCTCGGTTTGCCATGCCTCTTGTTCTTTCCTCTTTTCAGGAAATTAAATTTCACGGTGGTGTAATGTGTGATGCTCTTGACGATCAGTTGACATTTAGTGAGAGTCAGGTATTGCTGATTACTTTCAAGTTTGTTTAAATTCTTGTGATTATCATTTTTCCCCCATATTGTCTGATACTTTAACATGCTATACAGATTGATGATGGGGACATTATTTGCTTCCAGAAAACCATATCTGAGTCTAACAGACAGCTTAATTATCCAGATGTTCCATCCTTTTTGGATTATGTGCTGAATCGTCAGGTACTCTTTAATCATCGGAAGCTGCTGAAATAGCTTTCCACAATTCACCAGTAATATTACCAGTTACCACTTATGTAGTAATTCACTGCTTTTAGTAGTGTGTGAGTATATGATATTGGCAAGATGGACAAGCAGATGCATGCACTCACATGCACAGACATGCTTGTGCTTTTGTACGAGCCTGTACTTATAAAATAATTTGTTTAGCAGACTGGAAAGCAAGAACTACATAATCCCTCCAAATTGCACGCCCATAAAAGATTCAGGATCCTAGAAAAAGAAAAAAAAAAAAACAGTTCCAGAAATTCACTGTGTGTACACTATTTTAATCTGCTTGTTTCATAGGTGGTGCACTTCCGTTCCCTCGAAAAACCCAAGGAGGATGATTTCTGTTTGGAGCTGTAAGTATAACTCTACCAGCCTTTGATTCGATGGAAGTTTTGTCAGTTAATTAGGCCTATAATTGTTGTAGGTGCTTCTCGTCTTGGTAGTTTTACGTCTTTTACTCATACTTTTCAATTCATCTGTTACTTGAAGGTCAAAATTGTACACGTATGATGATGTGGTGGATAAAGTTTCTCAGCACCTTGGTCTTGATGATTCATCGAAGCTGAGGCTCACACCACACAACTGTTACTCTCAGCAACCCAAGCCTCAGCCTATAAAGTATCGAGGGGTAGCTAACTTAGCTGAAATGCTGGTGCACTACAATCAGGTGATTGGTGTACTTTATTCTCAGTTCGTGAATTCAGAACTCCAGTTGCACATCTAACAATAGCTCATGTCACATTGTATTTGGGGGCTCACACTGTTTTTTATTTTTTTAGATTTCTGATATTTTGTACTATGAAGTCTTGGATATTCCTCTTCCAGAATTGCAAGGCTTGAAGACTTTGAAAGTGGCGTTTCACCATACCACAAAAGATGAAGTGAGTTCCGGATTGACTTCAAGTTACTTCGACGTTAGACTATTCAATCAATATCTCATATTGACACTGCCTTGGCAGGTAACAATGCACAATGTTAGACTGCCGAAGCAGAGTACTGTTGGGGATGTGATTCGTGAGTTGAAGTCCAAGGTTTCTATTTCTCCCGGTCCAACTGATTGTTTTACTTCTTTATCCATTTTCAAAACTCGTCCACCATATGCTTTCTGTACTTACAGTATAGCGTACAAAATGCAGTTACCGATGACATTTTGTTGAACAGGTTGAGTTATCTCATCCTGATGGTGAAATTAGGTTGCTTGAAGTGTTCTATCACAAGATATATAAGGTATCTTCACTCTGTACTTTTTATTGACTATTTATACCTTTCTACTGTAAAATTACAGTTGTGATGTGCTTTTATCACATGTATACTAAACTTTTGATAATACAGAAATCTAAGACATATTTCCTATTACGTTGTCATCAGATGACTTGTTTTCTGATATCATAATATTGTTTTGGATGCAGATCTTTTTGTTTGTTTTTTGATATACTGAGATTGTTTTGGATGCAGATCTTTTCACCCAGCGAGAGAATAGAAAATATCAATGATCAGTATTGGACACTTAGGGCAGAGGAGGTTAGTCTCCCTTCCCTTTGCCTCACCCACCCTCTCCATTTCTCTCTCTCCCTCCCTCCCTCTCTCTCTCTCTCCCTCTCCGTGTCTTCAACTTGCTGTAGTTTGAGTGTTGACATCTAATTGAAATGAATCTACTCTAAAAATTGTTTCATTTAGATTGTACGTACCACACAGCTCTTTTGTGGTTCTCTCTGTACAACAAATGGGTTAATGACATGTCTAACCCCCCTTTTCTCATCTTTATTATGTTTCAAGATCCCACTAGAGGAAAAGGATATCGACCCCCACAGTCGTGTGATTCATGTGTATCACTTCAAAGTTGACCCATCTCCAAATCAGGCGGTAAGCGTATACTGTAAATAGACCCAGGGTCACACCTGTTGCAATCCTTGTTTCTTGTTCTTAATGCGTAAGAATGACTAAATCAAAAGCTTATCGCTATTGTCCAACATTTCTGTAGATATCTTCATTGATCGTTCTTTTGAATCTGAGTGTGGTATGAATTCAACCAAAGATTAGGACTATTTAAATTGAAAGCGTAGTTTATAAGGAAAAATTATTATACTGAATCAGCCAACAATCATTCAACCCACGTAGCAGCATCGATAGTTACAACTGTATTCAGTGTTGCAGCCCATGAAAGGACTCCACAATCTTCTTGTCCAGAGCCTTCCAGCCTATTCGGAAGATTCTTCTCTACTCTTTAATCTCTTATTTATGCTTTGTTTTTTCAATTCCAGAAGTAAATGAAGGAACAGTATATTTTTTACTGCTCATGTTTCTTTTGTACCAAATTTTATTTTAAATGGCAGATCCAACATTTTGGCGACCCCTTTTTGTTGTCCATTCATGAAGATGAAACTCTGGCTGATGTTAAAAAACGAATACAAAAGAAACTGTGGGTGCCTGATGAGGAATTTGCGAAGGTATGTAATCTCATTTTGCAAGTTACCATGCAAGCCCCATGTCTTAGTATCATAGTATGATGCGTGTTCATGTTAGTTCATTTGGGTAGCGTGTCCAATTTATTATAAAGATAGATTATACGGCATTTAAATAATTTTTTTAACTTGTATATTTTATCTGGAGCAGTGGAAATTTGCTTTTGTTTCACTTGGTCGACCTGAATACCTCAAAGACTCGGACATCCTGTCAAGTAAATTCCAGGTGCGTGCCTGATCTATCTGTGTTAGGGCAGGTCAGATGGTAGTACTGGTTCCCTTTATAAGATAGATAATCGAACTGTGCTGGCAGATGCGGAGGGATGTTTATGGTGCTTGGGAGCAGTATCTCGGCCTAGAACACGTGGATACGACCCCTAAAAGATTTATTGGTAATCAGGTTGGGTGTCGTTCTAGTCGTCTTCTGAAATCATCTAAATTAATGAGACTTATTTTACAATAACCAGGCAAACACAATTAACTGTGCAGGCTCGAAGTCATTCGTATGAGAAGCCCATACAAATTGGTAACTAGGAGTCTATAATCACAGAAGAGAGATTGACCACATTAACTTGGGGTTTGATATTTTGGAGCAACAAACGCCTTGGAGTAGGTTGGCCGTGTAAATTTTAGCAGTCGCTTTGACCACCTTGAAATCCAGCTGTAGAATACAAGATTGGGTCTTCTTCTGCTTCTCCGGGCTACCTTTTACATTTTGGTGCTTTTTAGTCTCTCCAGTCACTGATCTTTTGGAAGTTTCCGTACAGAAAAGAATCTGAATCTGGTAAAACATTATGACACATTTTACTATTGAGTGCAAATATGATGCTGACTTAAGCCTTTGTTAGTTGCTGCTAAGTATTTAATATATTTTGTTAAAATGAAATGTATTAAAATATGTATAGCTATTAATATCTTCTTAATGTAGGTATTATTTTTATATAATAAAATAAAAATACACAAAATGGCAGTCGTCAAATGACAGTTTAGGATTCTCTAGTAGTTGAAGCCTGTATTTTTGTGCATGAGAGGTATTAGGTTCAGGTATGGAGAAATTTTTGGGGTGTACACGTGACTGTGGATATCACCAAGAAGAAAACGTCACATGACACTTTGAAAAGTTAAAGTGATACGTGACGGTTTCTTATTGGTTGTAAATTTTTTTAACTTTTTAACGCGCTACGCGGCGGACACAATCTCAATTTACTTTATAAAATTCACGCAAAATTGTAGTTCACAATTACGATTTTCTTTATTAAATCACCGGGAGTAGTGGTTTCTACTGGTCAAGTCCATAATAGATTGAGTTAAATATTAATTATACCATGGTGGTGTGTGATCTCTTCTTCTTATCTTATAATAATTTTAATTATAATATTTAAAAATAAAACTCTTAATATGAAGATCAAATTATTTATTACCAAACGTAGACCAAAAGTTACACTATTCATGCTTCAAGTTAAATTATCAATGGATTTGAAAACTCTTAAATTATTCACTTTTCAGAAGATAAAATCTACTCACAATTTGTCCGAAAATTAATCCCATTATTGCATTAATCAATCTTGACTCTAGATGCAGTCCGTGGAACATTTTTGCTCCAATCTCCCACAAATATGTTAGTAAAGACATTGCAAATATCTGTGTCGTGTGTTTTCAATGAAGGCATCTTTTCGAGTTTGAACTTTATCTAAATTCTTTAGCTCATATACTTCTTTAGAATCAGCAAAATATTTCTTCTTAGGATGCTTATTCAGTACAGTCAAGCTAATTTACAACTAGGATGGTTGACGTAAAAGAGAGATGGTTTTATGCAAAATATGGGTGGTTTTGAGTAAAATAAAATGGTTTTATTTAGAAAATACATGTGTTAATTTGTGATTGGTTAATAAATTTTAAAACAACGTCGTTTTTAAGTGATTGTCAATTGCTTAACAGCACTGAATTTTATTCCTTCTTCTTAAATCCTAGTCATGTAAGTGTGGATGAATTTATTGATAAACAACAAAACATGAGCTACAAATACAATCGGTAAGTTAGACACTTGATGGTCATCTGTCTTGATTTTGTATTATGAATGTGTTCAAGGAGAAATTCTCTCCTCTAATTATGATCTCAGTTGCATCTATTTACTGAAAAATAATTTAAATTTATCCAATTTTTAATTCTTGATTGTTATTTTATTTCCCTTTCATACAATATCACTCAGCTCATCTGAATTGTCATTAACATGAAAGTACATTAAATTTGTTAAAATGCTCAAATCATTTAATAATTTATTTATACCACATCGGACTAATTTTGTGAGATTTCCACTCTTGGCCAATTGAATTTCTACTATACGTCACTCACACATAGATTCTCAATTCTATCCTCAATCCGAGTTTTCAAAATTGCTTTGACTTTATTTTTTAGTAGTCAGAAAACCACCCGGATCCAATAAAGTTGAGAATTGCGACTCTTTTAGACACCAATCCACTTTGAGCTAGATGTGCCTTTTCATTTTTTCACTATAACTGTTATTTCTATAGTCGTGATTTTGATCTGACTATTATAATGTCGGATTAGTGAAATAAACATGCTAAAGAGGTTGTGAATCAGACATAAGTTCAAATAATCATTTTACTTTCATCTCATGAGTGTTCAAGACACATAATTCACCCTAAAAAATTGAGTGAGTTATCAAAGTATATTCCGCCGTAAGGGGATGTGACCTCGTGAAAAGGAAGATGAGGGGTGATTCACTGATTCTTGACAGTTTTATGATCAGTTTTTGAATCCTTCATTGGTCGGATGTGTGCGCTCAATAAATGTGATAATATATAAATAATTAGAAAAAATCATAGTATGTTCCTTATTTTCTAGAATTTTCTTATGTTGATGTAGTTTAATTTAATATATATATATATATATATATAACACTAGGAATATTACAAAAGAAAATCCATTTCTGTAGCATTTTTATTCTTATTAGTTGTACAAATATTACAAAAGAAAAAATTCAAAGCCGCTGCCGCCCACTTTTACGAGTGATTGACAACATGATTATAACACTAGGAATCAACTTAGTGATGTGAAGTTGTTTGATAGAAAAATAGACAGTAAAATAATTAGTATCCAAATACACAATAAAGAATAAAAATGCTACAGAAATGGATATTATTAACATAAGAATTATATAACATACTCATTATTAATACCGAAATAAATAATAATGCTGCTAAACGTTGAACTTAGAGGTGCTAAATTGCACAAATACAACAAACAGCTGCATGGATTGAAGGAAATGCGGAATTTGGTGGTAAAACCAAACTACAAGTCATACACTGCAATAAAAGGCATCAGCACACTTCCCATCCACAGCTTCCCATCTTTCTCCTCTACCTCACTTATGGCTTTAACCACCTTGCCTTGACTATCTTCTAGTACTTGCAGAATCTTGCCCTCTGCGTTGTACTTGATGGCCATTGCATGAGGACGTCCCCCTACTTGGATTATGTAGTGGATCTTTGCCGATATAGGCAGCTTCAGAAGAAACTTTCTGATGCTTGGGTAGTGAGCGAATAGATAATAGTAGAAATTGTGACGGCAGTGGATTGCTACCCAGAACTCCCCATCCTTGTTAGTCCTCACATTGTCAGGGAATCCAGGGAGGACGGCCAAGACTTCTGAGGTCCCAGCTTTCTCACTTTTCAACCAATACTTTCTTAATCTGCAGCAACAAATGTCTGAATGATTGCAAGAATTGTCCAGCGATTTTTACCTAAATTCACAAAGGTTCCTGATGGCAGAAAGTAAAAGAACCATGCTGTATTTATTATACAAATAGAAAGCAAGTTAAGTGAACTCACCTGCCAATAGACCCTTCGCAAAAGATAAAGAAGGAACCATCCTTACTCAAGGAAACACCATTTGGAAATTGGAGATTTCTCACAAGAACAGTGGTTTCTTTGGTAAGAGGATCATATTTCAGAACCCTCCCACTGCTGTCACCAGAAAATACCAGCTGCAAAAAGTTTCTGCAAGAATTACGTCAGGTTACATTACAATCTTATAATGCATTTTTTTAATTAATGTGAAAAAATGAAAAAGAAAAGTATTGTTGACTTGAATCTCCAATTACTAGAAGTGATTTTCAGGCGGTTATGTAAGTAAGGTTAAATAACACTTGCATAATCAGAACAAAGGCATAGTAGGATTTGACAGCCTAACGAATATGAGTCAACAATATAACGAACAAATGTACCTTCTCTGGTATTTAGTGCTGCTATCTGTAAAATAAATATTTCCTTCTTCATCAAGGTCGAGATCATTGGTAAATCCTAGCGGCACCCCTTCTGCTTCAGTAGTAAGGGGAATTGCCAACCCCCCTTCAGGCCCCACCTTCAGTAACCCAAAGTACGCATCGGCTATATAAAGATCACCATTCTTCTTGTCGAATCGAAGCCCCAATGGCCTACCACATATGTGCTCATTTTTTAAGTAGCTCAGGGGCGATGGCTTCCAGTTGCACAGCTCTGACCTGAAAAACAAAAAAAAAGCAATGCACTGCACTGCTGAACATCTGAATTGTACTAAAATATGTACATGGGCTGAATGAACGGCAATATATATATATGAAGTAAGCGGTCAAAGAAGGTTGGCATACTATGCATTAGTCATCCAACATGTACCAGAAGCATAATCAAATGAAGGTGAGTTTTCAGCAATTCAAAAAACTTGCATTACATATTGATGAAATGTTCATCAATTCTTACTAACCGGACATTCAGCAGTCAAATCATATCAGACTAATAGAATAACATAACAGACACAAGCTCACTCCTTCTGACCATAAGACTTGAAAGCTGAGGATTCAGGTCCACCAGATCTGCTTCAGACTACAATAGCATTGCACATAAGAAATTTCTCTGGATTACAAACTAGAACCCGAAAATCTACCACCACATCTATATCACATGATTAGAACGGTTTTAATTTTAATACATTAGAGTCAACCCCTTTCTACAGCAGCAGGTAGCCTTCTTGTGAATCTTTAACTAAAGAAAACTCCAACACTTTGTCACATGTTGCTTGTTGTGGAGTGTTTTTTTTTTGTTCAGCTATGTTGCAACAATACTATATCAGGAATCCACTACACGTGCATATAACATATTCCCTCTGTCCTCTTTTACATGTCACATAACCGAAATTTTTTATCCACTTTTACTTCTCATTTAACAATTTTAAATGCATATTTAATATCAACAACTAACTTAAAACGTCAAACATTAATCACTTCTTTATTGTAATCAATAAAAACATCATTCATTACCAATAATACTCTACCAATTTACTTTTTGCACAATTTTTTTTAAAAAAAAACACAAATCACTGTTTCATTAAATTTGTTCAACCGCTAGTATTAACTTATCTAAATCTACTCAAATTAATGTTAAACGATATCTATTAGAGGACGGACAGAAATCACACTAAACCCACATTACGTCATCAAACAGTCAAGTGCCGTAAATAATCAGAATCTATCCAAATAGAAACGCGTGTTCAAGCTACGAAGCGAACCTGTTAGGGGAAGTGTACGCGAAATCAGACCACGAATCTCCGTTCCAGAACACGACTCGACCATCGGCGAGTCCAGAATAGGGACCGCGTCCCTGGGGATCAAAGGCGATGCTCTCGGGGCCCTGAATTTGGTTCAGAAACCAAACCTCCGACTTCTGAAGCAGATTCTGACCATCTCTTTCGACGGGAAGCTCGGACCGCGGCGGCAGGTCGATCCTGAGAGCTTCGAAGTGCGGAAAGTCGGAAATCGCGCTGTGCTTGAAGGGATCGAGCTGGCAGTAGAGCGCCACCAGGAGGAAGAGCGCAGCCAGGGCTCGCGGCGGGGCCATCAAGAGCAGGGCGTGAGAAATGTGGAAGTGACAGAAATGGAAGCGTTTGATTCATATCACCATTGGAAGCCACGCGCCAACTGTATAGCCGTCGTCAATTGGGTCGGGCCGGGTCGGGTCAGTGGGCCTATGGAGTAAGTTTTGGGCCCTATGCACTTGCGTCTAGTGGGCTCGATATACAGATACAACGAGTCCAACTCTTTGAAGCGTATGACCAGCGTTTCGCAAATTCTTCTATATCAATGTTTTAAAAAATCGTTGTTCCGCATTGATTAATTGCTGGACGTGTTAAAACGGTACGTTTGATTGTATATCCGATTAATTTTTTAAAATTTAATTTTTTTAAATAATAATTATAAACAATTATTAAATTTATTATTGATATATATTTTTGCTCATCTGTCTGATTAATTATTATGATTGAACAAAGTGATTGTGTTGATATCTCTAGGCTCTAGCAACTTTTAACTACACTAGAAAAGTGAGAAGTAAAATCACTATCAAAATCAAAATATTTTGCGGGTGAAGAAATGGTTGATAATGACCCAAAAATAATTTGGTGGTTAAATGTTTTCAAGTAGAAAAAAATCACCCGAAAAAAATCAAGAAAATCACTCAGAAAATTTATTTCCGAGCCAATTAGCGGACCTTTACCGGACACCGTCGGACACCTACCAAGATGGGTGGGGATATAAGAATGGATTTTAAGAGGAAAAATTCGAATGGTTTACCGAGCGTTTTTGGGCACCTAGCAAGACAGGGTTTAGTGTTGTATAATATCAGGGATTATGATTCACATTTTCAGATTTAATATGCATAAATTCAATGCAGTTTTATTTATGATTTTAAGATTAGGAATTTTATAAGAGTAAAATAAGATACTTCCACAAAATAATTTTTGATGATTTAGTTAGACATACCAATATTATTAGAATGAGAAGATTTAAGCTAGTGTAATCAAATAAGCTCATAAGTTTGTTGTTCAAAGCGCTATCAAGTTAAAACATAAGGAGTTACAAAAGTAAAATAGAAACATCTGAAATTACATAAAAATATCAGCCAACGACATATGAAAACAACACAAATGCTAGCAAGGTCAATGCCCAAGTTTTTGAATTTGGATGGATCGATGGGCAAACTAACCACTGAAGCCGGAAGATCTTGGAACATTAGGCTGTGTTTGGTTTAGGGAAATTTGTAGGAAAAGGAAAATTTGATGGAAAGTGGAATCCATTATGGATTCCATCTTATTTTTCTTTATTTGGTTTAGAATGGAAAATTTGAAGGAAAGTTTCAAAACTCCTTTTAATTTACATTAACTTTCCTTCTAACTTTTCACATAATTTTCTTTCCCTCATATTTTCCATCTAAACCAAACATTGAATTTTACCAATTTCCCTCCATATTTTCATTTCCACTAAATTTTCCCTAAACCAAACACAGCCTTAGTGTCATCATGTACCTAAGATGGTCCGGGCCAGTATTTTGTTACGGCATGAGATAGTCTTCCGTACTAATGAGCAGAGATCATGCAAATAGATAAAAGCTCCTAGTCGTGCTTCTGTGGCACATCTCTATTAGGGTGTGCGACGTCTTCTTTTGGAACTCTAGTTAGCTTGTTTAGGGGAGAGCATTGTTTTGTGAAAATCGATTCACCGAACCGATATAGTTTAACTGAATTAATGCGGTTCGGTTATTCGGTCAAAAACAAAAAAAAATTGGTAAATTCGGTTCGGTTAATAGAAGAGAAATTTTTGAGTTCAGTTATACTGGTTATCCGAATTAACCAAAAAAGAAATTTATTAAATAAAAAATAATTTTTTTACATATAAAAATATAATGATTTATAAAATATATTTATTTTGTTCGGTTAATTTGGTTAACTTCACTTAAATGTTTAATCGAAATATCGGTTAACCATATAATTCGGTTCGGTTATCGGTCGAGACTTTTAAAATTCGATTTGATTAACCGAACAGCAATTCGGTTCGGATAACCGACCGATGCTCTCCCTAAACTTGATCTTGTTCTTAAATTTGTGTCTCAAGCCGTTCTAGCTGCTTCTCGATAACATCATCTTGATTTTGGTGTGCTGTGCTAGACGCTGATGGACCTGAACTTCTGCAATATTGCAATATTTATAATAGCGCCTCACATCCGAGGCCTCTAAAATCACTCTCACTGTAACAGAGGTTCCATGAACTTAATTGGCCCCATCGTTGTAGCTCCTGCTAACTTAGATACAAAGACGCAAAGGCTGGATCTTCTGGTCTACGAGTCTCCAAAGCCTTCTGCGTCGCTTCCTACACTGTAAATTAAGTGGTGATCAGTGAAACATCACATTAATTTGTTAAACATAAATATGATGACTGGTTTTTGTTACTCATGACTAATCATAATGCCTCTGGATCAACAATATTGGTCCTCTCTTTTGCCTGATCGTGGATATAAAATTCAGGTGGAGGGATTGGTTCTCCACGCTTAGTCGCTTGCTCATGAATTTCAAAATTATATTTTAGTATTAGCATCTTTGTTCATTTAAGAAATACATAAGTTTGATAAATAAATTGTTCGAACTACTCATGGGTATACTGTAATTACAAAATTTTTTGCTTTCTCAATTGAAGACTGTTGCGCGAATAGGGCATTGTTTTGTAGCAATCTCCACGATAACTAGTTTGTGCACTAGCCTAACAAACTTAGGAATACAGAATTTTGTTAATTCATCTTTTTACCTTCTTATTAAATTAAAATGCATCACTAATGACTTTTGAATCTTATTCTGATGATCTTGCGTGGCAGTCTTTTCTTCTTTCGAATGCTGTAATTTTTTCATGACCTCGTAAATGAGAATACGGAAGGTTAATTTGTTGGGAATCTCGCACAAAATATAGATCTGAATTTTCGAACCACACGACATAAGTTCGGATTCGAAACGCCACAAAAGTATTCCATGGCTATCACGGTAATTCGAAATACCAGATACAGATCTGGATTCAGACTACATATATAGTTAATTTTATCGTTCTCAATCCAGTTCAGAGACATAAATATGGATTTAAGTTGAAAAACCCAAAGAAAAAAAACTAGAAAAGAAATGAATTGTAATACATTGTTACCTTTTTATTTGGTTATCTCATTTCGTTAGCACGGTAGAGACGCGCCTCTAACAGTATCAACACACTCATGTAGGATACAACGTCTGATTTAGAAAACTAATTACTCAGACATTACCATACCCCATCTCACTAGTGTATTTCTCATTATTGAAAAATAAGAATTGTTACATCATCGAAAAATAGAAGCCTTAGGCTTCTATTTACAATGAGAGTTATGCTTCTGGGTTTTGGCCCATGGTCCAAACCTTGTAGGCATTATCCGTGAGTTATACTCATGAGGTTAACTCATGGCCCCTGGTCCTAGAAGGTTCATAGTTATTCTTTATTAAACTGATTATATCGATCTCGATGGTCCTTAGTGTCTAAGTTCCTTGTGTAGTTAAGATGTTGTGACTTGTGAATCATTATTTTCAGATACTTGAGCTTAATAAATTATGATACTATGTTTATTGTGCTTCAATCGAATGTCTACTTTGTTACATGACAACTTCAATAAATGAATGCTTTGTTGCATGATTTCTTACCGCTGATCTAGTTGTGAAGACTTGGGTCATTATCAACTAGTCGGCTAGCAAATAAATTGATATTTGTGCTTGTTTATAGGTGAACATACTCTAGTTTTGTGTGAACTAAATAACCTAGATTGAACTCCCTACCAAGTAGCTCAACTGCATATGTATTTTGTTGGGTTATAACCTAATTAATGCATGTGTTAGACACATATTGAATTCATATTTTTTTAATAATTGTTTATAGCCGGTCACATTACCATGGTTGATATGTGTGTATATTTTGCTGAGTTTGATTAACTACAAGAGTTTCATCATTAGCATCGATGATCAACACTTTTACAAGTTAAGTCACATGAGCTACATGTTTATGTACTAATTTATCTACCTAGCTAGTGTGCAGGTTGAGTGATTAACACCATTATAAGATCTACAACACACCCCTCTCAAAAGTTTGAATTTTTTCTTTATTTTGGGTTTGTTCTAAGTTGCAAGAACTATATCTTTGTGGATCGACCATGTACTAGCTAGCTAGTGAGTCAGATATCATAAATTTATGACAATCCAACGACGGTCTTATCATAAGGTAAAACAGAAAATTAACCAAAAATTAGAGTATTTTGGTACAAAGTGAAGTGCAAATGATATATTAAAAACAAAACTATTTAAGCCTCCCTCTAACATTCTAAAGCATGTTTAGCTGGGTATGACGCATGTGTGCTAGCTATTCTTCTGTACTAGAGTTCTACCGGTTTATTAGGTAATCGATTAACACACATAATTAGTCACATTGGATGTTCCCCGCACACAATCACGTCAAATGGAAGCTTCAAAACAAAAAGACAATAATGACATGCATTCAAGTTGAAGCAATGCAATGAACCCTAAAGTCGACCTTTGCAGTGTCTTGAACCATTTGAGACAAAGCGGCTGCGACAAGTAACTGTTACCCCTTCTATATTTGTAGTAGTATGAAAACCATAAGGTCAAAGCTAGAGAAAATGGAGATGAATTAAAAGGTAAAACGTGTTCTGAGAAGAGAAGACACTGAATCTATGAAGTGACTCAACCTTAATAACAAAGGTAGTGAAGTTCGATCAGTTAGTACTTTTAGACCTAAAAAATTGTAATATTTTATAAACACAAATTTCAGAAACATTCCTTTGTGATTGCATTAAATATCTCGCGCCCCCAGAGGCGCGCCACTTCTGTCCACTCCTACTCTAACATAAATTCTCCCCTACCCCTCAGTATTCATTTATTTGCACCCACACCCCATAACTAAATTAAATTACAGTTTCAAACAGAAGCTCAAAATAATGTTTCTTTAAGCGCATTAACCCTAATAACAGTAAGACCTTTTAATACAAACTAAAATTTATGTTGAAATAGACACATGCGAATATTTTTTATTGAAATGATAAATTATTATTCAATAGTTTCTTAATGGAATTATATAAGTCACACATATCATCATAAAACAAAGACATATGTAAGGTTTTAGTCGGTTTCAATTGGCCATCCCCACCACCCCGACCAGACCTATCTCATCATAATCACCTTCAAACAAACAGTTTCGTCACTCATCCATCCAAGGTATCCAACTATCAATTTCCCTCTTTGTCTTGTTTTACACTTTACATGTTATTGATTAAGATCTATCTACATCTACTTGGGTTTTAATTAATATAGTTTTATAGATAACTTTGTTGTTAAATTTATCATCTAAATTTTTAAAATTATTATGAATAGTATACATGCATCATATTAACTTAAAATTAGGAATACTTCAATGATTTCTCCTCCACACATTAACTTGAAATTTATTTGGTGATAAAGAAAAAATTATTCCCATATTTTGATATATCAGATTCATCCATGGGGTTATCGGATATAAGGTAACACCTTATATAAGTTAGGCAAGAGATCGGATAAAACAACATATATATTTTTACTTTTTTTTTTCATTTTAAGGTTGGTTTTTAAGATGTTCATAGCATAATTCTAAATATAATAAAACCTAAAAAAACTTTAAAAAGTAAACCCTATACCCTAAAATCTTAAAATCCTAAACCCTAATGTATGGAACCCCTAGAAATCCCTAAAATCACAAAACCCTAAATTCCTAAAAATTCTAAACCTCTAAAACCTTATAATCTTGATACTCTAACACGCTAGAACCTACTTAGTTTTTTGATCATATCCCTTACCAAACGAATATGAAGTGTCACCTTATACCCGATTTTCCTCAATATTTTTATAGTAAAAAAGGCTTTTCTCTCATTATGAATGAAATCAAACTTTCTTTTTTCCCGAAAAACGTCGTCTATTATAAGAGACTTTATATTGCGCTTTTAACTATTTAAGCGTTATCTAAATCTTTCAAGTTAAGTGAAATGGATTTTATACATAACTTTAAAATTAAAAATATTGTTAAGATTTAAATTTGTAAACAAATAAATTAGATGGATATTTATAACCTTCATACACGTAGCGATCGACACGAGGTGGCTCGGTATGCACGGTCCATTGGTGCTAGCTTGTAGCATTATTATTTATTTTTCCATCAAATTATTTGTCTACATATATGGAGTCCTTCTTGTTTCCATTTCAGTGTATGAAGGAGCTAGCTTGCTCCAATCAAACTCTCTAGCTACCCAGCATCCGTAGCCCTCTCTCTTACTCATGATCTGCTGGTGAAGATATAATTGGGAGATCTGAAAAGTTCTCGTGAAGAACACAGTTGTCAATAATGGAGGTGGGATCTGAACGCGTCTGCTATGTTCACTGCAACTTTTGCGACACAGTTCTAGCGGTACATACACACAACCACACACATATACATAACTGTTTCCTCCTCCTCATCATCATCATCCTCTTCTTCTTCTTCTTCTTCTTTCACTTGTTAGTGTCTCTCTGCTTGCTGAACTTTTTTTATAAGGGTTTTAATCTTAATTTTGCCTTTTCATCTTTTGCTTCTTTTTCTGATCTAGGGGGGTCAATTTTTGAAGGGTTTTCAGAATTTTCATTTTGGTGATGACAAAGATCGATCTTCAGTTATTGGGGATGGTCTTTTAACTGAAATTTAAATTAATTTATATAACAATAATAATAACCATAGAGATGTGTTCTTGACTTATGAATAATAAGAACCATTTCATCAGAAAACATATATATTATTGCTTATTAAAATCGGATCTAATAGTTCCCGGTCACATAAGATCCCTAAATAGGTTGTCAAAAAACCCTAACTGATGTGACAAAATTGTATTTCATTTCTGTGATCTCCATATCCAAGTTTCTCTGCTAAGCTTTATGGGGCTGGGTTGATTCATGTTGTCTTCATATATACCTCAGCTGTTTAAAAAAAATTTAATAGTGTTTCATGTATTTGAAATAAACATTCATATTAAAATTTTCTTAAAAATCCAACCTTAAACTCCTAATTAAAAAATCACACCATTTCCCAAGCTTAAGCCTGCCTTTTTCTTTTCCAGAGAGTGTCACCACACTTGAAAGAAAGTAACCATACTATTACTTGAGAATTTTGAAATTTTTTCAACAATAAATAAAGCAGTTGAAATTTCGGGACAAAAAAAAAACCGTAAGTACTGCTAAATGATTTGTAATACGAGTCAATTAGCATGCATTTTTTAGAAAATACTGAACATGTTTTTTGATGTTTAAGGATTTCAGACATTCTTCCTCTTCATGAAAACTAGGGTTTTAAGAAAGATACCAAAGTGAATGTATGAGTCAGTGTGTAACTTTGTGGCAGACAGTTTTCAGAATATATAGGCCTATTCTCATATACACAATCTGCCATAACAAACCTGCAAATTACTTTAGTAACATAGAAAAGCCTACATAGCTATTATAGAGTCGAGAGCAATTCATAGTTAGGGCATTCATATTGAAGCTTTTTGAAGAGTTTTGTGTCGGAACATGAAGCAGTTTGTATTGATGTGGATGGTGATTTGTGGTCGTCTGACACGAAACAGTTTCGTCTGCGCGAAGCAGTTCGTGAAAAAGCTTTAGTCACGTTTCTTCCTACCAAACGTGATAAAATAGTGATCTTTTAATCACGTTTGAAAAAATTAAACATGATTAAAAATCAGATGTTGATCTTTAATCATGTTTCTTCCTTCCAAATGTGATTAAAGACCAATCTTTTATCACGTTTGGTAGGATTTAAAGTGATTAAAGATGTTTCATTCTTTTAAATGTGATTATAGATCCATCTTCAATCACGTTATTGATAAACGTGATGAAAGATTAAAGATCAATTTTTTTGGTAAAAAATCTAATTATGTAATTTTTATTACATAAATGTTAAGAAAAAATAATATATGAATAAATAATTATAAATAATCAAATACTTAATAAATGTAAGAAATTTGTAACTTATTATAATATTAAAAATGTATAAAAATATAATATGATATGGGTCTCACGCGTAGAGTTGAGAGAGATTTATTTGTGGGTGAAAATTTTGTAAAAATGAAATTTATAACAATGTTAATGTGGCATGACACAATTCCACGTGAGATGACACAAACCTACTTTCAAATTTGTTTCAGTATAAGATGCCTTGGTGTGTCACTATCAGAAATTGAGAACCCTACACCGCTGATATGCTTCCAAGCACTTAAAATCTGATGCTGTCTTTGGCTGGCAGAAGAAAACGACACTGTAATCAGCATCTTGGGCCGTCGTTTTATGCCACAATATGAAATGTAGCCACTCACTTAACCTCCATTTTAACCCAACAAACATTAGATATGTTCAATACAAGTCGTCTCTCTGTAGCATCTTTTCAGCTTTAACAAAAGCATCTAATGGCAGCTGGATTTGAATCTTTATCCAAACATGTAGTATCTGAGAATCCAAAGGACATGTTTTGATCATGCAGTAGCTCATGTATATGCATTCACTCTTTGGAGTGGCATACTTATTGCATAGGAGAGATGAAAATTTATTACAGTGTTGTGCATTAATTTTCCATTGAGGAAAAGTAGAAACAATCAGAAGAATAGTCATTATACATTGGATAATACCTATAGAACAAAAATCTATATATTCAAAATGTTTTTAAAATTCATTTTCATGTAGTCTACTTGTTCAGGATCCCTAGGGGCCATGCCCGATATAATCCTAAGCTCAAAAAAAAAATAATTAAAATTCCACTTGTAATTGGGTGCGTGATCTAAGCAACGTCATTTTTATATATGTATTATTAGTAGATTAGTGTGTAAATAATTTCTATCGTATTCATATGATCAGTGCCGTATAGTTTGATAATTAATTTTTGATTGCCAATTGTGAATTGCAGGTGAGTGTTCCCTGCACTAGTATGCTCAACATAGTGACAGTCAGGTGTGGACATTGCGCTAATTTGCTGTCTGCAAATATGGGAGCTCTTCTAGAGCCTTGCTCCATCCAAGATCTTCCCCAGGTAAATAACTTTGATCAGCTTCATTATTAAAGCATTAATATTGACCCTAATACTTACATTACTGACACAAATTCTTCATATTGCGACTACCGGGCAGAAGCAGCAACAAACAGGCGCTGAGGGTGCCCTCGTGACAAATGCAACTAACGTGAATTACTCAAGTGGGTCTTCATCTTCATCGTCTCCATCCAAATGTAATACCAACAAGCTTTCAGGTAGCTGTGAGTCCTCGGAGAGCGATCAGCCACACAGGCTGCCTCCAGTGCGCCGTGAGTTTAAGGCTTCTCTTTCTTGCATAAATGTACTCAAAAATCAAGATTGAAGTATATTGACATCATTTATATAGTAATTCTTTGTTGTGATAATTAACAGCCATGGAAAAGCGACAGCGGGTTCCTTCTGCATACAACAGGTTCATCAAGTAAGTTCCTAATTAATTACCGGTACATATATGAATAAGATTCATTATACTGCTTAATCATATGAACCAAGACGGTTTGCTATTTATAATAGGGAGGAGATCCAAAGGATAAAAGCTGGCAATCCAGAGATAAGCCACCGCGAAGCTTTTAGTGCAGCCGCCAAAAATGTAAGCCTCACTGTTTTGATCATTTAAGTTCATTTATTTTACAGCTTGGGAGTGTATATGAATGTTTCAGAAAACAATAATGTATCCTTAAATGTGGAAGAAATAGGCAAGAACCTAAAGCTTTTAGGTTGCAATGTAATCTGGCTTACTTAATTAACCGGGTAGGGATTAGTTTCTTATGCATGTCGTCATTTATCAAATAAATAGAGATTTTTAACATAATTGTGAGCTGTATGACGAAAATGAGGGTGAAATGCATGTGACAGTGGGCGCATTTTCCTCACATTCATTTTGGGATGAAGAAAGCAAAGTTTGTTGATCAAGATCAACTAGCCAGTAGAGATCGATCAGGCCAGAAATCTTTCGGTTTTAACTGAAACTCAACTTACAGGCTTCACCAGGATCGAAAATCAATGGAGTTTTATTTCGTTTCTATATATCTATTGTGGATCAAAATGATTATTTTAATAATCCTCTTTTTTGTGTGATTATTAACTTGTTAAACTCTGTATCAAGTATGATAATTACATAGATTCATGACTGTTGCTGCTGGTAATTAAAGACCAAATATGACATATGTACTTCCAAAGGGAAGAGGCTACCAGCTAATCACACCCTTTAGAGATTTGTAATGTAAACCCCATGCATAAACACACCGTTTATGTGACTTTTTCAAAAATATTTTTTCATTTGAATTAAATTGAACATACTGGTTATGCATGGAAGACAAAGAGAAAGTTACAAACTAATCAAAGAAAGATTTCAACAGTTTGCAACGATTAATTAAACTGAACTGCATAGATATAATAAAGGTTTTACCACCAAAGAATATATATGTGTTTGCCAGTAGCAGTAGCTCTCATGCTTCAAATACAAAGGAAATGCACCATTAAAGAATCAAAGTATGCTCCTAGCTAGTGCTTCAAACTGTAACAAAGAAGTCAGAAAAAACATCAACAAGAAAAAAGAGAATAGTACGTTATTGTGCGACTTTGAGATGCCTATCTCTTAAATACATACTCAGAAAAGAACTAATAGATTAATTTAGTAAAAAAAAAAGGAAAGTGTCACTCAAGGATTTTCTAGAACGCCACTCATTCCAAAACTATAGATTTTGATTTTTTTTTTTAAATTGTTTTACTATATTTATTATTATACATCGAGAATACAAATTTGGTCAGCTCTCACAAACCTGGCCAAGCTCATACTGATACTTAATATTAATGTTCTCAAGCGAAATCCACATGTAAATTAAATTTTTTTTTTTTATGTTAATTTCTTTTTAGGTTTTCTCTAAGCACATCGCGGTGTGAACTTGGTGGCGAGGGGTACTTAATTGTACATAGATCCGGGTCAAGTTCTCAGGCTGAATTAGGTTGCGTGCGTATCTAGCAATTTAAGAAAGCAAAAAAGTGACGGAAACAAATGCATGTGGGTGCAGCAAATCCCTTCACATTGCCAGCCTGATCCTGCTAGCTGGTTTAATCACCAACATGTTAAAGTCATCAACTAACTTGAGTTGAGCATAAGTTTGACACTGTGGAAGCTTAGACAGTGTATTTTAGTTTGAGCCCCAGAAAATAAATATCTGGCTTGCTGAAGATATGATGAGAGCCAACAGACCTAGAGAAATGGGTTTGTCTGCAATTATTATTATTGTGCATCCATGCTGCAAATGCGCAACTCATGTCCGCACATGGTTAGCCAGTTGGTGGCTCGGGTCTATGAGACTCGAATCTATTTGATCATAGGTCTGATTTTTGATTGCCACTCTCTAAGTACAAAACCTCATTAAGACACAATATTTTTCGAGACTTGAATTGCGTCCCTCCATAAAATTTCCCCCAACTAAAAGGGTGAGTGAGTGAGGAGCAGGTCCTTGGACGGATATAAAAGAACTATGCAACTCACTGATGAGTGAGGAGCTGGAGATATATAACAATAATAATTTACATGATGATGGTGGTGGTAGTGGTGTGGAAAGCTACAGGTCCTTGGTTTCACCAGCCACCCATTTTCTCATAACTGTCCACAGTAGCCACACTAAAGAAAATAGAAGAAGGAGAAAACCCTAATTATAAATGCACTGGCTGTCTACCCGAATAATAAAGTAACATTTGTTTCCTAATTACGAAACCTAGATCCCAAGATAAACCATTTGTCAGATTACACACTAGGGTTGTAGTTTGTATGCTGTGGATAGTAATAATTAATCAGTGATTTATAAGTTGATGTTAGTACGGACTAGCTTGGAGGTGGTGATTGGGGAAGCTGGTGCTGCAACAGTAGGGTTCTGTGGTGGTCATACAAAATCTGTAATGTCAAATCAAGTAGGCTGATGTTGTTGTTGTTGTTGTTGTTTGCTGGGCAATTTGGGAATTTCATTGTTGTAATCAGGAAGAGAGCAGCCAGATGAGATGAGGCATCCCCACATTTTTCAGATGGGTTTGATTGACTTAAGAGCACCTACCTTACCTTTACTAAACTTTTATATGAGAAATGTAGAGAGAGAGCTAATTGTTTTGTTTGTATGTGTGTGTTGGTCATGTCGCCAGAAAATGCCACATTATAATAAATCAAAAGTCGTCAAATGGCTAGCAATCAAATAACTACTGTCTCACTCTTTGCTGCTGTTGAGGCTGGTTGCTCACATGCTGATCAGTCTAGCTTTTAGGCATCTCCAACTTATAAACAATTGTTTTACTTTTTTATATTATAATAAATTATAAATCTCTACAATTTATTAAATATTTATAATTATTTTTTGTATTATTTTTCATGTACATTTATGTAACAAAAGTCATATAACTAATTTTTTATATAAAAAATTGATATTTATCACATTTGGAAAATTTAAACGTAATTAAAGATCAGTTTTATATCACGTTTTACCCTTCCAAACGTGATAAAAAATTGATTTTTAATCATGTTTCATTTTTTCAAATGTGATTAAAGATCAATATTTTATCACGTTCGGAGTGATCTTTAATCACGTTTGGAAGATTGAAATATGACTAAAGATATATTCATGAACCACTTTGTGCAGATGAAACTGTTTCATATCAGAAGACCATAAATCATCTATCTCACATCAGAATAAACTGTTAATGATTAGACATGTGCCTCTTCATAAATCTTCAATGTGAATGCGGAGACAATTGAAGGGGTACACGCCCACTCACTTTTCAATCATTTTTAGTTTATCTATATCTATGAGGACTATTTTTCTACAGATCTTTCTATTTAAAAATACTTTATGAAGTTTCTTACATCCAAATTCAATCTAAGTAGACTTTAATTGGAGATAAATAATTAATCCTTTCAAAATAATCAATAAGGTGTTAGTCCAATAGTTTTGAGTTTTGCCTACAATCTCAAGGTTATAGGTTTGAGTTCTAGTGGTATTGCACGGGCATTGATATGATATAGATACCTGTGAACTAGCCCGAAGTAAGTCTAACTTCATTATCAGGTTGGAAGAGATGTGTGGCCTCAACCATTATAAAAAATGGTGTCCCTTACCACCTTGAAAAAAATCCCTTCAAAACAATGAACAGGTTGCTATATAAATAAGTTATATGATTTTATTGTATTTATAATTATGACATAAACATCTTAAAACCTTAAAATAAAAAAAAATTATGTTATTTTGTCCGATCCATCACTTAATCTATATAAGATGTCACCATATATCAATAACGCTTATCTAAATTCATATAAACTTGATCTCGTATATTCTAGAAAATATCATATAATTAATTAGGTCAAAATCTTCGAATATTTGGTCCGTCTCTATTGATCTTATAACTCTAATATTAATATATCTCTATAAATTTTATCTCGTCATATATTAAAAATAATCAACAAATAGTATTTTGAGAATATTAAAAGCATTAGATTACGAGATATGAATTATTTTATTATAATAAATTTGTATAATGAATTTATTATCTTTTGCGTAAGAGTTAATAAAAATATGAAAAATCATTATGTAATATCTTACAGTATTCTATTACTACATTACTGGCAACTATCTGGAGTAATGATGGTTCAGTTTAGTGCATGCCTGTGCCACCTCCACAGTGAACAGTTTACACATCTTTTCACATCATTTCAAATCCCCAGTAACATGTTTAAAGGGGATTTGCTTGTGATGTCAATCGCTGTGGCTTGATGCGTGTCTGTCTTTTCATGATCATACTCATCCTCATCATCTCCTCAATTGGGAAACCAAGCATGCAGCAACAGAGTAAAAATGGTGTCAAAAGCAGCAATAGAGAATGTTTTGCTGTACGTTTGTCAGTGTGTCAACCGGGTATATCTCAGTCAGATTCTTAGCTCAGTTAAACTATAAACTAGGACAACCAGAGGATGTGTCTTCTGGTAAAGATGCTGCTTCTCGTTTGCCTGTTATGGCTCACAAGTCAGACAAGGCCGTTGAAATGTACAAGTTGAGCTCCATGGCTGCTTTGTCAGAGAGAAGATATCTCAACTTATGTATATTGAGCACCTCCGAACTGCAACTGGAACTCTCTAGCAGAAACATTACCAGTTATAGAGCACAACAAACCTTTTACGCGGTCAACGAAAATAGCAAATGAAATTATGAAATAGTTGTAAGAGAGCCAATCCATGACCCATAACAAAGAACTCCCTCATGGGTATCAAAACCTACCCCTAGCTAAGGTTATAACCCCAGACCGAATCAAGAAACCAGAGATCTAATGGAGTTTTTTTCTCTCATTTACAAAGGGCCCTTTACTTTGTTCTATACTATGTAACACCCTCAAATCTTTAATTTCGGCATCAACATCTATTGGAGGCTCTATCTCTATGAAACAGTTCACATTCTACAAAAATGAGCAACAGAGGGAGAATGGTGTGTCGCTCTTGACTCCATACGAGATTTGACGATGAGAATCAGATGTGTTTTAATATCAGGAAGCTCAATATGTGGTGCTGAATAACTAGTTCTTACTCTTGCGATGTTATACTGTATCCGCAACTCTCCTGTAAAAGAGAACATATGCAGCTGAAGACTTTATCTTATCCTCACTGATAAGATTTACATAGCTATCATCAAAATCATACCACCGGCCGCCTCCATGCTGAAAGAGAGCAGATGAAATAAGAATTGAGATCATTCCATGATAACCTTATTTATTCCTTAAACATAATGTCTGATGTGCTCTCTACAATTGTGGAGTGTTGTAAATGTGAGAGTACTCAAGGGATCAAGTACAAAATGAAATAAATTCACATTAACACAATTTTCTTAATGTGATTATGCTTATGCAGACTTTCCGTTGGCTAGCCACTAAACTGTCGTTGGAAGGTCTTTTCTATGGATGGAAAGCTCATATTGCATGACACCCTAGCTTCTATTTCAAATATAAGTTGTTACACTAATTCAAGGCACCTACGTGACTTGCAGCCAAATAACATATCTGGAAAAGTGCAAAAAATTCTCAGTTATAAACCTTCCACAAGTTGGCTTGTCCCACAAACCATACGAGTCAGGAGTCACTAGGTCTAAACAAATATTGATGATGCAAGACGTTTCTTTATTTAAGTAGCCAAGAATCATCACTTACATGGACATATGCTGTATAGTGACCTCCTCCCATGCTTCCATAGTGATTGCTAATCGCATAAAGCATGTAACGCGTAGAAATTCCACCATTCGTGTATGCTATGTGATTTGACAAATCAAGATTATCGACAGGAAAATCCACATAAGTCTCCAGCTTGTTTTTTGTAAATCGGCTGTATGAGAACCTCTTCAAGTGAATAACAAGAATCTCAGGCAGTCTCCAAAGATCTAATTTTTTACTTGCTTGACGATGCTCCTTGCATCGAGGACAGTACCTACAGCTTTGCATGTCAGTTAATTGAAACTTTGGAAGGGTATAGAAAAGCAAATGGAATCTCTGCGCGAGAAACTCGAGAGTCCATGGTGAATTCATTTGGGAAGTATATAACAATGAGACAAAATACGCTTACATTAGAAGATACTCATGAAGATCAGAGTTACATAATTTACACAAGCCCTAGAGGGATAAGGCTAGTCGAATTCTTTATATAAATGCTTTATCAACTATACCCATGTAATCCGATTTTTCCACTAGATTAGCTCCTACCAAAGCAGCTAGCCGATGTAAAGAATCATTTAAAGGAAATTTATCAGATATTAAACAATTGAAGACATCATCACATAAGCCTTATCTATGTATTGTGTTGATGCAAATAAATATATATAACGAGTAAGGGTGTATGCTCACTGACCACATGTCATCCGGCCCAAGAGGCTCTTCCTTCAAAAATGCTTCCAGGCACTTGTACAAAGATACTGATTCTTGAGGTTTTCTTGCAAGAAAGCTACACTTGAAAACCTCTGGCAACATATTTAGTGGTTGCATATTGTACCGCTCTATAAGTTTTTCAGGCCACAATACAAGTATATAGCACCGACTGGGAGACCCCGTTTCAGGAAGACGCTCATTCATCACTATTTTGTTGTCATTATGAGTTCCCTTTTCATCTGTCAAATAGAACTGTAGTTCGGCATCGGATGGAGACTGTGTCCCCTTCTGATTGTCATCTAAGCTCATTACTATATCCGCACATGGATTCACTGCATCCTCCGCCTCTGCATTTTCTTCACCAGCAGATGTTACTGAGGTGTTACTTTCATTTGACCCATTTTCACTAATGAAAAATGGCCTCAATAATTCCAAATATGTGCGACCGATATCAGATCCACTAGCATTGTTTCGCACTGTAGCCACAAAGGGGATACCAAATGCCTTCCAGAACGGTGTCACTTTCCCATGGATATAATGCCTGCCAGTTCATGACAATGAGCACACTTAGATTCAGAGAAAACACCCAAAACATAAGAAAAATTAAGGTAGGTTATCTAAGAGTCGAAATGACTGAGGCAAATTATGGAAAAGATAATGAAGGAGACCTAGAGTCCAAGTCATAACTATAATTATGAAGGATGCAGCCACGCTTCTGTGAAATGGAAATTAATAGAAATGTAAGACTCTTTTAAAAAATAGGTGCAACACCTTAAATATACCAAAACTGGTATTACATATCTTGACAATCTCTCACGAGTCCTTACTCTGGTAAAAGTCCAATTAAAATGTGCATCTGTATCTTGGTGAATAACCTTAAATTCATTTAATTGTGCAAAAAACTTCACTGTATTTTGCTTGTTATCACTTTATGTTTCTAACAGCCCATAGATGTTGGAAGAAAAAAGGATTAGCACAAAGAGAGGTAATGTACAAAGTTTTAGATATGACTGAATGGACCAAAGAAGGCATTTGCTAAAAAAGCATGATAAACGTACTCATCTGACCGCTGATGCATGAAAACGATCAACTGGTCTTTTTCTGAATTATTTGGTAACCGGTATGCAATAAGACGATCACCATCTCTGATCAAAGAAAGTGAATCAGCTGGATCCTCCAGAAAACGTATAATGCGGTTGTTATATACCTGTATAAGAACTTTTCAGCTTCAGTGACTCAAGCAGTATGCTTCAGAAATAATTGAAGTGAAAACAATCATATTATGAACTATAGAATTTCGAGTATGCTAAATTTCAAGCTTTACCTCAGCCACCAGTAAAGTCTCATCAATCCCTAGTGAACAAGCAATGCCAAGAGCCTGAATGAGATCTGAAAACCTCCCAGACTTGGGAACTGTTACAGTATATGGTAACGGGCCGGCACTTCCATCAGTACTCATGACCGTCAGAGTCATTGTCCTCATTGTTGTTGATGGAAGTGGTAATGATAAGTACATGAATGGATCAAAAGTTACTGACACCTTTTTGCAAATCGGACAAACTAATGTAGATTTGTACTGACCCTGTAAAAGTGCAATAAAAATATAATATTTAAAAAACAGAGTAGTCGCAGGGTTCAAAATAGACTGGCACTACTTTTATATTTTTGTGTGATGCACATCCTCTTATTCACAGATAAACCAATCTCATAAGAACATGTCATCAATTCATACGTTCTTTCTGGATACTCGAGTACTCCAGGTATTACTTCATTTCATGGTAGTTCATGAAACCTGGGAGTAACTATAATCAGATAAAAGCAATATAGAAAAGTTGGGAATTTCACCCAATGCCGGTCTACCTCATGATTGAGAAACTTGAGTGCAAACAAATATCCCCTGTTTCATGTGAATAAGGTATCATTTTCCAAACAGTCAAATCTTTCCAAGATTTCCCCACTTTTAGTTGGTGGTGATCAACATTCAGAATCTGAATGTCAAGTGTGATTGATTGCATAAATCTAAAAGATTTATTAAGTTACTTCATCCAGAATGTAAGATGCAACTATAACAAACTCCTGCTCATAAATTTAGCAATTAAACAACAGGAGACTCACTTGGCACACATCGACAATAATAGAATCATTACGAGCCAGGTGATTTTGCCAATATTCATCAGCTACTTCTTCATCTTGTCGATTATCTGCATCTTTAGCTTCTACATATGGCTTAGATTTAACACGGTTCAAATCTTCATGGAGGCCATCCAATAAAAATGCAAGAAGCTCCTGTGGAAAACTAGATATATTTTACACCTTTGAAGAAATCAAGAGAAATTAAATTATAATAATGTTCCATGCAACTGACTTGTGAATCATGCTGACTAAAGCCACTGAACTGAGGAGCAAATCGAGCCAGCTTAGACTTGAATAACCGTGGTGCCACCGGATTTGACCCAGGAGCCCATAATTTTCTAATCAGATCTCCAAATGCTAAAGCAATTTCACCCTGGTTGTTACATATAACATCAGATGCTCAATGCGGCCTTATATAGGTTTTCAGCTTATAATCTAATGATTGTAACATCATAAACACGAGATAATTCTATCCAAATGAGGTGGATCATATAATGTTCACTTGAATTTGACTTACATTCATCCCCAATGGGTTTTCATGATTTATTTCCTTGTTGTAATCCCCAAGAAAATAGTCAACTAGCTTAGGGGTGTGAGCTAGGCATTGAACTGCGCTGTTCATAAAACAGGTATTTCCTAGATTTTGTAATCCAGTTAAACCCAAAGATCCGAACTCGCATAAACTACCATTGGCGATGGCTAATGCCAGATCATCCTTCTTTCCATTAGCTGATTTCATGTCTGACAAACCATAGACTTGAAGTTCCAGAAAATGACTGATACACTAGAGAAAATGACTGAATGAGAAACTTTGCAAACGAAGATCATCCATTTCACATATCCAACTTTTATGATGACTGATGTCTAACTAATGACCTTTTCCTCTTTTTTTTTCCCATACGAGCACCACAGCTCACACCACCAGGGGAGTGGTTTGGTGTTTCAAGATCCGTGGTGAAACCCGATTTAAATCAAGAGCTATATAGTTCGAATAACCCTAATGGTTGGGTGTGTGCATAAAAAAACATCTTAGCTCACCACTTAGAAAAGAGTGTTTAATCCTCACTTATATAGAAGGTGCAGATTCTCTAACCGGAAAAAAACAACTTAAGCAAAGATATATAAACATACAGATAAGTACAGTGCAAGGTTAGCGATGCTCTGCTTTATTGTGATTGTTTGGTTAGATGATATTTTCTCAAAATTTCCCAACTAGTGATTCCTTAAATCTGAAATATAGGAGATCAGTGTAACACGGTGAACCACTGAGACAATGTTAAGTAAGAGTTGAGAATGAATTCAGAAGAAATCAGGTCAGGATATTATACCTCCTGATCCGACTGTTTCTGATTGTCTATTAGAAGCTTACTTTTATCATACATAAAGTACAGCGTCAACTGCCCAGAAAAGTCCCAAATGCGTAACTGAACGTAAAAGTAAAAAGTCAGAAAATTCATATTAAGAGCCTTAAAAGGAAATTTTAAAACAAACTCAATTTTGATTTTTCACCAATTCAGGCTCGACATTAAAGATCTTGCAAGCCCTTTTAAAAAGCTCTGCTGTATTGTCCTATTGAATGAAAAAAACACCAACATCAGAAAACAGCAACCAGGTGTAAGACAGGGCAATTAAGCGTAAAACAATTTTTGAGCAACGAGAAAGATAGAGATGAGGTTTCAGATAATCTCATTTCAAAACAATAAAAATAAAATAAAGAAGGACAACCTGGGGACCATGTCTGATGGAACACAATAAAGACAATGAGTTTCGTCTGAGAAATTCAAAACACGGGACTAATGTTATACAACAAACAAGTAAAGTTCTCATGGCATGAGAACTAAATCTGACCAAACCTTAAAGGGTGGATCCAATATGAATTGCCAATGTTACAAAAGTTCAACAAGATGCTATAGATAATAAGAAAGCTGTGAAATTGTTTCCTTGTAGAGCCAAAACCACATAACCAGTCAAGACTATTAATTAGAAGGTTGAACTGAACTAGCTAGATGATAACTAGAAGAAATTGATGTGACAAATTAAGATAGAAACTCCCATAAGCTAGACAACGAAATCCATTTAATATTGACATGAAATTAAGTTCAGACTGATTTTATCTCAGCACAATAGTCAACTGACAACATTATGGCATAGGGATTAATTCTTCTCAGTTGATTTATATTGTAGATTGAAAAGAAGGCATCTGATTAATTGTGTTGTCATTCATGAAAAAATAGCAGTGCATTTATTGAAGCTCAGTCATCTATGTTTAAAACAAAAGGAACACTGTATAAAAATATAAAATGAAAAATTCCAAAAGGCACTAGCAGCAACCATGAACAAGCTCCGAATTTATAGATTGCAGAACTAAATATTTAAGTCAAGTTTTAACTGGATAAGTTTACCAATTTTATGACAAGTCCGAAGTCACCATAGGTTCTAGTACCTCGAGAATAAATCTACATTTTGTTTACTGGTCATTAACATCATCATTTTTTTTTCCAAATAATGGAACACTCATCACATTTTAGACGTTTCTAATCGAACTAGGCACCCCACAGCCGTGGAATACAATAAAGCAGGAACCAGAACAGGCAACTGTTACTCGGGGATTTCATGTTTCAGTGCTCAACGTACTTATGAAACGTAAGGTAGAATCCAATTTCCATAGTATAAATGCTCGTCTTGTGTGAGGCTAATATGATACGAGATTTTAACCAGAGATTACCATTACTGATAACTAGGAGACTATATTTCGCTTTCTCACAGCCAGCTTTCCCTCTTCAACAATTATGGTAAGAAACTAGAGGTAAGATTGAGTCCAATGAGAAGCTCACAACCAACAAGGTAACTGAGTAAAGTACTGCACATCTACAATCTATCATACTGCTGGTAACATATTAGGTAAGTTACAATATAATGTGAGGAACTAAGACAGGCCGACACTTTCTAATACGAGAAGCAAGGAATCATAAACAACCCATATATAGCATTGAAAGGTTGTTTTAGAAAAAGTGAAGATGCTGTCACATGCATTGAAGAAAAGAAAGCTATTTGTAGTGACAAGAGCTGACCCTTTTACTTATTTTTAGAGCCAATGAGTCCTTCAATACAGAGAGCCTGAGCTGTAAGGGATAAACATCTGACATATCATCTTCTGCGGCCGAAAAACTTCTGCGGTGCTTTGTAGCTGTTTTGGAGTCACTATGCCTGAATCGTATAAATGTAGTAGTATTTGTAAACAAGTTGGACATCCTACATAGTTAAAAGAAGAAGAAAAAAGGACAAAAGGCTCTAGCTTTGGAGATCAAGAGTTATGGCAGTCGCTAAACAGAAATCTCTTGCATTCCTAGAATTTAAACATGCATCAACTTTATCAAGTAAGGAATTACGTAATAAGAAAAGAACTTCTCCTAAATCCAAGTCACGACCATAAAAAACTCACCACTTGAGAGCCTGCAACCACATTTCTCCAGAAACCAACGCAAAGTCTCTACCTGAGACCCCAACCTCGGCAGAGTCATTGTTCTGCTTAGGTTCCTCCTCTTTCCTGAGACTAACCACTAGATCCGAATTAAAAATACTGTTAATAATCTTAATGGGGCCGGCATATGCTGATACAGGAGTTGCCAAATAGATCACCCCTCTTATCCCATCTGCATCACCCTCTGAAGCACTCTGCGCCTCCTTCCACCATCTGCAATCACACCAACTCAGGAATCAATTCCGCCACCACAACTCGAGAAAAGCACATACACCCACATGCCCTAAACTTGCGAAAAAAAGCAAAACAAGCGAAATCCACCACTCAAATCGAAACACATTCATCCAACCCAGAAATGGCAACTATCCCAACCATCCATTTTAGTTGAATCCGGGCGAGGACTTCGAAGCCGGAGATTGGTATTGAAAATGAGTGGAGAAAGAAGAAGGAAGGGACCTGTAGGGGACGAAGTAGACTTGTTGCTTGCCGTCGTCCGAAGACGGATTTGGAGAAGGTTCGGAGAGATCTTCGGGGGTGAGAGCGTGCATTTGAGGAGGGTGTTGATTAGTTGGGACGCGTTCTATAAATGGATAGAGAAATGCAGATCGCAGCAGCGCATGAGAGATAAGTGATGATGCGAATGAAGCAAAAAGGTATCCGGAGGGAGAGAGAAAAAGAGAGGGCGGATTTTCAGCGGAGAAACAAGTGGAGATTTTCTGCCAAGACAAACTATCAGAATCAAACACAGCCGAACATCAACCTAAGATAATTAATAATTAAATACTTAATTTCAGTATATATATTTTTATTTTTTACTATAAAAGTTTTTTGAATTTGGTTTAAAATTAAATTGAATAGAGTAAGGTGATAAGTATTTAATGTATATATATATATATAAAATTTTGGGTAAATGTAGAATTGATGGATTTTTATTGACGTAGAATTGCTTTCTTGTTAATTGTGATAATAAAATCATAAATGTATGATTTTTTAAGATAGTTGTACATATTAACATGAAAAGTGTTCAATAATAAATAAATAAAAATGTAATTAAGTGACAAATATAAAAAAACAGAGGAAATATATTACAAATCTCTTATCAAATTTCACTATTAATTAAGATTGTTAAAAATTAAATTATTAATTAATATTTATTTCACATACATTAATTGTTGAAACCACAATTTATATCAAGATCATTATTGAACATACACCATGTTTTTTTTTTCGGTGGCCAGAGCTTGAACTCACTGCGGTACTAAGCGTATTTAAATATAAATGCGGCACAGAACTTGAACTCAAAACTTTAAAATTGTCAGACAACATTCAAGACCACTAGATCCAACACTTATGGTTGACACCATGTTCATTATACACAATAAGATCAATATTTATATTCACGTTTGGCCCAATGGATGATTCATTGCAGTCAACCACACACGCCTGATTTTAGGGGTGCAAGTGCAAGTCCTGATAGTGACTCCATTTTCGATATCCAAATATATTTCATTTTTATATACTTTAATCTTGATTATTTTTGTCATAATCAATAAAACCTTATATAAAAGTTGATTAAGATTGTTGGTAAAAACTTTTATGCTCTCAATTATTACGGTTGAAAATGTCCTGCAAATACTTATAAATACCTGAAGTATTTCAAGACGGGTCCTAACATTTTAAGTGTCCTGGGCGAGACGAAAATAATGGACCCTTCATCATATAAATTTTTTTACACACATTAAAGAGAAATAGTAATAAACCAATTTATTCATCATCATTCTTATATCAAACTCATTCTAATAGTAATTTTCAATTTTATGAGTAATAAATGATTTGAATGAATTATGTGATTCATGTTTAGATTATCAAATAAAAATATGTGAAATGTGTTGGTGACGAAGATTTAATTAATTATCTAACAAATGTCAAAAAATAATTTCTAAGCTTGAACTTACAATTATCATGACTCTCGATCGAGTTGAGAAAATTCTTCAAGAATATATACACATTAAACTTTATATAGTTATATTTTTTTTAACTAATTTCATTTGACCAATGCAAATAAGAAAAAAATTTATACACATCAAACTTTAAATAGATGGCTAAAGTGTAGCCATCATACGTACAAATCTTGTATGCTTTCAGTTTGATTGATAACTTCAATGTTAAGCATACACATATTGAGATTGAGCTAAATTTTGAGTTAGTAGTCTGAAAATATGTTATTCATTACTCGTGTGTCGATACCATAAAAATTAAACATTTCACATATCAAATAATTGACATATTCAAAGCCACTGGATCCCACACAAAACTTAAATACTTGTTATTTTATATGTTTTTGGGGTTTTCAATTTTGATTCAGATATGGAGATTCGTAATAAAATCATTAACAATAGGGCAAAACTTGTTGCAATTATTATAACATTTCATTCAACTTTACCATTGAGAATTGTTTTAGAACTGCTATCATTCGTTTCATGTTTAAACATTTATAATTTTTCACTTTGATATTATGAATAAATATTATTATATCATCTCAATGAAAAAACCGTATGATAATACCCATTTAAATGATAGGCCTCATATTCAAAACATTATAACAAAAAAAAGTAAATCTCATGATTTCGGACATATATTTCTTACCGAATCATTTGAGCTATGCAAAATATAAATGAGAAACATTTATGAAACTCCAGAAACATTTTTTTATATATAATTTATTTTATAAATAAATGATCCACAAAGATCTATCGGCTAGAACGCCTACATGACAGTGGTGGCTCCAGAAACTTCTTAATACACACATGATCTTGTTTATAATATCCCACTATAATTTTTTTAATGAACGATCAATATAAACATGTTAAAAATGGGTTTCACTCTATGATATTTAACAAATTATCATTTGAATTTATGTTGATTAATTATTTTTGTAATTTTGATGAATAACTTTTATAACTGCATAAACATTTTTTTGCAAATAAATGAATATCTTTTCTTGTTGTAATGACTATCAACATACTTCCCTTGTTCTCTTATTCATGTTTCTTAAATTACATGTTATTGATCAATGGTTTTTATTCTTTTTCATGCTGGAAAGGAAAGGAGCATCCACAACATATGACATGAGAGTGTTGGCATCCGCAAGGAGAAAACTGTCACAGAAATCACATGGCTTCCGACGAAAGAGTGAATGAAGTAATAGCTAGCTTTGACAGGAGTCATGGCAGGACGGTACTGATGGTGTAGTATAAGGTTCCTTGTTCGAAGGTGTTGACAGCATAGTCTACCCGAACCTGACCTGATGATGACTTGAAGCGAAGGCCGCAGCCCAGGCTCAGTCCTCTCCCTGGTTTGCCATGCCTCATTGCAGGGTCACCTGGGATTCACCAAAACCATAAAATTGACACACTATCAACCCAAGACATCTGACAATCTAGTTGATAATTGCGTAGCTAGCCAGCCAGCCAACGGATGAGCAAACACTAACATTGGTACATACACACAGATACGAATGTATAAATCCAATTTCAGACAGCTAGATGAGTTGTCAGAGAACAACTTAATTAGAGTTGTGAGGTTCAAGCTCACACAGACAGATTTCGCAAATAACAGACAGTAACTTCTATTAAACACCGACCATTGTCAATGGTGAAGGGTATGAAACACTTGAATGCCATGGGAGAAAAACAAAGCATATACTTACCAGGAACGTGACAACCGGAGTCCAAGTCAGTACCAAAGTCACAGAACACTGCACCCTCGAACATTTTGCCCTGTAACATATAACGCAGCAGAGGTATGGAACTCAAATGCTAAATGAAAAGTAATTTCTGTCATGTGCCCACCGGAATATATTTGACAGCAAATTGAGAAGTCATGCAGGGATTTTCGATCGGCAATGATAGGCGCATATGGGTTGTAAGGCAACAGCAGGTTCGTAAAGGGAATATATTATAAGCCCTCGGATTATGAGTCAAAAAGCAAGGACATACCAGGGGTAATGTCATCTCCGTGTTACCCACCAGACATGATCTTCCAGTTCCAACAGCACCCTCACCATACCCACGCACACTGCCAGGACCTCCAATTGCAAACGCTTGATGAGGAGCCATGTCCCCTACAATGGAGCCACCTGTCAGGCTGTGGGAAAAACGATTTCAAGAACAGTTGATTAAAATCATAGCATGAATATTGTCTAGCGGCTGAAAATGACATTCTATTATGAACCAAGCTCCGTAGGACTTAGACCAGCATAGTCATTTTATTAGGTTCCAAACAACTCCAACCATTTTGGATTTTGTTTTCTGAAATACACTATACTTCATTTTATTAGGCATGAAGCAAATGCAATTAGGCTTTTTTTATATGTGGAAACTGTCAACTATATTGCCCGATGCATAACTAATTATGTCAATTCAGAAATCCTACATGTGTAGCATACTGCATAGTCATTAGTTATGCTTCATAGAATCGTAGAAGAATATAATATTCACCTTGTCAATAACAGTGCAGGTCCAAGCTTCACCCCCTTTGATCCAGCAAACTTGAATCGATTGAAGATTATCCATTTAGAGAGAACCGGAATCCCTTGCTCTATTTGAAACGTAAGCTGTTCAAGGAATTTTTACAACATGTTTCATTCGTAAGATCTACTAAAGAAACTGCCAGTTAGAATGAACACAATGAATGACGGTGAAAAGAAATGTTACTCGAGTGAAATTTTGATCATTGGCTTTCGTGAAGCGAGATTCTTGCTTTAAAACTATCATGTTGTCATAAGAATTCCCACTGAAAGAGATTTGGTCTCATCAGACACTGACAACTGTTAAATGGACATCTTAAAGGTTAGAGCACAAACAAAGTAAACTGAACTTACCTACCTACATGTCAAGGGAAACCCTTCAAGATCTCTACTAATGGATCGCCAATTATCATCTACTGGACTGACATGCTACAAAACATTGCAAAGTTGCACGCAAGGAAACAATACCGTTTGATGAGACAAAGAATATGCGTAAAACCAAAGTTTCTAGTCCAGTCATGGATCATGGCAAATCATCAAATAATCAACCTCAAATTTCACACTGGTTTTGCTGCTCCAGTGAGAGCTTGCAGACTCATTCAGATCCATACCCACAGAGAACCTACACAAATTCACTCCGCCACTTGCTGTGCGGGAAAAATTTTCAGCAGGCACGCCATGAACCCCGATTTCAGGTGACATTGAGTACTGAAAATCAATAATTTAAACTACAAATCAGAGACGAAACTGGCTTGCATTTCTATTATCTTGATAATAAAGTGGTGACTAACCATTGTTAGCATTAATCAGGTTAATCAAATAAACATGTGTACAGACCTGAAGGCTAAATGCTTGCTGTGCCAGCCATTCAGGCCTTGGGCGCCTGAAAGCTATCGAGAAACTTGAATCATACAGTCCCTTGTCCCATGAAACATCAAGCTTCTCACTTTTCCCGAACAAGTTAGGATGGTTCAAATGCAAACTGCAGAAAGCACAATCCTAACAACTCAATAACACGATTACAAAACATGCCTGATCAACATATGCATCTTCATGTCCCAAACTCAGTTACCTTCCAATAATCAGTGACACAGGACTACCAAAATCCCTGCAAACACAATCCTCCGACAGTCAAAACGATAGCAAAAAATCAAACAAGCAGGGAGGGAATCCCAGTCCCCATTAAACTAAATAAAATTAATCGACTGAATAACGAAACCAGCACCTGAACTGAGGAAGCATCATCACAGCACACAGCTTGTGAGTGAAATCAACATTCAAATCAATCTTAGCTGCAAACAACACACAGTTTCAGACCCCGCATAAGCCCAAGAAAAACCCATCTCAGTGTGATACATAACACGCTTACCTGACTTGAAGTCTCACTCTTTCCAATTTACATTACCGGAATGAACCCCGAAATGAAAATTTGACTGACCTTTACCGGCATGGATGCTCTTCTGAGCCCCCATCCTGACCCAGTTGCCGCATCCAACATCAACGACGCTCCAATTTGGTAAGGAGCGCTCCAGTGGCAGAAAGATTACGTGGGGATGGAAGCAGCGCTTTGTTGTAGATTTTATCGTTGATGACGATGATGTTGTGCTTTGCTTAGGTGGTGGTTTTGGTCGTGTTTTTCTTCTGGTTCCAAAACGAAGCAGTTTGTTTTCCTTTTTCCAGAGTATCTTCACCTTTTGGTCCCTCAAGAACTATGCAACTCGCTTACCCACCATAACTTAGAACTTTTCAATCTGGCCCCTAATATATGAGATTACTCCAATTCGACCCCCATTATTTCAAAGCTGGGATTCAGACTATAGTTATTAAAACCGAACCGAATCGGCGGGTTCACTCGGACCTAATAAGTTCAAAGTCTCCAACTGCGCTATCAAATCTTATGTTTTAATGGTGTATTAATTATGTATAATTTATTCAGAAATTTTTTTCTTCTAATCCGGTCGGCGGTCCAATCGATTCAATCATTGAATCGAAAATCGGATCTTTGACCGGTTCAATCACCGGTCCGATTTTTATGATTATGGTTCAGACTTCAGAGTGTCACCATCTTTATTCTTTCCCGCACAATTCTTCTTGGGTCTCCCTTTCACTCGATTCTTCACATCTTATAAATCTCCATCAATGATGCATCACGTATGCTATACTCTGCTCTGGCACATCGATCAGAAATGAGGATTTCAACGACGACGGTCGTGGTCTTGGTCCTGCTGGTCTCAGTGTCGTCCCTCTTCATATGTCCGCCACGGGCCGAAGCCAAAGTCCACGTTCATATAACCAACAATCTAACCCCGGCCCGGAGCATGGACGTGCATTGCCAGTCCCACGACGACGACCTGGGGCACCATTTGCTGCAGGTGGGGGAAGAGACGAGCTGGTCCTTCGCCCCCAACTTTTGGGGAAGCACCTTGTTTTGGTGCGAGGTTGAGTGGGCGGGCGGCTCCGGCTGGGTCCATTTCGACGCCTATGATCAGCCTAGAGACGGCTCCAGGTGCAACAGGCAATGCCTGTGGTCAGTTGCCGGGGATGGGCTTTTGCTCGGCTACGATGAGACGCTAGAGATTTGGCAGATGTTTTCTTGGAAACACCAATGACTCCATTTTCGGCCGGTCGATTTCATGACTTGTAAAATAACGTGTTCCGCCTGTCGGAGCATAACTAAAATTGATTATGGATGTATTTTTATTTATATATTGTTTATATTTAATAATTATGTTGTGAGCTGTTTGATGGTTCTTTGTATGAGATTTAGAGTCCGATTAATTCTTAATTCGATTTTTGGCTAATCAAATGAACTGTTTGATCGGATGAGGGGTGACAGTAACTTTTCAAACAAATTTTGATTGGAAGATGATTCGAAGGAGTCTACATTTTGGAGCTCGTGAACATGATGATACTCCAGCTTCGACCAAACTCGTAAAGTTGCTGATAATTTTGAGTGTGTGATGAATTATGTTATAGCTTTACAGAAAGCTAGGCTATCATGTCTCCGGTTCTAAACACATTACACATGACATGCTATGAAAACTGAAAAGGCTTTTTTTTGACTTTGCATGTGTGTGTGAGTCGCTGGTTTTTTCTTTAAAAATCTACCCTAATTTCCACAGGTTTTCTATTAAATTCATTCTTTATTTTGGTTAGTTTTCTGTTTTATTCTCTTGGTGTAGAATTATGGTTATCAGTAGCGGAAAGGAACATGATCCATCTAGTGTTGTCAAACAATTGACAACCAATTAAAACGATGTAGTTTTAAGTTTTCTTAATCAATCCCTAATTAACACGTGTTTCACTAAAATTATTCTATCATGTTTTGTGTAGAATCCATTTATCTTACGCAATACAACACTAGTTTTGTGTGTACCTGTCTTCGCTGCAAACTGACTTTATTGCTCTGGATATGTATCATAGTGGAAATAATATATGTCAATTTAGTAATAGTATGTTTGGTTTAGAGAAAATAAGGAGGAAAGGAAAATGAGATGAAAAGTAAATTTCATATGATATTCATTTCATTTTTCTTTATTTGATTTGAGGTAAAAAATTCATGACAAAGTGCTTATACACTCATTCTTTTGTTTGAATTATCTCAATTCCATCTAATTTGTTTCTTTTCCCTAAACTTTATTAAATCAAACAAAGAATTTTTTTTCTAATTTTTCCTCAAATTTTTCCTAAACCAAACACAACCAAAGAGTGTTGGTAGAAGGCAATGGCGGTTCTATGATTTTTTTAGGGGATAAAATTACATGATCAAAATTTTAGATTGAATTCGGGGGATAATTAAAAACTCAGTTGAAATTATGCCTAAATTTTTTTTATCATGGGTAGAGGTTTTTTAAGTGGGACGCCCCCATTACTGCCCGCCTCTGATAAAAAGAGAAGAAATCATGAATATGGAGTGTGAAACTTGTACATGTGGCAAGTGACAACTACTTCACTAGTCGTGTTCGCATATGATTGTCGTTTGTTCAAAGATGCACATGTCTAAGTATTATTGTGTGGCAAAAAAATATTCTATGGGCGCATATCGTCGAACATGGGGGCTTCATCATTTCTCTCAATACGACTCAATCCCTGATCGATCGTATTGAGAGGTTGCAGTGGATCACCGTCCGGTGGTTAATCCTCAATTCAGGACACCTCCTGAGAGGGATCGACATGCGTTACAGAGTCCACTGAACAAAGATGGATAAGAGAGAAAACTGTACACAAGCGACTCTTCTTTAACCCCGTTTAAAAAAAAGAATGTATAAGGATTTTGTAAGGGTTTGGGTCACAATCATGTGACATGAAAACTTAGATTTGGCTCGTTGAAGTGTTATGAACTGCACTTATAGTTCTCCTTCTTTTATATAGTGCTTAGAACTACGTGAGAACTTTTCTAATTCTTCTCACGTAAAGCTTATAACTATGTAAGAACTTCTTTAGTTTTCTTCACTATAGTGTGAGTCCATTCTGTTTATATGGGAGCCACATCTCTGAACGGTTGAGGTTTCACTCATCTGCTTCGTGTTGGTGGAGTGGTACTATCCAAGTCGTGTATCTTGACATTTCGGCTAGCAGCCACATATATCGGACTGGCCATGCAAGGGGCACAAAGTGCTCCACTTCACTTCTTCATAAGAAAAGAAAAACTCGATTCGATTGTGCAGAGCACGCCTTGTCGATCGCCATGTGGAATTCACATCATGAATTCACCATTCAAAGCGCCGAAGAGTATGATCGCACATCTGTGAGGGAGTACAACGAGTGATGTAAGATGATCACTCATTACATCATCTAGATAAAACATAATTTGAAAATACAATTTGAAACAATGGTGTTCAAAAAAATAATCATTTCATAACTGCGATATTCTTAGATAAAATTATAGCTCTGTTTTGCATTCTTAATAATATTAGTTTTAGAATGTAATGATGAATTTTATTTTAAAAAATCAGTCTAATTTTTTTTCATCGCACCATTTTTGAAAATCGTGGTAGTTCTGACCTCAATTGGATAAGCGACGGTAGTTCAGAGCCCATTTTGAGTTTTTCCCCTTTAATTTATTTTTTTAGTTTTAATGACATAGTCAATGATAAACAAAGCATCCACAGACATGCACACACATTAATTTTTAATCACTTTGAGGAAAAAATGAGAGGAAAAATTGATTGAATTCCACATAAAGATGAGGGAAGAAAATTGGATAGAAAAATAGATGAAAAGTTTGTTTAAAATAAGGAGAAAAGTAAAAAAAGGGGGTCTGTATTACCGCCAGTTGTAAATTTAAGAGCGTTATGGTTATTTTTGATTTGGTCCCCATATGTAATTATATTATTTTTAATTATCTCTAAATTACTTTTACAAATTTCAAATTTACTCTAACCTTAATTATATCAGGGTATATAAGCTACGTAACCTGACAGCTAAAATGACTTCATTTTGACTCGTGTTTAGAGGTTTTATGGTTTCTAGGGTTTTCGAAGATTTTTATTGTTTATTTTTGTAAAACGACACCGTTTTGAATGAGTGTGGAAACATCCAAAAAAACACAAAAATATGAAAATTAGAAATCCTAAATCTCATAAAAATAATCTAAAATGACATCAACTCAGCTGTTATGGTAGTAACTTATATACTCTAATAGGGTATATCCCTTAAGCCCTTATTATATTTGACACATCAATTTTCGATATATCAATTTGCACATAATTTTTATGGTATTCTCAGAAATTGTGTTAATAATGGTTTTGAAAATTGGTAAGTCAAATGTAATTAAAGTTATGAAAAATTTAAAAATAGTACAAGTAATTAGAGTTAATTAAAAACAATGTAATTACGTACGAGAGTTAAACCGATAAATACCCTTAAAATAAAAATTGGAGACAGTAAAATTATTAAAATTTCAACTATCGATAGTACATATCTATTTTCGTACTTTTTCCTAAAAAAAACATGTTTTGACACTTCCATGCATTTTTAAAAATCTAACCAAATAAATAAAAATGACATGAAATTTATGGAATATATATGTTTTTTTCCAATCATTTTCATAGCATTAATGTGTGTCAAGTGAGAATAGACTGCATAATAGTTAGCACTGTAGTATTATTAAATTCAACATGATCCACTCAGAGAAGAAAATTTAAGAGAAGAGAGAGAAAGAGAGGCAGGAAGGGAGAAAGTTTGTGTTAAGTTTTTGATCAGTTTTGTCGCGGAAAAGGAGAGGGAGAGGGAGAGGGAGAGATTTCGTCCTCGGGCGTCGTCGTTTACCGGATTCAAATTTCCAACGGAGAAACTGTGAGACGGAGAGAGAAAGGGGGGAGACGAGCGCGGTCGATTCTGACTCTCCTTTTTCTTCTGGAGAGGCTCGATTTTCAGCTGTACCGATTTGGATTCGTTTATTTTTTTTTTCTTCTTTTTGTGGTTTTGGGTTGGGATTCGAATCGGGACGGAGGTTTTAGGGTTTGGGGGAGCGTTTGTTTATCGGGAGATTGGGTTCGTGTAAATGCTTGTTCGTAGCTTTGAATAGGAAGTGTTGCTTCAGCTTTGAATTTGTCGCTGGGTTCAGAATTTGGGGCGATGGAAATGAAGGCGGCGGCGTTGCTGCCGGAGGAAGCTCATGCATCGGACGCGTCGGGGCCGATGGAGCAGGAGCGGAGGAGGGACGAGTCTGTGGAAAATGGGGGGTCTCCGGCGCAACCCCAGGTGCAGACTTCGGTGGCGGGGCCTCGCCTTGCTCCCACTTTTTCGGTTTTGAATGCTGTTATTGAGGACAAGGAGGATGGGCCGGGGCCTAGGTGCGGCCACACATTGACGGCTGTTGCTGCGGTTGGCGAGGAGGGCACGCCGGGCTACATTGGACCCAGGCTCATCCTGTTCGGTGGTGCCACGGCTTTGGAGGGGAACTCCGCTGCTCCCGGGACTCCCTCTTCTGCTGGGAGCGCAGGCATCAGTATGTCCAAATCTTTCCTTATCTCTTTCAATGCTTTATTGAAGTGGCAAACAACTCCTGTAAAGGTGTAGGTTGGGTTGGCATCACTGGAAATGCATTACCTTTTTTTTTTTTTTGCTTTCTGCTTCTCTACCTCGAATACAGAGCCCATTTGCATCAATTAATTGGATGTTTGAAGGATGATTGAGGATCCATTTATATATTGTAAATCATGTCCTCATTGTTGGATAAGCGTTGGTACCTGTAGTTGACACAACAACAGTACCTTTAGCTCCAAATTTATACCTTTATTGAGTACCTATAAAGAAGCTGTGTGATTTTGTGATAGATTGTAGCTAGGGACACCATCTTTTTTTAATTTCCAATCTATGGACTACGTCTTTCTTAATTATTTGATTTTATTGCCAATATGAAGTTACGTAGCCTTCTCGACAATTTCTTGTTTTTCCTTGCGGTGTATTATTAATTGTTTATTTTATTTTTGGATGGCATGACTTTGAAGTGGGGAACTCATTTTTTTTACTGCATTTAGAAGTCATTCTGAACTGATCCATGTGTATAGATTGGATAGTTCATTTATTGACATCTTGAGTGCATCAAAGCATAGCAGTTATTTTGTGCTTGGGTTTGAAAATGGAATGGCTGCTTGACTTGCAGGGTTGGCAGGAGCAACTGCAGATGTACACTGTTATGATATTCTGTCGAACAAATGGTCGAGGTAAGCTTAGGATATAAGATGTCTATTCGATATAGTGAACCTTTCTGTTGTATCTTTATCAACCCATATCAACCTTATTCCTTCAGCTGACCAATTTTCATATGCAGACTTACTCCTTTTGGGGAGCCTCCTACTCCTAGGGCGGCTCATGTTGCAACTGCTGTTGGTACTATGGTGGTCATTCAGGTTGATGCTTATTGTCTAATTATTTAGAGCTCATTTCAGCTATTGTAATCTTTTTAGGCTGCAACTCAAAAGTATTATTTCTACTGTATAGGGTGGAATTGGACCTGCTGGATTGTCTGCAGAAGACCTTCATGTTCTTGACTTGACACAACAACGACCGAGATGGCATCGGTAAGGGTTTGGAATGCGCACGCGATATTTTTTCTTACTGTGGATTGACTTTGAGTATTTTACCATATGAATGTTGATCTTAATTTGGTTTAGGGTTGTCGTACAAGGACCTGGACCAGGGCCTCGTTATGGGCATGTCATGGCTTTGGTGGGACAAAGATACCTTATGGCGATTGGTGGAAATGACGGTGAGCAAGCTTAAGACAGCATCTCCCCCTTTTTTCTTTTTCTAAGATACTGTGGTCTGAGTAAATTATGATATTAACTAGTAACATGATATAGTTTTTTCCAAGGTTTAATTTGCTTGTCACTCGTAGGAAAGAGACCTTTAGCTGATGTTTGGGCTTTAGACACAGCTGCTAAGCCTTACGAGTGGCGAAAATTGGAACCAGAAGGGGAAGGCCCGCCTCCATGCATGTAATGTCTTTGTGTCATACGCATAAAAAGATTCTCGCTAAATAATAATTTACTCGTTTATTTTCTTTTTAGTTGGATAAAATGATTATATTGCTATTTATGCTACTGCACATTTATTAACTGTACATGCACCAAGACCATTCTCTGCACTCTGCAGTAACCCTATGACTTGTTGTATAACTGACTGAGTCGAACAGTGATCTAAGTTTGTGTACTTTACTAAGCATCGGTAACAACGTTTCATCTGCAATTTAAATATCAAGCTGAAATTTGTTCAAATTGTCCAATCTTAAGGTGTTTTTTTTTTCAATCAACCAGAACATCGTAATTATTGAAAGCGTGTGATAATGTATGTCAATGCCAGAATTAGATTATGGTAATCTTTCAGATGCAAGCTGTAAGGGGGACGGTGAGATGTCCAAATCATCGCTATTTTGCACATGTCAATGTGAAAGTATATCTTCTTTCATGGCGGGCTTCAAAGTAAATAGTCACTACTTGTTACACTCTCACCAAGTTATGAAAAGTTTGACCAGTTTCTTTACCCCCTCCCTCCCCTTTAGGCTGTATTGGATTTGTATCTTTCAAAATAATGATATTTATTCACAAATATTTATCTCACATTCATTCAGGAATCAGGATACTTTTCCATTTTCTAGCAATTTTTTCCACGTGTTCAGTTTGTTACCGTTATTAATAATCTCAAATAAGATCAACTGGCTTGCATTGAATTTTCTTCAACTAATTATGTAATGGTGAAGGTTCAGATTTGGATAACGCCAAAACTGCTTCATGCATCACACATCAATTTTAACTTATTGACTAGCTAAATATCTGTTCCTCAAAAATAGGAAATAATGAGTTTGTTACTCTACAATCAGGTATGCTACTGCAAGTGCACGGTCTGACGGTCTTCTTTTGCTTTGTGGAGGGAGAGATGCGACCAGTGTGGTGAGTTCTATTTATATAATTTCTGGAAGTGTTCATATATTCATGCCTCTAAGGTATATGATTCTGTATTCTCTTCTGCTCTCATTACTGAAGATACAGTGGTGTGTAGGATACCCTTATATATGGAGAAGCAGTTTTTGGAAATGATGTCGTCAGGTTTTGTTTTGTAAGCTTCTATTGAACATCCTCTTGTTTGGAGGTTCTCAAGGAATATATTATACTTAATTATCTATGTAAATTTGTGGTCGGGATGATCTGGTTGAGCAGTGGTTTATGTCCCACATCGCCCATTATATGGTATATATCGATCCTAATATATAGTTAGGCTCCCCCACTCATTGCCAATTGGTTTTGAGTGTAGATCCAACTATATTAACATGGTGCTTGGATGACCCTTTTCCCCTGTCCGTTTTAGCATATAAACTTGTATGGTTACCTCCTAGGATAGTCTTCTTTTTTTCTTTCTCTGGCGGGGTAATGCCACTTTCTGTGGGAGACAACTTATGCTTTCCTTGTAACAGAATACTCAATAATTTATGGCTGTCTATAAGCAACCATTGGTTCTACTTATTGCAATGTTCAGTTTGTGAACCCACATTGCGGCTATCGAATGGCAATCGTCTGTCTTCTTTTCTTCAATTCCCTCCATCCCTCTTGTTGTATTCAAACTCCATTGCTGTTAGTATAGGTTAAGGCTTGGTCCCCCTTGTGCAATAGTCTTCATTTTTTTTTCTGACTTCAACTTGTTCAAATTTATTTTCATTAGTGAGTTTAATATTGTTTCAATCTTTTTTCAGCCTTTCGCGAGTGCATACGGACTTGCTAAACACAGAGATGGTCGTTGGGAATGGGCCATAGCCCCTGGCGTCTCACCTTCTCCAAGATATCAGCATGCAGCTGTGTGTTTATGTCTCCTTCCATGATTTGTTGTGCTAAATATTTTGTTTTGGGCACAACTAATATTTGAGTGTTGTAAATTTAGGTCTTCGTTAACGCACGACTCCATGTATCTGGAGGGGCCCTTGGTGGTGGACGAATGGTAGAAGATTCTTCAAGTATTGCAGGTATTTCATTAACATTCTAGCTATCAGTCTGACAACAGAATACGATTATCTTGTACCTGTATCAGCTATTAGAGTTTTTCTTACATGGTCTGCAAAACAACTTCCTTTTAGAGTTTGTGGGAGGTTGAGAGTATCCCATACATCACTGATAGCATTTATAGTATTTTTTTCCCTTCATTTCGACGGGAGAAGTTGAAATCGCTTTTATTTGTAACTATAGCATTATTTTCTTTTCAAAATTTTATTTCCGATTCCATCTGCTTTTTTCTGAAGGTTTCTTTTCAACAAAGTTTTTCTATCCATTTTAAGTTGGTTTTGCGCAGAAGATTTTTCATGATTAATATGTAAGTTCTGGTTTCAAAAATGCTTTTATGGAAGGAACCTGTGTTACCATATAATATATTTTCAAAGTTGGAGAACGATCTACTAGGAGCTATTTGTTTTCATGACTAGAAACTGATAGCATCTCTTTTTGTATGTGTAAATAGTGCTAGACACTGCAGCTGGTGTCTGGTGTGATACAAAGTCTGTGGTAACCAGTTCTAGGACAGGAAGATATAGTGCTGACGCTGCTGGTGGAGACGCCGCAGTTGAATTGACTAGGAGATGTCGACATGCTGCAGCTGCCATTGGTGATTTAATATTTATCTATGGAGGGCTACGTGGTGGTAAGATGAAATCACATTCTATTTTATTTTTTATTTATAACCATGTAACTATGGAGTGTGAGGTAATGAAAGTATCCTTCTATCCCCTAGTGGTTTTCTGCAACTCAATTTTGGCATCTAATTTTTCACCCAAAACACATCGTAGGTATATTGCTGGATGATCTGCTTGTTGCTGAAGATATGGCTGCGGCTGAAACAACAAGTGAAGCTTCTCGTGCAGCAGCTGCGGCAGCTGCATCAGATGTACAGCCAGAGAGAGTACCCATGACATACGGATTTGATGAAAGAGGAAGGCAGTCAATCTCTGAAGAATTTGTTGATGGTGCTGTTACTTTAGGAAGTCCTGTTGCACCTCCTATGAATGGTGATATGTCTGCTGATATAAGTGTTGAGAATGCTGTTCTTCAAGGCTCTAGGTAAATAATTTTTGAGCTTGCTCTTGGAATGAACTTGATAATCAGATTAGTTACCTTATAGTGTGTGGGTTGTTCTGCAGAAGACTAAGCAATGTTGAAAATCTGGTTGAAGCTGCTACAGCAGAGGCCGAGGCTATAAGTGCCACACTGGCAACTGTTAAAGCAAGGCATAGTAACGGTGAAGTTGAATCGCCTGAGAGGGATCGTGGGGCAGAGGCCAGCCCAAGTGGAAATCAAATGCATACCTCTATTAGAACACCTGATCCTGTTGTATCAGTAAGTGTTGCTGCTATTGGTATACAAATGTAACCGTATCACAAAGCTATTTTTAGACTTCACAAAAACATCTACACATTAACTGCTTGAGTGTAATTGTTCTTCTCGTATTTGCTCAGGCTACTGTTGCTGTGGAGACCGGTGGGGCTCTTGGTGGCATGGTCAGACAGCTTTCGATTGATCAATTTGAGAACGATGGTAGGCGAGTTAGCTATGGGATACATGACGGTGCGGCTGTGGCTCGGAAAATATTAGATCGGCAGACATCTGTCAATAGCATTCCTAAGAAGGTATTGAATAGGATTATACTTGTGTATCATATCTAACTCATAGATGGTGTGTATTTTTAAATTTGAACCTGTATGGTGTTGATAAAACCACATTCCTCTTTGGAATCATTCTTTCCTATAGTGTATTTACTACTAGGAGAGAAACTTATCTAAAATTAGTTGACTGAGATTAATTAAATCTTTTTATCTGTTTACTTCAGTTAGCGTTAGCCTCAGAAGTTATTTTCAGTTCTTGTATTTATGATTTATCTTCTGATACTATATAGGTACTATCATGTCTATTAAGACCCCGTGGATGGAAGCCTCCAGTGCGCAGACAATTCTTCTTGGACTGCAATGAGATAGCTGATTTATGTGACAGTGCTGAGAAGATCTTTGCCAGTGAACCAAGTGTTTTGCAAATCAATGCCCCTGTTAAGATTTTCGGCGACTTACACGGGCAGTTTGGTGATCTCATGCGCTTGTTTGATGAATATGGTTCCCCTTCAACAGCTGGGGATATTGCGTAAGTCATTTTTACTAACATGCTGTTCTTGTGTAAATTTTCAACATGCAATAGCCCTTTGGTGACAATTTTTCACTTAATGCGCAAAACCAAATAAAATATGGTTATATCACACTAGATAGCCTTCCATGATAGACTGTCAAGCGTTGATCTTTAGGTCATCAAGCCTAACATTCTCTCTGTTAACTCATCATTTTACTGAGTGGTCAGCTGTGTTGGATAATAAAAGTTTGTAGCAATTGAGATATAGAATTATAAGTTCTTGATGCTTTTGTTTGCTAATCGACTTAATAACTGAACTGATTACTGTGCCAATTAGTTCAGCAAGAAATGCCTTTAACATCAAACAGGGTAAAGTAAAATGGCAAGATTTTAGATATGCTAGGAGGTAATTTTATGTAGCAATAAAAATATAACAAATTTAATAAAACTTAAATCATTTTTAACCTTAACCTTAATTTCCAGCATATGTTTGTGGATAATTTGCGCAGTGGGTGAACTTTTTTTACTGTTGTATTAGAAAAAAAACAATTAGCTGGTGATGTTCCTTTTTCGTGTATTTTGGTTTGTTGGTTCTCACTTCTGATATCTATCAGGTATATTGACTATCTCTTTTTGGGAGATTATGTTGATCGAGGCCAGCACAGCTTGGAAACAATCACTTTGTTGCTTGCTTTAAAGGTACCCCGTGCACATCTACTATCTCTGTGCATGTCAAACTTGATTTCGCAGTTATGGGCCTCTAATTGAATCTGTTTCTCTTTACTGTCGTTTGACTGTCACAGATTGAACACCCATACAATGTGCACCTAATTCGTGGCAACCATGAAGCTGCAGACATCAATGCACTCTTTGGCTTTCGAATAGAATGTATTGAGCGCATGGTAAATAAAATGTTAATGTGAGCATTGAAGTGTTTCTTCAGTTTACCCTTTTAAGCTCATAAGTGCACATTTTCTACAGGGTGAGAGGGATGGAATCTGGGCGTGGCATCGTTTTAATAGATTGTTCAACTGGCTTCCGTTGGCAGCTTTGATTGAGAAGAAGATCATCTGCATGCATGGTGGTATTGGGCGGTCAATAAATCATATTGAGCAAATTGAGAGTCTTCAGCGCCCAATATCAATGGAAGCGGGCTCCATTGTTCTTATGGATTTGTTGTGGTTTGTGTTTACCTTAAATTTTGTTTCAATTTTAATTACTTGCAATGGCTACTTATTATTCACTGTCCATTATCATATCATTTCCTTGCATAGGTCTGACCCAACAGAAAATGATGGTGTAGAGGGATTGCGACCAAATGCCAGAGGTCCTGGCCTTGTTACTTTTGGGGTGTGTACCTGTCTCATCTCATTTCTATTAGATGGGCTAATTTATATTTATATTTATATTTCGACCGTCGATTGTATTCTTCCCGAAGTTCTTACCACCATTTCATCTCTCTCTCTATATCGGCTATCGCTTAATTGCCCAATTAATGGCCTAAGGGTCGTCTAAGGAGCAGACACTTCATAATCTAAGATAACAAGTTAATCTAGAGTTCATCGCTTCATGTTATTTCATTTTGCAGCCTGATCGAGTGATGGAGTTCTGCAACAACAATGATCTGCAACTAATAGTGCGTGCACATGAATGCGTCATGGATGGTTTTGAGCGTTTTGCCCAAGGACATTTGATAACTCTTTTTTCAGCCACTAATTATTGTGGTTAGTTTCCCTACTTTGCCCTGTGAATGCTGCAGCGTGTCAGCTGGATGTGCTTACAAATGGTCTGCTACTGCGCAGGAACTGCGAACAATGCCGGAGCGATATTAGTTTTAGGAAGAGACCTAGTAGTCGTTCCAAAACTCATTCATCCTATTCCCCCTGCTCTGTCTTCTGCAGAAACATCTCCTGAGCACCATGTTGAAGATACATGGATGCAGGTACGCCTACACTTGCTATCCACATACTGTGAATTAACTGATATGCACATTTATTAATCGGTTTCCCTTGATGCTGTCTTTGTTATTCCATCATTTCAGGAGCTGAATGCCAACAGACCAGCAACACCAACTAGAGGTCGACCTCAAACTGTGAATGAAAATGGCGCGCTGGCTTGGATGTGATACCAATAGGACTTTGCTCGATTACATTGTTTCCGATCCCAGGCACCTTGCTCGGGATCCAGCTCTAAACCCTACCATGACGCACTGAATGTGCTACATTTCCAGATGGTAAACTGGGACAGCAGTTTGAAAGAATGAATCTTTCACGAGGTGACATTTCACAACCAAGAATCGATGTAGAATCCAAAGCCCCGGTGCTGTTTGCAGCCACTAAATTCAACAAGGTTGTAAGCTACAGACCGCTGATGGTTTTTGGACTTGTCTGCAGACTGCAGGTAGAATTTTTATAGCCTCTCTTTTATTTTTTTTGGCACCCTTGAGTCGGTGTCTCAGGCTATATCTTAAATCACATAGATAGGTCATTGCTGAGAGTATTTTATTACCTACCTGAGCAATTATGCTGCGTGTTGTGTCAATGTGTATCATAGTGTCACTTCTCATTTGAAGGGCATATATCTCTCTACCAGGATCATGCTGCTGCCCCTGCCCATATGTGTAAATTATGAGCTATTAAGATTTTCTGAGGTTGTGTTGGATACCTATACATCGTGTGGCCTCATTGGCCAATAACATCTGATCTTGAATTCGAAGTCTCTTCTTTTTGTTTCTTCTGATCAAGGAAAATAAGATATAATATGAATATGATATGTTTGGGGTGAAGTGTACAGATCAACTTGTTATGCACGCAGTAGATGGATGTCCTTGAGCATCATATGCCATAAAATCTGAAACAATTTTACAAAGGGGATTGTCAATGGGATGTGCAGGATCAATCCACCATAACTTTTTTATCCGCAACAACCTTTTGGGATTCCATGACCATGACCATGACATGAATTCCCTTCAAAAACTTCCCCTCAGTTATCCACCCCCATTGTCTGCAGTTAACATCATACAAGTAGGATCACAGCTGATTTTTTTATCAAATGTGGCATTTTTGTTTTATTTTCTATCATGTCTAAACTTCCGCTTGATTTGTTTTTCATACTGATCTTTTTGCAGTCCTGAAATGCGAAAATGCTTATTATTTTCGTTGTTCGCAACCGTGAAAAGCTTTATGTGATTTTCGCACTTCGTAACTGGGAAAATCATAGAGATTTTCATAGGTCACAACTGCGAAATATCATATGTCCGTGAGAATTAAGTGGACAATGACATGAAATATTTTTAGGATTTCAATTTTCGCAATTCGGAATTGCAAAAATCTCTATGATTTTCGCACTTTGTAACTGTGAAAATCATATGAAATTTTTCTCGATTGCGAAATGCGAAAATAATAGAGGTTTTCGTAGTTCCGAACAGCAAAAATGTCAGTATGGAAAACAAATCAAGCGGGGTTCAAAAATGATAGAGAATGAAACAAAAAAGTAACATTTGATAAAAAATCATCACAGCTTCACTGAGATAAATTTTATAGGTGAATGCTTTTGGAATGTTATTTAGTAATACTGGTAACAAGGATTCAGCTGATCACCTCAGTAGACTGACCGTGACTGTAACAAAAATTTCAAACTGTGAATTATCTATCTCTCGCGGTCTCTCCAAGGCGTCCCTCAGAAAAACTACAACTGGCCCATACAATCAGGCTTCACCGAGGGAGACTGCGAGGTTTAGATGGCTAGACATAAAATAAGGGGGGACTTATATAGTGTTGGTTAACTTTAATAAGTAACTTCATCAAGATACCGAGCTGCCGCAATCTAGTCAGGGTTTGACTCAGGAGGTGGCTATGCAGTAAGGCTCCCTGAGCAGCACAGGCCTTTTCGGCTCTTTGCAGCCTTTGAAGTAAGGGACAATGAACTCTTCTTCATCCCCTTTGTTTCCTTTGACCACTAGGAAGTTGGCAGTCAGTAGGCGGCCATTGTTGCTCTTTGAAGAGTCCTTGCCGGTCTTGGTCACTATGAACATGTTGTTGTCATTTAAAATGGGCCTTGAGGAGGGAGGTGGTGGTTCGTTGAGCCTTGTCTTGAACACTGCGGCCGTGGCCGATGAGGGCTTCTTTCGCCAGCGGTACTCGTACGCATTGAAGGTGGCTGCCATGGCTGATGTCACAGAGGGCTGAGTTGGAGGAGGAGGGATCAGGGCGGTGAGGCGGGGCGACCGGGTAAGTGAGTTTGGGACCGTCGCTTCTTCCTCTGCCTGTAGCTCAACTTTCACAACTTCATTGAACTTGTTGGTCCAGATAGAAGTGTTCCTGCTGGCTGTCAGCCTTATCAGCTTGTTAACCACAAATGTCTGCCGATGAACATTGATCACTCCGCTAGCGGCCACCTCTGGTGGGCTGAGCTTCATGTTCGTTTTATTCGTGTTTACTTCCTCAAGATCCTCCTCCCCTTCATCTACACCATCCTTCTTAATCTCTTCCTCACCAACCAACCTGCCAAACACCTCTTTACGATCATCCACATCTTTCTGCTTCACTTGCTGCGGACCAGATTTATTTTCGTTGACAAAAGTGAGAAGCAAGCGGCCATCCTGGCGCTGGGCGTGGAAGTTGTTCTGGGTTGGAACGGAGACAGCCGCAAGGATTAGCCGTCCATTTTCTCGGCGGGAATGCATGTGGAGGGAAGCTCCGTCACATCGAGACAGGGAGGGCAATGGCGGAGGGAACGATCTGGGCCCATACGACTTCTTGTTGTGGTAACCACAGCTATTATACTTGACGACGTGAATTTCTTCACTGCCAGCCGCTTGTGGTTGCAGCTTCTCATCCACTGGCAGTGGCTGTTGCTGTTTGTCAGCCTGCTCCTTATCCTCATCTCCAGTTTCTGAAGCTGAAAAAGATGAGAACACATCGGAGCCGGTTTCAGATCCCAGACTTTCAGTGCAGATCTCCAGACTCTTCCCGCTCAGAGCGCTGGCAGACCTCCTGACCAGCGGGTGAACATAAGGCGGCGGAAGAGAGTCGTTCTTCTGAGACAGAATTGAAGCCCAGATATCCATCCGGCTCGGCCTATTCTGCTCATCCCGGTCCTCTTGTTGGCCGTCAACCGCTTCATCTGATGAATCAACATTCGGGAACTGTCCTGATGACGTGATAGTGCTCAACCCAGCTTGCACCGACCATGTCTTGGACGGCATGTCAGCTGATAGGGTGCGCCGCAGAGATGCAGGTTTGGCCCTGTCAGCGTCTTGGGATGCAAGAGGAGTCAGAGTCACCTCATCGGCGGCCGCAGCAAAAGATGCACACAAGCCTAAGCTGTTGCTCAGAGAAGACGACATGTGTCGAGTCAGAAGATACGATGCACACCTTCAAAGGGTCTGCAGCAGCAGATTGAAGAGGGAGGTGATGAATGGAATGTATGATCAAGTGATGATGATTGAGGAAGAACATGAGGAGGTATATATAGAGCCACCCGGGAAAAGTGGAGGAGTGTGTTTGAGGAAGTCATATATATTAATATGTTTTTAATAATTAATATAAAAATGTAGATTTAAAAATAAATATTTTTTTTAAATATAAAGTTTTGAATAATTGTTCGGCTAGAGCCTCACATTAATTCTCTAATTAATTTTAAAATGCAGATATTGAGATTAATTTTATACGAAGAATTAAAATATAATGCGCATGGAGTACAAATTTTCAATGCACTAAATTGTATCTTCTTAATTGATATTGTTGATTTCAGCCTCTGAAGTGGTTGATATTGAAGTGACTTATCTGTTTCATTAGGAGGAGGATGGATGATCATTTACTAAAGTTTAATAATACTTTTAATAATTAATATTTAAAAAAATACACATTTAAAATTGAATATTTTTAGCATATACGGTTTGCTACAATTAATCAATTTGACGTCGAGACACCTTATGAAACGATCGGTGCTTGAATAAGATTAGTTGATCAATTAATATATGTTGTTCTACTTTCTATTCTATTGATTAAAGATGTTCTCATTATTTTAATTATAGGCTTTTGACACAATAAGAAGGTAATTAAATAGTGTCTATTTTTTTTATCTATACTAAATAACAAATCATTCAAAGATCTTAATAGATTTTCTTCAAATTTGGTGTAGTTTCCGCTAGAGGAACATTCATATATATATATATATATATATATATATATATATATATATATATATATTGATATAATTTTCTATCTTTCTCATGTCTCTTAAGAAATTGTTAATGATCTCCAATTAACTACACTTCATTTGGTCATAGGTTCTTTTATCTAAACTACTTCATGTTAATCATCTCTTTCTTATACCCTCTTTTTAGCTATGAGGGGCAGATATCCGATGAATAATTATTGAATGGAGTGGAGTTGGATAACACTTGTGTACCATCTAAAACATGATGACTTAGGTGCAACACATAAGATGATTTTGAGATAAAATATGATTGTTTGGGCTTTAATATCATACTATTCAATTTATAGTGTAGTGATTCACAGTTGAAAATCAAAATTGCATACTCTTATGATTTTACTGTAAATTATTTGGCTGTTTGGGAGTGTGATGATGTAAAGAATATCCTTCATGCTTCAATTAAGTATGGTGTTAAAATGTGAAATTTTTTTTTTAATCTCTTTTATACTTGGGTCAGGTAAATCCCTGTATTTACTTTATATTACTAAAATTTCAGTTTTTTGAATAAATTGTTGTTATTATATTTCTCTCAAAGTTCCATTTTAGTAAAATAAAAGTTACAATAGAAAATGTACGACACTTAATCTTTAATAAATTATAAATTAAAAACAAAATTTAGGATAAAGAAAAGAGTGATATCTACATCTCCATTACTATCAATGAGAGTGTCAAGTGTTGGTGTGATTGATTAGAATAATTTAGGAAGAAAAATAGAATATTGATCTTCATGCAAAGATATGTCACCTTCGCAGGGAGCTATAATTTACCTTTTTTTTTTACCCACGACAATATCTGCCCCACCCCATTTTATTTAATTATTTAAATGGTATTTCTCTTTTTATTTTATTTTTCATATTATCAATTTCAATCTCTGTACCTTTCTATTCCTCGCAAACATGATCAGATTGAGTATGGACTTGTTAATCTGTTGTCGATTGTCCTCAAAGTAAATTCATAGTTTTCAGTCATTTGGCTTGTTTTCTATTCTACTTAAATTTTAATATTATTGTTACAAACAACCAATTTATTCAAGAATATGTCTTACTTGGGTGTCCCCTTATCATCAAAAAGACTGGGTGTGAGGGATTTTATGCCCGTGATTGAGTCAATCATGGGGAGGATAAACTCACGGACAGCTAAGTCCCTATCTTATAGCGGTAGGTTGGTGTTGATAAAATCTGTGTTGTCCACCATGTCGATTTATTGGGCTAGAATTTTCATCTTTCCAAAATCAGTGGTTAAAGTCATTGAGGGCAAATGTAGATCCTTTTTATGGACAGGTAAGGAAAATTCTAGGAAGGCCCCTGTGGCTTGGGAAAAAATATGTAGGCCAAAGAAAAATGGTGGGCTTGAGATTAGGAGTTTTGTTGAAAACAACAAAGCTTTGATTTTAAGCCAAGTGTGGGACATATTGTTGAAAAAGGAGTCTCTTTGGGTAAAATGGATCCACACATATTTTATAAAAAATAGAGATTTGTTGAGTGTGCAGGTGCATTGTAATATCCCGTGGATCACAAGGAAAATAGTTGGATGCGCTCAAAAACACACAGGTATAATTTCTGCCCTCATGCAAAATAGTGTTGGAAGAGGCCCAGGTATGAAATTCTCCACAACTGAGGTGTATAAAAAGTTATGTGATCAATCCCTCTGGATAAATTTTGACAAAGCTCATTTGTGTTGGAATAAATTATCATTACCTAAACATGCTTTTATCTCTTGGCTGGCATGTCAAAATAAACTATTTACGAAAGACAAATTGTTAACTTTTGGCATTGTAACAGATGGATCTTGTGTCCTATGTTCTCAACGAGATGAATCATGTGGCCATTTATTTTTTGAATGTCCGATAGCTAAAGATCTATTAATATTTCTACTGAATAGAATGGACATTTCAGAAAATATTGGCCAAAACCACATGGATCTAACTTTCTTATCCATGGCCCTTGCAGGTTCTTCTATGAGGAAAATTGCTGCTAGAGCTGCGGTGAATTTGGTGGTGTACCACATTTGGAGAGAAAGAAACGCAAGGATCTTTAGAGATGAAGTGAAGGACTTACAAAGATTGAAGATCGAAGCACTTCAAGAAATAAATATGATTTTGGGGAAGATAACTAGAATGAAAATCACACAGAGAAATGTAGTATGAGAAGAGAAGATGGGCATATGCCCTAAATTTGTATCTCCTAGAGAGAACATGCAGATTTTGCTGCAAGCAGGTGGAATATGAGGCTAAAAATCCTATTTTCCCCCGATGTATGTCCTTCTTGGGGATTGTTAGTCCATGAGTTGAGAGGATTTAATCCTTTGGGGTATAGTGCTAGGCACTTCGTGTTTAGAAAAAGATCATTCCAGGTCTTATCTGTCATAGAGTAGACATGCCTTGACTGGCAAGTCTGTTTGGAACTTAACAGTTCCTTGTTGTAAAGATTGTCTTCGATGTACATTGTCATCTTTTTTGGAATAAAATCTTAATCTTCCAAAAAAAAAACCAATTTATTCAAGAAAATTTCTTTTTAAGAGCAAATATTTAAAAAAAAAAAAAACAAAACAAAAGAGATTTTGAAAACCAAAATTGTTGCTGCAAATATCATTTTTATGGTCATCATGGTGGTCGAATGGTTAGACGATGTTCCTCATCTATGAGATTCAAATTTTACGGATGGTTGAGTGTTGAAATATTTTGTGTGTGTTTATCCTGACTATTATAAAAATGATAAAAATTATGAAAAAAAAGGGATTTTTTAGAAAATAAAAAAAAGGAGTAAAACTAAATTGTATACGCAAACTGTATACTGGCGACGTGATTTATTCCACCCTATATTTATTATTATTATATTGTCAATTATTTCACTTCCCAGCTACCATTTCAATCTAAAAAATTTCGTTCCAGACTGATAAATTGATTATTAATAGTTAGACGGTGTTGAAACGTTTCACCTTGTCGATTAATTATGAAAAAATAATATTTTTTAAATATATATGTTTATAATTAATTATTAAATTTATTATTAATATACATATAACTTTGACTAGCTATCCGATTAATCGTTCCAATTAATTCTCATCTAGCCGACTAATCACTAGATGTTATGCTCATCACCTAATATCGTCTAACATTTTTTAGAACATTGTTTCAAAATGCCCCAAACATCAAAAATAAAATAAAATAAAATACTAGTGTGACGTCCTGTACATGTAAATTTTGGGAGTGATGCTCAGTGCACCGTCAAAATTGCACCACCTATTCATCATTTGATATATGTGTTAATGGGTAAAACCTGCAACACACCCATTTACTAACATTCAGACATGATTTATTTATTTTATTGGAGTTCAGACAAATATTTAGATTTATTATTCTCATATTTATTCATTTAGATTCAAATTCAAAGGTTTTTTTGACCCATAAGACTATATCCGTTCTTCACATATGTAATTATCAAATAAAATAAATAATTTTAAATTTTTTATTTAAAATATATTTTTTATATTTAAGTTTTTAATAAAATATTTACTATTATTTTAAATTTTAATTTACTTCAATTTTTATATTTTAGAGCCAATTCGGCTCTAAATCCCAACAAATTAACTAAATTCAAAAGACAATCCTAATAAACCCATATGAGTATACCCAAAATTCAGAAGTTTGATTTTAGATCTGGAATTGACACCTTTACTTCTTACTAAAAACATAGTCTTTGCAATTTTTCTCTCTTTATGAATAAAAATTAAGTACAATTAATAAATCTTTTTTATAAGAATATATGTTTTAGCAGTTGTTTTGTTGCATTTATCAAACTCTATTAAGAGATAATTGCTCGATTCTCTATTGTTTACTTTCTCTAACGCGTTCTCTATTTCGTTCATTTCTCTGATGCATTCTTTATTTCATCCTAGCTAATTCTTGATATGTATAATTATCTTTGTCATCTCAGTGGTATCTACATGGTCATTTGTAGTTTGAAATTGAAACCTATATATTCTCTTCAAAAGTTATAGATTAGCTCTTCAAAAACTTATTCACATGCATTTTTTTAAAGAATTTTCAGTTAAACGATGAATGCTAGGTCATGCGTCAGATAGAGTAAAGGGAAACTTGGTTTCATGTTGTATTGGTGCATTAGATGGAATATTGGTACATACAAGTGTACTAAGTGATAAATAAGTTATCTATTAAGAAAGAGTAATATCATATTATAGCTATGATGTGTGTTTGGTGCATTAGATGAAACATTGATACATCTAATTATACCCAATGATGAATAAACTTTCTATCAAGGAAGAGGAAGAGGTGATGGGCATATGTGATTTTATTATTATTTTAGGTATGTTTAAGTGGATCAAAAGATATAACACATGTATGACACGAGTCATTATTTTTTTTCTGCTTTGCAATTATAATTACTTAAAAATGTAAAAATTGAGCAATGAGTTGTTAAGATGTTCAAAAGTGATTTACCAAATGAAAATAATTGAATCATTCAAAAATAATCAATAATTAGATATGATCTAACTTCTGATTAGATATTCGGATTTTCATAAATCATTTAACTCTTGATTTTACACAAAAACACTCTTTTTAAAAAAAAAATCAAGACGCAACCATTATCGATGGTTGCACCATTTTTGTAACATTAATATTTGTGTTTCAATCACTAGAGACTAGGTTAAGCGGCGAGAAATTCTTGGTGGACACTGTTCATCACGTGGACTGTGGACTCACTAATCAGGAATCGTTATGTGACACTTTGACCAACCATATGTGATACGTTGAAAAATAAAAAAAAATTTAAAAATCAATTAGGAGCTGTCACGTGTCATTTTGATTTTTATAGTGCTCTGTGATAACTCTTCATTGGTAGTAAAATGTGTACATTCAAAATTTTCTCATTAAGCGCATGCGTTAATTTAATATAAGCAGGGATTTGTGAAACACTCTTTAATTGCCTTTTAATTTTCCGGTATGTTTTATCATCTCAAAACTCACAACTCAAACTGTATCAGTTAATTATTTTGATAACAAGTGCGCTCCAATAAGACAAGGCAAATAATATCATGTCAGAATGATGTTGTGTAGATCGATTTTATGCAGGAAAGATAGATTTTGTCTACAGAAATTTAAATATTATCATTTCATGTGAATTATTATTGTTCCTTCAATCTGGCACCCTGCCAGCCAGCAATCAGAGATGCTCGTTTGGTTGTCGTTTGCGTGTGTAAAGATAAATTGAATAAGTTCCAAAACTAGCTCGTCTCGCAAGTATGAGTATGCAGTAAAACAGTGGTTTTGTTGATTTTATTTTTTTATTCTATTCTGAAATATTACGTATATATTCGGTATGGGATTAAGGGAATGATATGAAATGACATTTTATATATCATACTTTTAATTTGTTTGTTTTAGAGGTTTTAGGATTGTAGGGTTTTGGGTGTTATAATTTTAGTGTTTCATAATTTTAAAGTTTTTAGGATTTCCAAAATGTAGGGTTTAGTGATATATTTTTTTGTTTTGTTTTAGGTTCCTAAAGTAAAAATGACGTTATTTTGTCTAATTCATTGGATAAGTTATATAAGATGTTATCTCATATTCAGTAATCCCTAATATTAATTAACTTATAAAATTATTTAGTTGACAATTAGACATGGATATTAATTAAGTACCCCGAACATCCAAAAAGTTATAAATATTATAAAATAGTATTACTATTAACAAGTGAACGATAAAATAAATAATACCCTCACACTATTGATGCTTAGATAGATAACAGTTCTATTAAATTAAAAGCAATACAAATTTAGATTAATCATCTCATTTAGTGGAGAATAGAATCAGGGTTGACCTGAATACAACGGCATTATTTTATTAAGCATACACCGTGAAAAAGCTATAAAGATTGTTTATTCAATTAATATAATTACACCCTCAGAATTATATAAACATAAACTATCTCTCTTCTTCTTTCATATTCCCACGCTGTCAATAACAGTAAAAAAATTAGCATAAAGGTTAAACATGGGAAAAAATGCATTCTGATATATTATTTATTATGTGGGCAGACAAATTACTGTTTAATGGATGGCTCATTAATTAATCACCGCTTTCTAATTTCATATTTACCTAGCTAGCTGGTGATATTCGAAGGCTGATATTCTTCTTAGGGTTTCTAAATTTATTAGCTAGGGCTAGCTTGCTTTGACCTATAATGATGCTGGGACTGTACTCATTTGCTTAATTAAGTTGTTTGTTGTTGGGTGCATCATGATTATGACTGTCGAGTATCATAGCCAGTGGCGGAGCCAGGAATTTTTTTTTGAGGAGGTAAAATTACATAATTAAAATTTTGGGTTGAATTTGGGGGGCAAAATTAAAAATTTCGTAGAAATTCTACATATAAATTTATTTTTTATATATATAAATTTTTTTTTTACCCTAGTCAGAAGAATTTTAGGTGGGATTCGGGGCGACTGCCCCTTTGCCCCCCAGTGGATCCGCCTATGGTTGAGAGTATATATATCAACAATGTATCCTCATATTATTATTGAACTTTATTGTAAAGGAAAATAAAGCTAGATCGTCACACAAAAGCACAATCGCCAAATGTGTTTTTTGACCTACTTTAAGACCATGCAACTATGCAAGACGATTCTTTTGGACTGTTTCACAAATTTTATTTCATGGACCAATTTCAATAATAGTAAATTAAATATTCCATGTTTTGCCTAAGTCTACAGTGCAGCTTTGAAACTTAAAAGGGCTTTGATCATGCATTTTTCTGATAGTCGACTTTTCATACCCACAACATATCATTTACTCCGGTAAATTTGCAGAACTTAGGGTTTAGGATGTGTTGAGCTATCAATAAGCAGAAAATGACTCATATCGTTGATATGTCTTAGTTTGTGCAGCTCGAAAACGCGCTATGAAGAGCATAACCCAGCAGTCTTGGACGTCACTCTTTCGCCCTAAGCCACTCATAAAACAAGCTACCGAAAGTTATTCCCCCAACACACAACCGCTCTGCACATAATGGAATGAAAAGTTATTATTCTTGCTTATCGTTCCACGTACACTGAATTTTGAACCGAAGATCGTCAGCCAAAGTTGTAGCACTGAGAGCACATGTATCTCATTCAACTTTCTAATTCTGTAGCATAAATCATTTAATAAGTTACGCAATTTGTTCGACGAAAAGGACGGACGGGCAAAAAGAAAAATCAAGAAAAGGAGAATATTGAGATAATTCACATTCGAACAGCAAGCGTAAGGAGAGGCTTAACCCTAGGGAGGCTGCAAGAGGTAAGTTTGTTATTCATGTATTTATATTCTATTCTGTCGGGGTAGAAAGGGTTTAGAATTATAACATATGATTATAGTATTATGCTGATTGGATGTGGCCGGATGAATAAAGATATGGAATAATTAACTACATAAAAAATCAGATGAGAGCGATATTTTGTGTGTTGTGCGAGTATATTATTCTTTTCCACTTCGAGTAGTTTCATTGGGCAAGCGACACGAATAAGAACAAGCCATAGGGCAAAATGCAGCATCCTGCAAGAATTATCGGCTGTGCATATGAATTCATATTTTGCTGTTTGGTCCCATTCTTAAACACGCCTTTATTAAAAATGACAGTGAGATAAAAAATAATTATTATCCAGAGAAAATATATATGCTCTGCTGATTCTGGTGATATCACATTTGTAACTATCATACATGTTAGTTTTAGTGGATTTGAGTTAGATGAAATTTTTTGTTTATCCCTGATGCAGAATAGGGTTGCAGAGTGTATATATAACTGAGGATCATATCATGAAGTGGTTGTGGTGGTATGCCCACAGAATAGAGATATATATGATTGTGAAAACGAAGCAACATGATGTAATGGTGGGTGGTGAGGAGGGGTTTTGGCTTTATGCTGTGTTGTATGATCCATCTTTCTTGATTAGGGCGAACCCATTCCCTTCAAATGTGGTGCGCATACTCTTATATTGCTGGCCAGCTTGCTATGAATGTAACTTGATTCATCTTGGCTTGTTATGATATTCTATATATCCTTTCAATCATTCAAACCCATATGTCTGTTTCAATAAGTTTCACGTACACCGTACCTTTCTAAAAGTATTTATATTTGTTAAAGTTGATACTTTTATGGAAAAAATTGATATATGTAAGTTAGAAATCCAAGCAGATAAAATAAGGACGCATTCTTAAGAATTTTAGGCTGTGTTTGGTTTAGAAAAATTTTGGTGCAAAGGAAAATTTGATGGAAAATTTATAAAATCCCATATTTGGTTTAGATAGAAAATATGAAGGAAAGAAAATTAAGTGGAAATTTTAGTGGAAAATATTATTCTAACTCTTAGGTTGTGTTTGGCTTAGGAAAAGTTTTATAGAAAGGAAAATTGGATGGAAAATAGAATGGAAACCAAATCCTACATGGAATCCATTTCATTTTTCACTTGTTTGTTTAACATGGAAAGTTTAAAGGAAAATGTCATTTCCTAATGTTATTCATCAAAAATTTTCATGAAATTTTCCATCAAACATTTTTTCTATGAAATTTTTCATCTAAACCAAACAAAGAATTTCTCTAACTTTCCACCTAATTTTCCTTTTCATGAAACTTTCCCTAAACCAAACAAAGCCTTAGCCTCCAACAATGATACAATCAATCAGTTCAATGTATATGAAATTTATAATTACTTCTTCTATTAGCTAGGTTCAGAGTATCCAAACAAATTCAATGTATCCGATAAGATTTTTATATTAAACTCAATGTATCCGATCAAGTTCAATGTATTCGACGAGGTTGAAGATACAAAGATGATATTTTACTTTCCTATACATTTTCCATAAAACTTTCCGTGTTGATGGAAAATGAAATAGAATACTTATTATTTTCTTTGACATTTTCGATAGCTAACCAAACAAAGGTAAAATTAGATGAAATCCTTCAAGAATTCCATTATTTGCTTATTATTTTCTATCAAATTTTTCTTTCCACCAATTTTTTCCTAAACCAAACACAGCCTTAGGATTTAAGAATTTACAATTTTTAGTATTTACAGCTTTAGAATTTTCCTTTCCTTCAAGATTCCTTATGTAAGTTCTATCAATACATAAACTAATCCATATATATTTAAAATTAAATTTTGTATTGTATATTTTTGTAACAGATTGGGAAGCAATGCACATTGTATGTCATGGATAGGCTCCCACCACATGAGGATCAGAAATTTGTTGCTATTGAAAGAGTTATATGAGGGGGAGGACATACGAATTCCAGTATCTCGATGACAACTTAGTGAAGGTCCTCATTGTTCAGGTGATCGTGAACAATGCTATCCTCCCAGTTCGGGTTTTAGAGAAAGGTTGATTATATCTCGAGTATGATCAGATGACCAACCAGGTCATTCCTTGGCCTAAGGCCTTGATTGTCTGTGAGTCTATGACTCATTAGTAAGTGACTTTACTTTTCCATTTTGCATTAAAAATAAACAATTTTTAATGTTTTGAATTTTAATTTGTTTATATGTATTTTTTGTTTTAGTTATTCGATAATATAGATGGAGTGTTACAGATACTTGTATACGAAAGGAAGACGACACCGAGTTGCGCTTGGGACAGCACATGTGACAGTTACTAGAGCTGTATCGGTCTTATTTGAAGACGGGCTCCGTCCTTATACCGATTTCGTCATATATTATTGGAGTTGATGTGCCGGTGATATTTCATAAGGATGATGCGAAGGAGACTATCGAGTCTCTGAGCCATTGAATCAGATTAATCTCACTATTTACATTAGCTATAAAAATAATTTAAAAATATTTTTCATTATTTGTATATGTTTTGTAAAGTATATAATATACAAGTCAAACACAGATATCTATATTAGACGTTTTCTAAGAGCAATGGGGGAGTCTGCTTTAGTTTCTTTCATCCGACGATGATGAGTGGATTTCGTGAAGATGATAAGGATCGAGAGGAGTATATCTTGAGTCGAATCACGTTAGGCAAGAACCCTCAAGCTCACCATAATCTCTGCTATCATCACGTTGGAACTGGGTTAGTTGTTCGTTTCAAATTAAAACATTGTAAAATCTACAATAGCAAGTCCATTTTTGCATGATTTAAACGTTTTAACTTTAAATGATTATTTTTTTGTCAAGTGGCGCTAAACACTTGCTGTGATTTTTCCAATGCAAAATAGAGTCTATTATCTCGACTCCATGAACAAAGAATTCCCAACGTCTTTGGTTACATCTCTGAAGCAGTGTAAGCATGTTTACTTGAATATCATGTTATCTTAAATTATATTTAGTCAATATATTCTCACAAATGTGTATTTTTTTAGTGCACTAAAGAAATGACTTAGCTCATTTGGACTCCGAGATGAACCTATGTTGGAGCATGTTTTGGTATGTCACATTATATTTATCGACATCTAATTATGTAAAAATTATTTGAAAAATTTTGCATTCATTGCAATTATTTTAACTCTTTATTGTACATGTTTAAAGAGTCTTAAGCAACCAAAAGACAGCACGGAATGCAGATATTATGTGTTTCACAACATGAAGACTATTGTGTCTAGCTAGGATGACCGAGAGACATGACCTTGCAGTACACAGATTGCAGTAGGTACTTTTTAATCAACTAATTATATATATAAATAATTATGGTTGCGTTGTAGTACGTACTTGAAAATGATAATAATTATATAATATTTTGTGTAGTTTTTGATCTTTTCTCATATTCTGTTCAGGATATAGATGATATTTGAGAGGAAATAATTAAATTTGTGTGCGAGTTCTGTAGACAGACTGTAGCGTCCGGTTTATTTTGACATATTATGTTGATTAAACTTGTTTGGTCTCGAATTGTATTTTGTACGAATGTTAAATTATAAAACATTTAGATGTTTTCAATTTATTATACACATTTTAGTGCAAATCGAAAATATTTAAAATGTCTAAAAAATAAATATTGGAAAATAGGATTTTTTTTAAAAATTGAAAAAATAAATTTAATCATGTTTTCTACTATGGAACGTGATTATAAAAATTAAATTCTTTAATCATGCTTTTTATCATTAAACATGATTAAATGTTTGTATCATTAATCATGTTTTATATACAATAAGCGTGATTAAAGATTGACTATCATTAATCACGCCTCTTTAGTATGAAGCGTGATTAAAGATAGTCCATTTTAAATCACACCTATTTATTAACAAGTGTGATACACCTTTTTAGTATGAAACGTGATCAAAGATGTTTCATCTTTAATCACCTCATTTAGTATGAAGCGTGATTAAAGATCGTCCATCTTTAATCACGCTTTGTACTGTCGATCTTTAATCATGGGGCATTAATCATGTTTGTCAAACGTAATTAAAAATAGGGACAAACTTTATTAAATATGTGAATTTGTATAAGTGAAGGCCCGATTGAGTGCAAAGGACTATTCACAACAAAAGGGGATTAATCGTGATGAGCTTTTTCTTATGTGGTTAGACATACTTGCATTAGTAGCCATTTGGTATCTGTATTTAGAGCAGATGGATGTGAAGACTGCGCTGCTTTCTTACATTGTGATCTCGATGAATAGATTATATGGATCAAGTATAAGGTTTCACTCAACCTAGGCATGAGCAGATGGTTTGTAGATTGAAGAAATATTTGTATGGGTTGAAGCAGTTTCCATGGCAATGGTATACATGGTTTGACTCCTACATGATTCATATTGGTTGTAGGCGCTGTGAGTATGATTGTTATGTTTATGATAAGAGCCTTGATGATGATTCTTTTATTTTTCCGCAACTGTACGTTGATGATATGAAGATTGATGTGAAGAATATATGCATGATGTTGTCGGTCTGAAAGTTTTTTGAGTCAGGAATTTGATATATGAAAGACTTAGATGTTGCAAAGAAAATTTCTTGGAATGAAGCAAGGATAAAAGCCCAAGAAAATTGTTGTTATGTTAGTATTGCATGTTGAGAAAGTATTAGACAGGTTAGAGATGAGTAGTGCAAAGCCAGTGAGAACTTCATTGGTAAATCAATTTAAGCTTTCGTTAGAACAGTACCCCAAGATAAATAAAGATGTTGAAGACATGATAACATTTTCTTATGCAAATGCAGTTGACTGCTTGATGTATGCAAGGTATGCACACGCCCTGATTTAGCTCATGATGTCAGACAAGTTTGCAAATAAATGTCTAAACCAGGTAGGCGACATTGAGAAGCAGTCAAGTGGGTTTTTAGGTATCTGAGAGAAACTGTAAGGTATGATTATGTGTTTGACAGTTAATTAGCAGATGATCCTTAAGTTGCGGGATATGTGGGTTCAGACTATGCGGGTGATTTGGATGATAGAAGATCTACTAAAGTATATTTTTACTCTTAGTGGAGGCCTATATGTAAGTCAATTAGTCAGTCTATTACGTCATTATCTGCTACTACTCAAGCAAAGTATATGGCAATAGTTGAAGCTGCAAAGGAGGCTTTATGGCTTACTCAGCTAGTGAAAGAGTTGGATAATCAGTAAGGTAGAGTTCAGTTGTATTGTGACAGTCAGAGCGTTATTCATTTAGCGAAGAATCAAGTGTATCATGATAGAATTTAAAATATTGATGTGAGGTTTCATAATATCAGGGAGTTGATTGCATCTTGAGAGATACTGTTATTGAAGGTTTATACTTTAGAGAATGCATTTGATATGTTGACCAAACTAGTTACTACAGATAAGTTCAAACACTCTTTGAACTTATTGAATGTTTGTAGTTAGTAGAAGAGCATTATGTTACTCCAGTCCACTTTGAGGTGTGACATACTCTCAGATTTTACCTCATAAGTAGCAGAATATTGGCTAAGCTGGAGATTTGTTAGCAGGTATATCTCATATATCAGATAAAAGGACAAATATCGGAGTGGAGTCAGGATAATATTGCGTGGAATAATGGGGGTGTGGGGGCGAAACAAGCGGTATGGTACAAGGATAATTTTGTAAAATTATACCTAGACTTATTATTATATATTTTGTAATTGTAACTCGTATTGAGTGATACTCTCATCAATAAGAAATAACCGTTCATTGCTCACGAGGACGTAAATATTTTGTCAAACCTCATTAAATCCTACATTCTTTCTTTAATATTTTTCAACGATTCTTCACCATTGAAGTAGTTATAAGTTCAATTGTATAAATGTTTCCACCCCATCTCAGATTTTGAATTTTGATTTGGACCAAAACTAAGCATTAAAGGTCTTATAAAGTATGCGGATCGAAACTAAGTGAATCTAAGTATGAAATCCTTTGTTGGAATCTCTCCCGCCCTAGATAAGGTGGGTACTTGTAGGTGGTGGTGGTGCCCCCATCCATCACAAGTCTACACCCAACATTCTTCTTGTTAATTAGTTTCATTAATTCAAACCAATAAAAGATTATCTCCTAATGAAACAAAAACTAGACTAATGTACCAATCCGATAGAGTAATATAGCCCTACATTCGATGAATACTGTCACAAACTGAGGGACACAAATTTAAGTTTGAGGCGAGTATGCAGTAGCTTCAGAAAAATTTTAAACCAGGCTAGCCTCAAATGAACGCTACATATTTATAAATCGTCCCAAGGTATGACAAAATAAATAATTCTCACTGTATGACTACACAGCCCTAGCTGCACTGGTACGCGACACGTTGTCGGTTTCGGATTGTTAAAAAGGTATTAAGGGAACAATTTGGTAGGGTTTGTGCTGGCTGAGTGGCTTACAAAACAGTACTGGACTTTATTTAAGGTAAGTGCTACACATTCTCAACTAGGTTAAGTAACTACACCTAAAACTTTTCAGTACCTTATCTGTAAAAGTTACTATTTTTAGATCTTCGATATCGTCGTGGTCGTGGTGGAGAATCTTATTTTTATGCGCACGGTGCTTTGTCTTTTAAATAAATTAATTTGTCGCCTTTAGACGTGTTAGGTAGTGTATTCGAATCAAGGTTTGAAAAAGGAGAAGATAAGATTTGTGACGATTCATTAAAATGTTGTTATTTGTGAATTTTAGTAAGGTTAAAAGCGAAGGATTTTGATAGAGCCAAATCACTCCAAACTTTTCATTTTCAAATCTTTCTAATTTAGGACGATTTGAATAGGAGTACTGTAAATAAAAACCGATAAATCGATGAACTGAATTAAATCGAACCGAATCAATAGGTTCGGTTCGGTTTTGAGTGTTAGTGGTTTGGTTACGGTTTTGAATTTTTAAAACCGACGACTAATGATTTCATTCGGTTTTTGATATTTTTCAAACCGAACCGATCCAAACCGAATGATTTGACTATATTTTAAATCATATTTAAATTTAATTGAATATATCATATAAATTAGTGCACATATATTATTATTTATATAAAAAGTCTCCTATTTAATAATCAAATTAGTCAATAAATTTTATGAAAAAATAAATCAAACCGAACCAAACCGCATGGTTTGATTTCATTTGTTTTTTTGAAACAAGCGGTTCAGTTCGGTCTCAAATTCTTCAAACCGACCACCAACGGCTCAGTTTGATTTTTATTAAAAATTGAACCAAACTGAATTGTTACACCCCTAGATTTGAGTCAAAATAATATTATCCCTTATATTCATTAATTCTTAATTTTTTTAAAATAATGATTAAATAAATAATTATATATTTTAACTCCATTTCACTTTTCTCAAACACACTTTCTTTTCTCTCCTCTCATTTCTTGACAACTCATCCTTAATTAGGGTTTCAACCTTTTTATTTCACTCCTTAAAATTTTCTTTCCCTTCTCTCTTCTCTCGTTTCAAATCATTCTCTTCCAATCTCTCCAAACTTGGGAATAAAACCTTACTAATATGGGTTACAGAATACAGTGGTTACAAAAGGTCACCATCTTTGGGGGCCCTAATATGAATTGTTCAATGCCCTAATATGAATATAGACGACGTTAAGGGCCTCAAGCCTGTGTTTCATTTGAGAGAAATGATATGCAGTAGTAGTACGACTCACAATTTTTTCCGGCCTTTATTTCAGATATGGTATGCATTTTTAAATAGCTCGTCTTCAGCGTCGTAGAAAGAGTAAGGTTATGAGTGCCCCCAAAATTTATTTTCTCAAATTTTCAATTATCACTTAAAACGTATTTATTAATCTTATGTGTCATTTAATTTATACATATTAATATCAACAAATACCTTTAGTGATTAAATATTGATAATTTCTATCATAGTTTTAAAAAAATCATTTTATACCAGTTAAGACCGTCTCAAAATACTTGAAGACTTCGTGCAATAATAAACATCGGAGGCCTTTGAGAAAATTTACATTTTTGAAAAAAAATTATAATAATATTAATGTTTAAGACGCACACTTTTTTCATAGTATATTCTGACAGATACGCTATTTGCAGAATAACTTTCACATTTTTCTCAAATAAAATGCATCGTCTGTGCACCCAAAAAAAAACCAGATTCAAAACATCCCGGATAGATGTCTATCTCTTATCAATTAAATCATCTTGTTGGTAAAATAAATAAATCACATTTTATTAATGTATTTGTCTAATATAGAAATGAAAACATTTTCATTCATGTAATAGTCTAAGACAAGAAATCAATCACATTTTATACAAGGAAAATGATTCACACCTAAAAATTCTTGGGAATGAAAAATATTATACATTCTAACACCTAAAATTCTAACCCTTTCACCTTAATCTGTAAGAGCCTAAACCTAAACCTTTTCAAAATCCTGAACTGTAAAATCCCTACTACCCTTATTCCTCATCATAGACTCCCTTTAATAACACTCACATTTTATCACATTTAGTTTTTAATCACGTTTACAACACACAAACTTAAGGCAATCCCAAGATGTCCACCCACAACTACCTAGATATCCGACAACGATTAATATAAAGAAAACTGTATTAAAATTAATTTATACTGCAAACTAAATTCATGATATTTTAACATGCATGAAGCACAATCTTGTCCGAAATCTAATTAAGCTATTTATTAATATATATAAGGTCCAGTGTAATCTTACAACAGCACGTTTTGAAATAACAGGCAATAGAGGTCAAATGACTTGCAGTAAGGCTAAGTGTGAAATTACTATCGGCTCACACCAAATAGAAAAAACCAACTCATTTAACCCTTAAAAAAAAACAGCTCACTCACTCGAAAACTATCATCAGCTCTCATAGTGAACCTGAATAGCATTATGTCCGCAATGCAAATATGAAAATCAATATCGTCTGAAGGCCATCCTACCATATCGAAACCGATCCACAAGCAGTCCGTAAACGCTACAATCATTCACTACTACCCTATAAGAACAATACTGTCTATCAGGACTTTTTGAGCCCGCAGAGCGCTATGGTTGGCCAATGATAAACTTACGGTCAGAAATGATTATTTCTGTTAAAGTACGACCACCAATAAGAGGCCTAACTTTGGCTAGTGAAGCACACGGCCAATCGGCCGACACCCAATAATCCTCAGGTTAAAAATGATATTCGCCATCGACAAAAATTTTCTTAACTAAACACACAATTCCTAGTGGCACCCAATCATCGGACTTAAAATCAGAGGGTGCATCTGATCACACTCTACCTTTACAACAATCCCTTCATCTATTGCCAAAAATATTTGTAAACGTGTTAATATTAAGATGCGCTATAGAGCGTCTTTTTTTTTTATAGTAGCATGCTTTTTGATTAATTTTGTTTTTTTTAAAAAGAAATTGATTTTTCTTAACATTGAATCCCACTTGCCGTCTTGGTTCAAAAGCCACAACCAGACCAAAACATCACAAAAAATCAAATGTAATGATACAAAAACAAGAAAAACATTGTAAATGAAGCCAACCGCAACTCAAATATCAAGTATATACACATAAAAACATCCCAATAAATGTGGTGAAGCCAACCGCAACACTACATAAAAACCTTTGAAATTCTGTTCAGTCAAGAGACCGGAATCTGTAGCATCCCAATAAAACACCCACAACGTAGTTGGTTAATAATTTTTTTAAAAAAGTTCGTACAAAAAGTAAAATTGGTAGATGATTATTGGTGAGGAATATATTCTTTATTGATTATGATAATGAAGTGATTAATGTTTGACATTTTAAGGTAGCTGTTGATATTAAATACGCATTGAAAATTGGTAAGTGACAAATAAAAGTGGACAAAAAAATTCGGTTAAGTGACATGTAAAAGAGGACAGAGGGAGTAATCATTAGGATTCAAATTACAGAGGTGGGAATTGTCGGGAATCACTCCTCACCCACTTTACCTCATCCCCACTACATTTTCCCTTTCCTGAAACTTCACTTTCCATTACTTCATCTTTTGCAACGGAATTATGGACAGTAACTTCCTTTCTATAGACTTGGTATTTTCGCCAACCTAACTTCTTCTCTGACAATTTTTCCAAAATTTTCTGTCCTCTCATTCATTTCCTCAACAACTGAATGAGTTCAACTTTCCATGACATATAGTATTAGATGTTCTGAAAATGCAAATCTATCATTTCACTATACAATATCTGCTTGGTCAATTTGAGAGTCCGCATTATCTATCTATTAAGTTTATTATGGTACACGTATAATTGCCCCAATACCGAATTCAAAGGGCACTCTCATGCTTGTATAACTGTTTTGTTACAATTTTTTTTCTTCTTTTTTATTGAGAATGAAGCAACTTTAGTTTCTGCATCCAGTGCCTAACCCCCCAAAAGATAAAAGCACTTTAAAAGCTCCAAATTTACTCAAACTTGTTATCAACTTATTCACTTTCACGAGTAATCCGACATGTGACCAAATGAATCATAGCTCTAGAGCATGGTAAACCCTTATTTAAAAACTCTAATTTAAAATGCATTAGAGCCAAGTGCATAAAACTCCTCTAAGCATCATATCAGTGATAGCATGAGAAGCCCTTTCGGATATAAAAATCTAGCGGACACATCAGGCTCGCACCATTAATGGATGAAGAAGAAAAGGGTGACAGACATGGGCTGATATAAGGTGTCCAAAATTGGCATTCAACCCACAAGGGTTGTTGTAAAGATAGCGTGCAGTCAAGTAATTATATCTTCTAATACTTTTTTGTAGCGACGGTTTCAAGATTTTTTTTAGAGAGATAAAATTACATAATTAAAAATTTTGGATTGAATTCGGGAGGCAAAATTAAAATTTTAGTTGAAATTATGCATATAGATTTTTTTTACCATTGATAGAGGTAATTTTGGTGGGATTCGGAGACGGCTGCCTCCACTGCCCCAAGTGGATCGGCCACTGATTTTTTGTCAAAGGTTCGGCTGCCGACAGGAATGACATTTCGAGGAAAAAATGGTTATTAATGGGGAATATCATTTTTTAACCAAAGGCTTGGATGTCGGCTTATTGACACCGTGCATAATTGAGAAAGTCTGTGCTAGTTAGAGTTAGAGCCCTGGTTGATGGTTGTGTTTGACCAGAAATTATCACTTGTGAACATAATTGAGATAGCATTTTGGAATGATTGTCTTACAGGCTAAAAGTAATGATTGTAGCATTGTGGAAGCATTGTGGATCAATAATTTTGGTATGACGGGATGGCCTTAAGACGATATTTATTTTCAGTTTTGCTATGTGATGATAGCGTCTTTTAGTACTATTGTGAGCCGATGATAGGTTTCGGGACGGTGAGCTACATGTTATTGTGAATCATTTTTTCAATTATTTTCAATCTTGTTGTGAGTTACTTTTTATTTTTAGACTTATTGTGAGCCAATAATGATTTCAGACTTAGATTTACTTTGAGTCGTTTGATCTTTAATTGCTTTTTGTTTGGAAACTCAGTTATGAGAGACTCACACTAGAACCGATATCGATAAAGAACTTAATTAGGCTAGGGACAAGATTGCTTCATGTGTGTTAGCAGGTTAAATTATCAAAAAGTAAGTTTGCAAATTAAATTAATAAACTTTCAATTTCTTTATACAAGTCATTATGAGAGATCTATGTACATATGGATGAACATTTTGAGGTTGACTAGCGATGTTTGGCTTAAATGAGCCTCCAATCCTGAAATTTCTGTGCCAACATTGGAGATTAACGCTCCGGTAACTAAAGAGCTCATGTCTAATAACCATGAATATGATGAGAATACAAATCTAGCATCAGCAAATGAACAGCAAACAGAAAACACAGTTGACTCAGAGGCATCTCCAGTAGTGACTGATGCTGGCACGACGATGATGCAGATGATAATTATCTTATTCTGAATTGGACGCGGTACTGCAAAGAAGAAAAGCTTCTAAGTATGACACTCTTACTTATATCGTAATAGAATGCAAAGCAGAAAATTCTCTTGAATCCTTATCTAAGAAATATTGTATAACATGCTTTATTTTCAGGTAGATTATTGATTCGATTATAAAGTGAAACAACTCTAACACCGGTGATCGATTTCTGTCGCCCTCCTCTTCGTCTCCATCCATGAGTGTGGCCGCGCTAATTAATTTGCCCTCAATGTTTTTTGTGTGTGATAGGGTTTCACTGCATTTGATGGGGTGCTTAAATAGAGTTTTGTAGGCATGTTGCTATTGTGTGTGTGAAAAATAGACTTTTACGACTTTGAACCTGAAGTATATTATTTACAGAGGAGCACCATATGAGCACTACCTTATCAGGCTTCACTATATCATTCATTTTGGGTAATGTTAGGACTAAGTTTTTATCTCTTTTGGAAGTTTGATAAAATAGTGCAAATGGGTATATATGAAACTTCGATATAAAGCAGAAAATATTACATTAATAAAATTATCAAACAAGCATGAGTATTGTTCAAATTGATACTTCAAGATACAATTATACATATATAAATCGTAACGACCTTAACAATATGATATAACGGTCAGAATGAAATATCATATAGTCACGTAACAGTTAACATGTTAAATAGTATGATGTGTGAACATTTTTTTAAATCCAAGAGTTCACGTCGATGGTCGACAATGGGGATTTTTTATAACTTTTTGTTTTTAAAACTTGTTAAATTGTCTCACATAGAATTATACTTGCCATATTTTGATTCGAAAGTTAGATCCAAGCTACTAACAAAAAAATTTCAAATTATATGACATGTTTCACATCTAATGACTTGATAAAAAATGATGAAAATGATGTACATGTGTTTAAGTGTGTATTTTTATCTGGGGCGGATCCAAAAAAATATTAAGAGGGATTAATTATATATAAAGTAGGTTTTATGTATATATTTTATGTACATTTTTAACCCCAGGAGGGTCAATTTAATTTTTAGTTAGTTAATTATGAGCATTTTCAAACTTATTCATAACCTAAAACAATAAATAAAAATAAACAAGAATTTGTTTTCTATGGGGTCATGCATCCGCCAATGATTTTTATCACACTTCTTATTAAGAAATGTAATAAATTAGATAACGAGTAAATCGTTAGTGTTCTAATAATCAGACTTTTTGTCATGCTTACTTAATTTAACTGTGATTATAGATGCTATCTTTTCAATAACTTTTTATGCTCCACAAACATGATAGAAAGTCAAATTTATAATCATGCACTATCAAAATTTACCCTTTTAACGATTAACATTTACCGGTTAGAAAATAACTGATAAATTGTTATCGATTACAGTATCGTTTTAATTGTCGGTTAAAATTTGTATCGGTTAAACAGGCGGTTATAATATCGGTTAATTTTTTACCAGTTAAATTTTTGCCCGGAATTACGGTCGGATAGGTGGGAAGGGGAAATTGGAAATTATTTAACCGGTAACCTAACCGATTAGGCTACCGGTTACCGGCTGGGTTGAACCAGCCGGTAAATTTTGGAACCGGTCGGTTCAACTTCGACGTAATTACTCATATAATACCCCAAATAAACCGTATAATACACCCAAAAATCTCTTGAATAATTCAGATAAACAGAAAATTAAAATTTAATTATTCTTTATTTCTTTCTCACCTTATTTATTTTTCATAGAACACCATTTAAAAACTAAACAAAATAAATTCCTAATTATACATCTCTATACTATAATTTATTTTCATCCTTATTCTCATCCTCCTATTGTCCCACAACTTCTCAAAACTAATCAAACAAATTGTCATTGTGAATTGTCATTCCATTGACAAGTCTTGGATGACACATTGAAATGTCATGTCATGTCATTCACTCCCTCCCTTTCGACATGCTAGCTCTCCATGTGGGTTCAATTCCACTCCAACATTCAAACCCACAAGAAATATTATGTATATACATGTAGTCATTATGCACACACGTCCATCATCTCACTCTCAAACCTTTTCTCTTTCTTTCCCAAATCATTCCCCCACATTACAAGTGTCTATCCCTGATAAGCCTAAATCACTCCATATAATATGTCATCATCCGGAAAATCTCAAAAGAAAAAAGTTATGTTTTCGAGATTTAGGCCAAAAGTTGTTCGCGAAACGGGTCCTCCTCAAAGACAACAGACCACCTCAAGTCAACCTCATCATGAAGATCCACCATCAACCGTCCCTTCCCAAAATACACCACGACCAGTTACATCTCAACATACACCACCAACAATCCCTTCGGACGTTCCCGGTGCTCCAGCATATGGTTATTCCTATGCGCCTATACCGTCTGTGAACCTGTTTCCTTCAATTTATGAAAATATTTACAGACCCACATTTCCAGAGCAACCAGAAATTCCTACTGATACAAATTTCGTCTTGGTGATTCTTCAACAAAGTTTAAAGAGGGTAGTGGTGTGTCCGTTTTAGGAAAAGATGATGATGGGAATGAAACAACGTGGTAAGGAAATCTTATCGATATATTAGAGTTGACCTATTCCAAAGAACCATTTCTGGCAATCGTCCTCTTTAAGTGTCGATGGTTTGATTTGAATCGGGTGGTGAATTTCGTAGAAATTGGATTGACATTTGTCGATAAAAAAAGGATGTGCGACCCAGACTACGAACCTTATATATTGGCACAGAGCGCGTCACTGGTATACTACACATCGATTCCAGGCTCCAATAACGTATCGAGAAGAAAAGATATGTTAGCTGTTTGTAAGGTAAAGCCCACTTCAAAATCGAATCAAATGAAATTGAAGAAGCCTTTCAAGAAGAACTTCCAGCACCAGGACAGGAAGTTCCATTCGTTGAGCTAGAAACAGAAGATATAGAGCTGGGAGATCCAAGTACTAGTGAGATGGTACTAAATGATCCAGAACATAGTAATGGTGGAGATGATCCGCAATACAGTGAAAATGACGATACTAATGAGGAAGATGAAGATCAAATAATGTCAGACTTTGACCAAGATGATTCGGGAGAGGAGTAGTTTACTGAAAATATGTATGTTCAAAATTAATTATTTATATAATTAAACTAAATTCTGTGATCTCAAACATATATGCCCATGTACACTCCTAAAAATAATTATAATCCAAAAAAAATTAAATTCAAAATTAAATTCAATTTTCATTACACTTTATCTATATATATATATATATATATATATATATATATATATGTTAACTAATTCTAAATTATTTTAGAACCTAATTCAAATCATAACCACATAATAAACTTTAACTTAATTAACTTTAATTAAATTAATTTCTCGAACGAACGAACCAAAATTAATTGAACCGGCGGTAAAAAACCGGCTGGTTTTGTTCAGCCGGTAATTTAACCGGTAAACTTTTCAACCAGTAATTTAACCGAAAAGTTAACCGGTAAATTTTGAACCGGTTAACTTACTGATTAAATAATTTTTAACCGAAATTTTTTTTTCGGTTACCTAACGGTTAAATATTTAACCGTTAACCTATCGAATTTTGATAGTGATGCTTGTCCAATCAATTGCGATGATTAGGTCAATATATATGCTCTAAATATTAAATTTAATAATTAATTCAATCATTTAATCATATTTGATATGAATAAACGTTATCAAACACATTGTCAAGGGTTAACGCAAAAGCTTAGGGTTGAAAATTTCTAAAATAATATTTTAAAGTAAGATTTCACAATCACATTTCACTAATTATTATCACTCAACACATGTTATAGTTAAACACTCATTATTTTCATTTAATTAATCACATTCAAACATTATATGCCAAGCTCATTATTCAAGAACCAACTCAAAGTTACTCAACTGTATTCAAATATATGATAATGAGTAAAGGCACCCGTCGTCCCGACGGTTCGGTTCGAAAAAAAATAAAAATCGAACCAAATTATTAGCATCCCTTTTAAAAATATGATACTGTAAACAGAACGATTTGTTAACATTTCAAACCAAACTGAACCGAATCAAACCGAACCGAACCAGACTAGACCGGACCAAAGCGAAGCAAAGCGAACCAAACTGAACCGCCCGGGAGCGTCGTACAGACAGACACCCGAGCGTATCCTATTCTATTATATATGATAATTATATGAGATTTTGAATTTCGTATTTTATGAAAATTATTTTATTTTTAGTCAATTTGATTCAATTCATTAAATTCTATATTTTCAACTTAAACCCTGCTACTTAATACTCTAGAAAATATTGACCAAAATTTAACTATCGCAATGTCAGTTTTATTTAAGATATATTTTGATCACTCACATATATACATATATGTAAAATCAGAGAGAGAAATGGAGAAATGGATCTGTACTCAATTTAGGAGTTTTTCTGACCATTAATTTCCGCCCACGATTCAGCCATCTTTCGGTCTTTTATTAAAATGGCTGAAATTGGCAGATAATTTCCGATAAGTTTCCAATCGAGAATTGTGTTTCCATCGACCAACTAGCGAGAAATTTTTGGGCACGTGGAAGCCTGACAAGATATTGTGCTTATTTTGATAATGATGAATTTTATATCAGTTTATGTTGGATTGTATCCCCACAATGACTCAAAAGTCGAGGCTACAAAGTCATGGTTCAACAATCTGATATAAGTCACATTCGCTTCTCTTTACTACCTGAGACGAAATATCACACAAAGTGTTCTTACTCAACAACCTCCTCCTCACTTGGGGAAATGTCACATGTTCCTCATCGATCAGTTCTTCGTAATACTCCTTATGGCATGCTTCCTCTTCATAGGTTCTCCCTCTGTTCTTCCCCTTCTCTCTCGGGGTCCAACCTATGTCCTCATTCGCCGGTCCACTCTCTTTTGCTCCACTAAC
>NQLW01000967.1:3879-20125 GCA_002312845.1 Kalanchoe fedtschenkoi
CACAAATGAGCCATCTTCTTCTCATTCGACGGATCGCGAACTGTGCCAACGACGTAGTAGTTTGATTGGAGTAGCCGCTTGACGAGCCATGAAGCGAAGAAGCCTGAGGCTCCGGTGACACATACTCTTCCCTTGAATTCCATGGGTGTTTAGCTAGCTTGCTTCATGTGTGCGAAGTTGTGTAATGTATCTTTTCAAGTGGAAATGAGTGTGAATATATGAGGTAGGACCGTAGGAGAGGAGTGAAGCGGGCATAGTGAAATCGGAGCCGTTGATTGAATCTAAGGGTCAATTTGCATGATAAAGTCGAGATTGGTTTAGTCTGAGGAAAGCTTATAAAGGGACAAAGCAGGAGGAGAGGGTGAGGTCTGTGTTTACATGCGTTATGTGGCTGCGAAGAAGCCAAGTGGCCCTCACGTTTGTAATGTCAACTTGTCGGCAGATGAGGATAGCCAAAGTGTGGCCAAGCGCAGTCCAAAATGATTTTATTTTCGTTTTATTCCATCTAGTTCGATCTGATATTAATCATATATATTTATTTTTTTTTTCAAAAAAAATATTATTTAGATTCAGAAAATTTCAAATAAAAAATTAAATTCATAAAGTCATAAATTTTATATTTCATATTCATTAAAATAGTCATGTAGATAATAATGTTCATTTGTTTGAATCTATGTTCATATTTATGATGTTTAACAATAAGATACACATACTCATTATATGTATAAGTCAGTGGTGGTAGGAGAGGGTGGACAATGAGGACAATTCTCTACTCAAATCCAACCAAAATAACCTTTAGTCTATGTAAAAAATAATAATATATAAGTTTTACCCTCAATAAAATTTTGGGAAAACTACAGAAAAGAGGTATGAACTATCACATTTTTACAAATCACGGGCGTAACTATCATTTTTTGTAATTTACAGGTATTTCAGTTTTAGGGCTGTTTTGTAAGTTAATATTTTTCAATCAAGTCCAGATCTAATTTAAACTAATTACAAACTCACCCTCAACAAAACTAACATAACCACTCATTCATTAAATTTGTTCAACCGTTTGCATTAACTTCATCTTAATCTACACTTGCTTACATTAACATGGGTAATTTAGGTTAGGTTAGTTTTGTTGATGGTGAGTTTGTAATTAGTTTAAATTAGATCTAGACTTGATTGAAAAATATTTATTTACAAAAAAGTCCCAAAATTGAAAAACCTACAAATTGCAAAAAATAGTAGTTACACCCGTAATTTGTAAAATGTGATAGTTCATACCCCTTTATGTAGTTTTCCCTAAAATTTTTGTAACCCCAAATTAGAATTTTTATACCCCATCTAAATAAAATTATTTCATACAACCAAAATCATCTCAGTACAACTCAAATTGCTTAGTATAACTGAATCCAGTCTATAATTCTCAATATAAATGGTAAAGAACTAAAGAGTAAAATATAATTTAAAAAATAATAAAAAAAAATAAACAAAGTCAGAAATCAGATTTGAAACCGTCGCTTGACAATCAATCATCTACGCAACCGATTCACTACTTCAGCCTCGCAAATCGCACGCCACTTTAGCCGGGCCGCCTCAGATCTGAAGTCCATTGCGAGCGATAGCCGCTTCATCCGCGCCGACTCCGCGCAATCACATCCTCATGGCTTCAGCGGCACCGGCTTAGCCTCGCAAATCGCACGCCTCCACCGCCAACGTAGCATGACGCCTCCACAGTTAGCGACGCAGCTGCTTCCAGTCTTCAGCCGTTCGCAGCCGACGCCCGACGTTCACGGTTCAGAGACGTAGCTACTTTTCTTCTTCACTTCTCGGTCAGCGGCACTCAGCTTGGTTGCTTCCATCTGATTTCATCCATCCAGGTTAGTTTTTAGTAGCTTTATGCCTTTTGATTTTGTGTATATTGAACATGTGAACTGGGAAATTGGTTGCTGCTTATGTCTGTATGCTCAATTTATGAATTGAACTTCAGCAATTAGTTGCTTAGTGGCTGCATTTGCTTCTATTGTCAGTTTATTGAGTTTTTGAAAATGGTCTGCTAGTCCTACTACATGATATCTTTGAACAACTGATTAAAATACTTGGTGCATGTTTAGTGAATCTATTAAAAGGTGTATAATATTTATTATGTTTGTGAAGTTGGCACAAAATTAAACATTGCTTATTTTTAGCATGCAACACTAATAAAATGAATAACAATGTAAATGATAATGTGTATTATTAATACCTGCATGAGAGGCTCGTTGAATAGTGCCCTCACTAGTAATACCGGAATAAACAATTATGAATAAATTATTTGGTGATTGCAAGATATTTTTCGGGAGGAAAAATTACATAATTAAAATTTTGAGTTGAATTCGGAGGTTTGTGGCAAATTTAGTAAAAATTATTAATATAATATTTTTTACCATGGGTAAGAGATACTCTAAATGAGATTCGGGAGGCTGCTGCCCCCATTCGCCCTAGTGGATCTGCCTATGTGTGGGGTTTATACTTATTTTTTCTTTCTTTTAACAATAGGGTTAATAATTTTAATTGTGTTAAGTATTGATTAATTGTGTGGTGAGTTCCGTTAAAAAGTAAACAATTTGCACCTTATTTGAAAATTGTAATAGTGTGGAACACAGTACACTACAAAGTAGTAGTTCAGTTTCCTTTTATAATTCTTTCCAAAATATAAAATTTTAAGATGAAATTGTAACTACTGTTTTATATTTCACAAACTTGTTTTTGCACTTTAATTTTGAATAATTCTGATTAAAATTGCATGAGTGATGACTAATAATATTTTCACTCCCATTTTTGCCGACTGAAACTGACTTCTATGTTCTGTGTCCTTTCATTTAGAGGGTGGGCCTTATAAGGACAGAGCTCAAACCATTTACAGTGATCTGAGAAGCAACCTCATCAGGTAAATTACTGCCATAGTTCCTTATTATTCTGATAGTGGTCACATATGGTGATGCACTCCTTAGTGCAGCCTGTCACTAACATATCAGATAATCACAGAGTGAAACTTGTCGAGCTGCCACACTTCTTCTATTTTCATGGCATGTCTAGTGTTGTCTAATTTTGTTTCTGGCGGGATAAAAGTGAAGTTTGCTTTCTATTTGCAGAAATGTGGTTAGAAGATATCATGAGACTGGATATTTATGGGAACAATACGACCAGAAGAAGGGAGTGCGGAAAGGCGCACGGCCATTCACTGGCTGGACCTCTCTTATCTTATTAATCATGGCAGAAATTTACAGCTAGGTCATGAGTTCAAGTCACTGAAGGAACTTATCTAATTGTGGCATCCAAGCACTACAATATTGTACTATCAAAATGAAACACTTGACCCAGAAGGAGAACAGATTTTTAATTCACAATAGCTTGTTCTTATTATAAATTCTTCAGCAGATAACATTGTGGAACATCAAATTACTGATTCAAATATTATAAATACCAACATAAAATGTTCCTTTGATTCAGAAACCTTCAAGCTTCAATAGTGACACTAGACAAGCACATGCCGGGAGGCTTAATCTCCGACGTCTGCCACTCCTTGCCAGCCAACCCATCTGGATCATACATCAGAGTCTGGTGACAGAGCTCCCCCTATAGGGAGAAGAGCAAGATCTTTCCATTCAGTGTCCCAAACTGGAACCTAACATTGGAGCTGCCAGTCAAAGGAACAGGAGCTTTAAGGTCTCACAAGCTTTGGTACAAACCGGATGCTCTAGATGAACATCCTTACATACCATCGATGCTACTCCATTCTGATCTCCACTTTTCTCCAGTTTCACAGCCCCAGAAGCATACCCACCATCACAGCAGCAGCAGCAATCCACAAACTCAACATATCTAAACCAAGTAAACAAATCACCACATCATTAGCTGTTAAACACCCCCCACTGCAAAATGAAATCACATGCCTAGAAGATGGGACAAAAAAGACACGCCCACTACACAAAAAATGGTCAAAAAACCCAAAAAGTATTTTGAACAAAAAGAAAGCAAACCTTGATGGGGTCGCGGCCAGATTTCCAGACAACACAATAATCCCAGCGATGTTGCTCCACAAATGGTCTTAGCCACTCCATCGCCCTCTCATCTCCCTAACAGCTGATTAAAAAGCTAGAGAAAATAGAAGCAGAGGCTGAAAGGAATTTTGGAAAACTCGCTGCAATCCCGACTCTTGAGATTCAGATTTTGTGATTGAAAAAGGAAGAGTTAAGGTAATGTCATTCCCAAGTTGGACTAACATATTACAAAATTTATAGTTTGGACACAAAGAAAGTTTTTGTAAGTAGATATGTTACTCGCTTTGTTGATTCTCATGCTTCTAGCACTTCCCAAAAATAACATGATTTGACAGTATTCAATCTGAAAATCATACTTGTTCTCATTTCCAATGAACATTGAATTAAAAGTGGCTATTCATCAGGAAATTTTTACTTGACAAAATCACTGAAAATTTGAAAACCTATCTAAAACAGTTTGAACAAAACAAAACTAAACAGATAATCAGGACACACAATAGCAGGATTCACATTGTCTAATTAGCAGAGTATCAACAAAAATAATAAGCAGAAGTGAAAACACCGCTAACGTCCTTCTCATCATCATCGTCACTAGCCGCATCATCATGACTAGACAGACTAGCAGCATCAACTTTATCAACGAATTTCTCCAAACACTCACAGCGAAATTCCTCCTTCTTGGTAAAGAATTCAACCGATTTTTTCCTTTTCTCTTTGTTGACTTCTTTACATCTGGATTTTGCTCTCTTCTCATAAATGTTTTCATTCATGTCCTACAGAAACAAATTAGTTACTCACCCGGATAGAGATAAATGAGAACGTGTAGAGGTATTCATTTAATGACATGTCCATGAACAATGAGGAGCATTTGGAGGAGTCGGTAGAATTAGAAGGAGTTGGAGGCAAAGTTGACGACTTAATACCCATATTGTTTTACACGATTGTTTTTTGTTCAGTTCAAATTGAAAATTGAACCGAATCAATTTATTTGGTTTGAAATAATTTTGATGGTTAATGATTCGATTGTCAAATCAAATTGGAGTATTAAAATTATTGCTTATCGGTTTTTGTAATTTTTATTTTGATCAAACCGAATTATTATTATAATAATAAAATTAATATATTTTTATTTTTTATTTTCTATTACTTAATTGATATTTAAATGTCAAAATTTATTATTACACTGTTTCATAAATAATTATATTACAAGAATTAAAACATTTTTCCTGATTTGTTATACTTATGATTAATATTAATAATTTTTAAATAATTAAATTTAAAAATATTATATTAAACATTCATTGGCATATCATAGTACATTCATTAAAATAACTTTTAATAGTTGAGTTTCGGACTCACAAATGAAAATCTTATTTATTTGAATTAAAAGATAAACTCACTCACTCCACACTTTGTGTCTCACTAACTTGTGAAGTGGATACATAACTCATTTACCAATCAATTATTTATACTATTTCATGTTCCTAATAGAGGGTGCTTACCATTTTAATCTACCGATTGTAACTAGTTGCTAGGAATCCTCACTAAAAATATCTTTTTTCTACACACCTTCACACAATTCTACATGTTTTTTATATTTTATTTTCCATTTTGAGTTAGCTTCATAATTTTTTTGGTATAATTCAATTTAAGTTGATTAAACATTGATGTTCAATATTAATTTGTTTTGATAATTGTCCAAAATTAGACTTACCATTTTCAATAAAAAAATGATCAATCAAATTTGAAAAAAAAATACACTTTAAAAGTTATCAAAGAAGTAAAGTCTAGCAACTTGCATGCATTTGTGAGGTCAAATTACATAAAAATGTCAATAAAAGCTGTTTAATTTCTTTTCAGAAGAAATTTGTCGTGGGTCTAAGAACGAGTTTAGTAGTGCAAGAACAGAGCCGGTCCTGGCCCAGTGCAAGCGAGCGGCCGCATCGACCCTCCCCATGGGTAGGGTTTCGAACCTTCAAATTCTTCAATGAAAAAGCCTTCAAATTCTAATGGATGAAGCTTCCAAATTTACATAGGCAGAATTGATATGTCCAAAGAAAAAGGCCTCAAATCTTATTGCACAGGGCCTCCATTTTTACTGGGTCGGCCTTGTGCAAGAAATTTGTTTAACTAAAAAGTTGTTTAGTTTCATTTTAGGCGAGTCATGGTGCCAAGGTCTAACAATGAACTTGCAAAATATGCTGACATATCTCAGATATATCTCTTCAACAATCACGCCAAGGAATTGGACTAATTAACAAGTGAATTTGACATTTTATTTGGATGGATTACATGGCACTAGTAAGGTTACTTTTATTTAAAATTTATTGGTCAATGTTGCAAACAGGAAGAAGGTACTATTCATTATTATTCTTTCTGGAAACTTGTTGAGGATTTCTTCACTTTTTTTTTAGTCCCAGCTTGTGAAATGGTAATCTTTATCACTAAGGCTGTGTTTGGTTTAAGGAAAATTTGGTGGAAAGGAAAATTTGAGGGAAAATAGAAAGTAAATGAAATTCTTGCAGGATTCCATCTAATTTTTCCTTATTTGGTTCATTAGGAAAATGTCAAGGAAAATTGTTTGTAATCCATTTCATTTTCCATGATCATGGAAAGTTTTATGAACAATATGTCAAAAATATCAACATTTAATCACTTCATACATTGAATTTGATGAAATATATTGAATTTGTTTAAAAATTGATTATTTGTTTGAGATACATTGAATTTAATTGGATTGATTTGTTAGAGATAAGAATTCCATTTTTCATCAAATTTTTCACCTAATTTACTTTCCCTCCTATTTTCCATCTAAACCAAACAATGAATTTTACTAATTTTTCATCAAATTTTCCTTTCCTCCAAATTTTCCCTAAACCAAACACAGCCTAATGAGTTGGGAATTTTCATCTTTCGTATTTTTTTATTTAAATGTTATTCTTTTCTGAATCTTTTTGTTCTCATTTCTATAAATATTTCGCGATGGTCTTATTTGGTTGGACCTGTTGATTGCAATAAATTGACACCATTTAATCCATAACCCCCTCTTCATCCCAATATTCTTTAAGGTGAAATAACAGCAAAGTCTTATGCCGCGTTTGGTTTAGAAAATATGGTCATATAAGGAAAATACGAGAGAATGTGAATTTCTCAATTTTCTCTCTCTTTTATTTAGAGGTGTAAAATCTATATAAAAACCAACTCCCATTCTATCAAATTTCATTTCTCATTTTCCATTATTTTCACTCCACTAATTATCCGTGAACCAAAAAAAAGACTTCTTTCTCATTTTCGATCAATATCTTCTGTTCCTCGGATTTTCCCACAATCTCAGTGAACAAGGAGTGAGTGACTCACCAGACATGGAATACTCCGCAGAGAGCTGTCATTGTCGATGGTTCGATTTCGTTATGAAACTGACTTCTATGTTCTGTTTCCTTTATTTCAGAGGGTGGGCCTTACAAGGACAGAGCTCAAACCATTTACAGTGATCTGAGAAGCAACCTCGTCAGGTAAATAACTGCCATAGTTCCTTATTATTCTGATAGTGGTCACATATGGTGATGCACTCCTTAGTGCAGCCTGTCACTAACATATCAGATAACCCCAGAGTGAAACTTATCGAGCTGCCACACTTCTTCTTATTTCATGGCAAGTCTAGTGTTGTCTAATTTTGTTTCGGGCGGGATAAAAATGAAGTTTGCTTTCTGTTTGCAGAAATGTGGTTAGAAGATATCATGAGACTGGATATTTATGGGAACAATACGACCAGAAGAAGGGAGTGGGGAAAGGCGCACGGCCATTCACTGGCTGGACCTCTCTTATCTTATTAATTATGGCAGAAATTTATAGCTAGGTCATGAGTTCAAGTCACTGAAGGAACTCATCTACTTGTGGCATCCAAGCACTACAATATTGTACTATCAACAGGAAACACTTAAAACCCGGAAAGAGAACAGATTTTTAATTCACAATAGCTTGTTCTTATTACAAATTCTTCAGCAGAGATAACATTGTGGGAACATGAGATTACTGATTCAAATATTATAAATACGAACATAAACATGTTCCTTTGATTCAGAAACCTTCAAGCTTCAATAGTGACACTAGACAAGCACATGCCAGAAGGGTTAATCTCCGACGTCTGCCACTCCTTGCCAGCCAACCCATCTGGATCATACATCAGAGTCTGGTGACAGAGCTCCCCCTTTAGGGAGAAGAGCAAGAGCTTTCCATTCAATGTCCCAAACTGGAACCTTACATCGGAGCTGCCGGTCAAAGGAACAGGAACTGAACTCCATGACTCATCCAAAGGATCGAACACGGCCAGCTTCCTCTGGTTCTTCCACTCAATGCAATACAGCTTATTACCCAGCACAGTATGAGCCGTGACCATGACACAGCCTTTCCTCAGTTCACGCCAACTTTGTGTCTCCGGATCGTACAGGCTGACGTATTTGGAATTTCCAATTGAGAAGGTTGACCTTCCTCCCATAACGTAGAGCTTTCCTTCCAGCCCACAAGCAAAGCAGCCCCACCTAGGACGCCGTAGGCTCTCTATTGGAGTCCAGGTGTCGCTGTCAGTGTTGTAAGCCTCGGCACTTGAAAGACCTTCAGCATCGGCTCCATAGCCTCCCACTACGTACACAACTCCATTCACTGCAGCGCAAGCAAAGTCGTGGCGTGGAGTATTCATGCTGGCCAACTTGCTCCACCTGCAAATTATTTGCAAATAACAAAACTGAATCATCGGAATAACAATGAAAATATTTTCATCAAGATGATAAGAAAAGCAATGATAAAAAGAATGCCGAAGCCCGACTCAGCTTCAGTAAGCAATTGATATAGACAACGTAGTCTTTAGTTCTGATTCATTAATCAGCAGAAACAAACAAATGTAAACAGCAAAACAGCCTATGGGCAAATTCTTTAAGGCTCTGTTTGGTGTAGAGAAAATGAGTGGGAAAGTTTGATGTAATTCTATGTTTGTTTTAACGAAAATTGGGGGAGAGAAAACTACATGAAAAATTACAGGGAAAGTATAAAAAAATTAAAGTGTATTTTGATACTTTCCTTCCATTTTACATTCAAAACCAAACAAGAAAAAAATCAAATGGAATTCATGACGATTATATTTTCCTTCTGATTTTCCTCCTCCCTAAATTTTCACTAAACCAAACACACCCTAAATGTTTCACTTCCATCTAAGTTAACATTATAAGCCTGAAATTACACAAATTACATAATAACAATGTCACGTAAAGAAAAGAAGATCTCGTCACAAAGATGAGAAAAAGAAAGCTGACCTGTTGAGGCAAGAATCGTACTGGTAAACATCTGCTGAGACAGTTCTATTACAATCGACCACAGAAACCCCGCCAACGATGAGAAGCTTTCCATTGAGCACAGCAATGCCAAACCCAGTCTTCTTAGGACCAGGCATGGGTGGAAGAGTTAGTCGCACATTTCCAGACCGGTCTAAAACATCCCAGCGGGCTTCATGACCTTCAGCATCTTTGGTCAAAACATAAAGCCATTCCTCCTGCAAACCAGCAAGCTTACGGATTGTGATGAATTCTTTGCTGCCGACAAATGACGTCCATTTCTTGCAAACCCCTCCCATAGTAGGAAAGTTGCCACGGGGAACCAGCACAAGGCAGTGTTTGGACACATCATCTGGTAATCCAGGCAGAACAGGAACCCAGCTGTCAGTGCAAACTTGTTCAGTCCCAAAACAAGAACTCGTTTTCAAGCGTGTGGCAGATTTCAGTCCTTCCAAAGTAGAAAAATCCATGTTTGTTCCTGTAAAGCCATCTTCCGTACACACAATTCCAGGCATATTGTAAAGGTCAGATACTAAAATAATCTGAGATGTTTCCCTTGACTTTGTCCGTGTCAACAATGAATTCGAAAAGCCACGTCTTGTTTGGAAATGGTCCGAGTCAAACTGCACTGATTTGGAGCAACTTCGTTGTACACAATTTACTAGACAGACAACTAAGCCAATCACCGAAACAGCAATAACTTTCTTTCCCAGCTGCGTCCAAACTATAGAAATTCGTGATAGCTATCTCCAATGGGGATTCTACAAGACCAAGGCATAAAACAAGTGGCTGGACGGATGACTTGAGCTGTAGTTGTAGATGATAGTCGGTCCCTTGTCCAATCTGACTCAAATGCCATTCCAGTGCTTTTCTTCGAGTAGATAGACTTGCAAGCGAGAATGTCAAAGTTCCTAATGCTCCGCTTCCTCCCTCCAAACATCACCCAGATGCCTAAATATCAAAACAAGTATCGATACGGATAGGAACGCAAGTTAAACAATCCAAATGACAACATAGCTACTAGCAGCACACACATCAAATCCAAGAAACATCATGCCTACCGGATAAAACACCAAAGGAATAGATAGCCAGATGTTAGCCTCCAACAGCTTCCATTTCGTCTGATGTCATATATCACCTGCAAAAACGAATCTAGTTCTGAAGATGCTAACCCAGAAAACAGAATAAAAATGAAATGACACCCTCCTCAAGCAAGTCCGTTAAAGATTACTTCTTGATCGACCCCATGATCCGAAAATTATGAAACTGGAAAGTCATTCGAAATGTTCAGAGAGAGAAGAGTTTACCTGAAGAGCAAATTGATAGACAAGAGCTAGCTGAGAGGATGTATAAGTGGAGATTCGGGGATATGAGAAGAGATAAGAGAGGATCTGATGCGAGGCGAATGGGCACGGAAATTAAGAGATTGAGATGAGACTGACCGGCTGACAACACGTCCATTTTTGGACATTGTTTGCCCTAAAATGCCCGACCAATCATACATCTGACATTTTCTTGTGGGAGAATTATTTTTTATTTTGAAAAAAAATGGGGTTAGAGTTAGAACGTTGTACGAGTTTAGTTTTTAAATGTCTTAGGATTTTATTTGTTTCCAAGCATTTGAGGTTTTGAATTTTTAGAGTTTAGGATCTAAGTTTTTTAAAGAATTTTAAGGTGGTATTTAGAATTATGATATAAAGATCTTAAAACTCTAACACGAAAAGAAATATTATTTTGTCAGATCTTTTACATATAACTTATATGATATGATATGTCACGTTGTATCTGTTAGTCTCGCACCTTAAATATTTTCTTTGAATCTTTCTCCCATACAGTAAAGCCAGCTTACGCCCACCCAGTACAGAGTGGTATTTCTAAAATATCAGTTGTTTTTATCCCAAACCAGATAGTTTTTAATCTAAAAATCAGCTGTACAGATTTCAAGTGATGAATGGATATTAAAAACAAAAACTACACCGTTTTTTCATGGCTACAAATTACTTGGCAGCTCTGGTCGCCTCTGGATCATATTTCATTTTCTTTTAATTACGTAGCTCATTATATTACAATGATACTATTTTAAGATCCCGAGCAGGTAAATCATTTTACAACCAATCAAAACTACATTGTTTCTTATTGCCAAGTGTTGGTTCGTGTCATTATTTTACACGTGTCAAGAATGAATTGATTATTAGATTTGGAGAGACATAATTTTCAGTGGCCGTCAAGTTACTTGACTGTTCCATATTAATTTTCATATTTTTTAATAAATGAGTTGAAGAGGTTTTTTTTTGGTTAATTATTTTCTTCAAGGTAATTACTTTTAAGAGAAGATGGGGAGATGGAGTTCCATTTCGCCGTGGGGCATGTTACATAAGAACAAGACATCTCTCTCGCTGTATATTGCAATGCGCCGGAAGTTGCCATGTTTTTGACTGCTCGAATGGGTTTTGTTTGATTTAGGACATGGTCTGCGGCGGCGGATTTGATTGGTTGACTGAGTCATACGTTTCGATCATCAGTTCGTGAGGCATAAACAGCCAGTTCAGTTCACCATCGAGAGACAACAATTACATGGGATATCATTCAAAACCACAAGATGAGTTTTGTGGTCGTTTGATATTGGTGTGTGTGTTAAGTATGTACGTTGTATACAAACGATGTTGACTGATGTGCGTGACACGTCAGACATGATGTCTGATTGCTGTCTTATACTGTACGTGGGATTTTGGTGGACGAGAGTGGTTGAAAATCTAGCAAAACATGTTTGATAACGGATGGGCACCACAGCAATAGATATTATTGCATTCTTATCGGGTTTTTGGGTTAGAACACAAATCTCACTTATACATGTCAACAGTGTGGTTGTGGCCTAATGGTTAGACTGTCATACTTATGGACTCCAGTTCAAAATTTATTAATTTTTTTGTATTTTAAAAAAAAGTCCATAGTTATTAAAATCGGATCGGGAGTCAACTTGTTGAACCGTCGGCTCGGACCTAACATTAAACCAGACCGGGAGCCATACGTGGTAATTAAATTAATTAAATATTGAACCGGTTTAATAAACCGTCCGATTCCTACCGGTTTGGTCCGGTTGAACCCGGTTCTAAATACATAGCGATACGTTTAGTGGAACCAGACCGGACCAACCAGCGGTTCACAGTTCGACCGGTTGAACCGGCCGGTCCGGTCCGGTTTTAATAACTATGAAGAAATCTCACTTGACAAATTTATTTGTGTTGACATGGAAGTTGGTTTAATGAATTTTAAAATAGAACGGTTTTGTCTGAAATTGAAAATTTGATATTCGATCTATATAAAATAAAAAAATTAATTACCACGTTTGTTGATTTTAAGCGCCTTTTAAGATGATCGTGGTCTTTTTCCTTTGAAGCATGATAGATCAATTATCAGCGTGATACCTGCTCAGTCAAAAATAATTAAAAAACCTTATTTTTATTAGATCAATTATTCCACTTAAAAATTAGAAGCGTGATATTTTTTCAATAAAAATAATCAAATCCTAAATTTTCGTATCACACAGAAAATTGAAAGCATAATTTTTGATAAATCAAATATCGCGCTTAAAAATTAGAAGCGTTATATTTTTTCAGTCAAAAATAATCAAATCCTGAATTTTGGTGGATCAGTTATCACACAGAAAATTAAAAGCATAATTGTTGGTAAATCAAATATCGCGCTTAAAAGTTACAAACGTTATATTTGATCTATAAAAATCATATTCTATCTTTCCTACTGAACGATATAAAAAAAAAAGTAAATACAACATGTGGGTACAACATACAAGAGGAAGAATTGTTTCAATATGGGTAAAGAATTTCTAACATATGTAGAAAGAAAACCTTGGAATGGGGTAGTTTGCGGGCCGGATATAAGTTTGAAATGCTATCTAGCATTACGATATCCAGGGCCAAACCAAGCTAAAATGCAGGAGCATTCTAAAAAATTCTAAGTTCCTACAGTATGAATTGTATACTTCCTCATGCACCCTTTTCAGCTTACCCTCAGGAGTCAGGCAACCACCCCTACCAAGTGCATCTAGCTAGCTTTAGATGTCAGTGCTGCGGCACATGATCTCTCCCTTGTTCCTAGCGCATATTCAAATGAAGGCAAGAGTTTCACCTTACCCAGGCACTGCACACTACGATAAAAGATTAAGAGTATATAGTTAGTTTCTACATCGCAACACGCACGCCAAGGTATAGTCCAGAATCCAGATGGTTCATAGAAACATACTGATAGAATCAAAGCAAGTTACCATAGAGAAAATTGTCTATGAAAAATCTATATTTCAGAGAATACTCTTAAAAAGTGAGTTATTAGTTAAACCATAGCAAATCCTGCAAGCCCAACATTCAACTTCAATTTTATATACCTGTATCAGAAACCACATCATCTACTTCTGCTTTGTAGATTTCTTTTTTCCCACTGATGCAACATGCTTCTCAGGCTTAGGATGGCGCTCAGCCTCGACAGGCCCCAACCAAGTGAGCTGATACTTGTTTAACCATGGCCAATTGGGGACAGTGATAAATGAAGTGAGCACCACGTGGCCAGCATATATCATAAGCAATGTATCCAGTTACAAAAGCCCAATGCTAATGACACCAGCAGTATCAGCATCAACTGCTCAGAAAACTTCTGCCCTTGCCAATTCATCTAATCAATTCAAATGCAACATCATCACATGTCTGATAAAATTGAAAAAAAAAGTAATAATCTAAAGACCTCCAAGCAGAAAAAGTTCTCAGAAACCCCAAAACCCCTCAATTCCAGACTAACACAACAACAGTCAATCCCAGTATACAAACCCTACATTTGTTCACAAAATTAGAGTTTTTTGCAGGAATAACTTCCTTGCATAATTCATTATCAAATCCGTGACCTCGTTTGGTTTTTTTTCAAGACTACCCTTTTCGCTATTAGATATAGCGAAAATACACCCCATTTTCGCTCTAGTGAACAGCGAAAATTACACGTGGTCCCGCGTGATGAGTCATCTGCTGAGGTGTTATTTGCGGGGTTCAGTGTAGCGAAAAAAGGCACCATTTTCGCTGTTGGGAAGAGCGAAATTGTCCAACACAATTCACTGTTGTGAAGAGCGAAATTGGTTAACAATTTGCATTATCTCCTTCTCTATGCTCACAAACCTCTCCAGAATGTCAGATGCGACACGAACGGCTCCAGCAGCCCGGACGCCAGCTTCTCGCTCGACTTCCCGCAGAACGCCACCAGATCACATCTGCACACAAACCCAGAAACGCAACGGCAGAGGGAGCGAAAGGGGTCAACTTGGAGGTTGGATGGATGGATGAATAGAGAGTCGAGACCTGGTCCGCGTCGGAGTGAGATGGAACATCGGGGGGACAGAGAACCTCGTCTGGATTTTTAACGTGCGACGCAATCCAAGATTCGAGATTGAGCGAAAATGGGGAGATAAATTGGCTCTGCCTTTTTTAGGCTGCCAATTTCGCTCTACAAAAGAGCGAAATTTGTTATCAAATTTTAAGGCTAATTTCGTTCTTGACAACAGCGACAAAGGTCAATTTCGTTCTTCTCAACAGCGAAAATGGTACATTTTTTCGCTACACTGAACCCCGCAAATAACACCTCAGCAGGTGACTCACCACACGGGACCACGTGTAATTTTCGCTGTTCACTAGAGCGAAAATAGAGTTTATTTTCGCTATACCTAATAGCGAAAAGGGTAGTCTTGAAAAAAACCAAACGGGGTCACGGATTTGATAACGAATTATGCAAGGAAGTTATTCCTGCAAAAAACTCACAAAATTACGTAGCCAGACTCTAAAATTAAAAATAGATATAGATAAGAACGAAGGAAACTGCGATTTCCACCAAGGGTGTGGCGTGGTGGTAAAGAGGGTGAGGGGTGAATCTTATTCCATGCTCGCTAAGCTATGACTGGCCGAATTGTAGTGGAGAACTTTCAAGAAAAGTAATCCATGTTTTTGCTAGCTGATGCATATGTATATGCGATGATCTCCAACCTACCTAATAAAAGACGACTCTGTATTTTTGAGATAACATAATAAAATACCTGATTTATCATATGCTATATTGGCCCCAAGCAAGATAAAATGAATTCCACCAGCATTGAACGAGTAGTAGTCGGCTGGTGAGGATTCACTTTCTGTACATGGGAATGCAAAACGAGAAATATAAGCAACTAATGTCTTGTTTCCTGCTTGCTCTTCTATTTCATGGTTCCCTTCTACAACCATCAGAGGAACTTTGGAGACCAAAGGCTCCATAAACCTGTAAGTAGCATAATTAGCAATGGCAGATAAGCTATCAGCCAACAACATAGAGCAAAAAACGGGGAAGAACAGATTCACCTTCCAGGCTTGTTTCCAACCATCGCTAATGCTTCTATTCTATACACGAGTGTTTACGCTTTTGCTCCTGTGTTTTTCACCAGTAATCCCTGCAAGAGCATGAACCATTTCTGAAGTGATGAAACCTGTTCCGGTCACGCACAATTATGTCTCTGTTCGTCATAGCTGAGATTAATTTCATTACTTCATGACAGTCTTGGCAGACTCTTAGATTCTTCATGATCCTAATTGGGGTTCCTGGGGTTGTGTTGATCAATCCGAAACCTAGTGCCAATTTTTCGCTGTGACGAAAAAGGTACTTCTCCTTTTCGCTCTCCTCCACATCTATAAGAACGACTGAAGTGTTGGGCACATAACCTTTGAGCTTCATTTGTTCGAGCAGACTGTCCCATTTTCGAAAAATCATGTCTGATTGAGGATGAGCCTCGTCACCAGCTACAAACTCGTTAACCGTCCCATTCAAAGTAATTGAGCTCCAACCGGGAGTTTTCTTTCCTCCTTGTAGTCTCAT
>NQLW01000967.1:32722-51516 GCA_002312845.1 Kalanchoe fedtschenkoi
GTGTGTGGTGAATAAAATATGCCTTAGCTGGATGAGAAACTTCCAGGCAGCTTCGATAGGCATGTAGCTAGGATCACCAGCACATGTTCTTATTTTATATGAGAACACGATGGAATGTCTTTTTTCAGTCAACCCTGAACTAGGAGTGGCAAGCTATAGGATACGAAATCTACGATGAAACAAGTGTTTGGATTTGGGGTCTTTGAATGTGTGGAAAGATAGAGATAAAGGCTTGATTGTAACTAAAAAAATTATTGCCTATCAACTCTAGATATGAGGCCTGAGGCCTAAGCATGTGCACCCATGGTTTTTCTCTAAAAAGATGCTTACACCTGTAGTAATCTAGCAAAGGACTGGTAATATTTTGATCAAGTGCTTTGCGTCTTCATTTCTGGTAGTATCTAGACCTTTCAAGAGAACTGTATTTCCATGTTCACAGAGTATGGTTTCTCTTCTGTAAAGGGATGGTGAATATATATATTAGTACTAGCTTTTACGTGAATGTGATGGTTTCCCAGATGCAGATGCAGTAGATTAGTCGAGTCACGCTTCCAGGAAGACCTAGGAAGGAAAAAAAGATATATGCTATAAAAATTCATGGAATATAACAGAAGCATGTTTTCTGACAATGAACTGCAAGATAAACTGTTGCTCCGTATTTGCTAAATAAGAGGCATTGTCAGTTTATTATATGACCTTTAAAGTGGGTACCAATACCATAGATGCAATAATGGCGAGACTTCATACAAATAAATTGACATGAATCTGAAGTAGCCCATCCTTATATTTAGTTCACCAGTATAAGGATGTATATCTCTCATCTTCATCATTCAGTTCAGTTTGACAAATCTCCAACCGTCCTTTTTTGCTCATCATCAGAACAATAGTTTAGCATACCATGCCATGTGCATAAGCAGAACCTTTAAGGTCCTGATGAATGTATATTATATCATCAGGATGTACATATAACTTCACAAAAGGTAGACTGTCTATGTTTCTTCAAGCCAAATATTGCTGTTTGGATACATCAGTGCGCACGCAAGATCAGCTTCAATATCTCAAAGGCATACCAATTAACATTTAAGCTAAGAGTGCTAGATTGTCATTTTGCATGTCATGTTAGTTGTTTTTATTGTACTTATGCGTAGCTGCTAACGACGGTATGCTTTTTGTTAACATTACAACTACTGAATGAGTTTCACTTACATTATGCTGCCAATGATGTTTTGAGTTTTTAAGTTCCTGTAGAATGTGTCTCGAGTAAAATCAATCATAACAAATTTATTGCATGAGGGAATCTGACACTTAAATCCACCTATGATCTCCATGCCTGCACTGATAATACCATAAGGTGTAGCGTCAAAGCGTGTAAGTGTACTATTAGTCTTAGGTCTTAGCATAACCTGTCTTTCTTGACTGTGGGGAGAAGCATGATGAAATATTGCCCATTTGTAGAACTACTCGAATATAATACATGTAGGTTTTTTATTCTATAGATCTAGAGTTTGTAATTATTGTCGAAGAAGATTTGTATCCTCAAAAAAGTGAACTCTACACATTTAGGAACTAAAGATGTGTCGATTTAGACATTTAAACTAGGCGTGATGGTATCCTATTTTGTGGAGGACAATCAACATAGATTATTTTCTCTTTTCTTAGCAGGACGCGTGTACCTTTGAAAAGATTGTTAGTGACTAAAGACATCAGCTTCGTAGTTTTACAAGATGCTGTGCCCGGCTGCTTGCTTCCATTTACCAACATTGATTATCATCCGACGATTCACATAGTATCTTGCATTGAACCCACACTCCGTCAAAGTGTTTGATCAAGTTTGAACGTGACAATGTCACGCAATGTTACTGCTGTGTCTTAGTAAATTTGAGGTGGTTTTCCACAGTCTCCTTTCATGAACCAACTCTTAAAACGAAAGGTTGTTGAGTTAGTGAATTGATTAGTGCATTTGCCCAAGTCCCATTTTTGTTTTATTGGTCTTTTCAGTGTTCACACAATCCTCTAAGATAAGTCCTATTGTTCAACCCATGCTTGTTATCATCAAGAATAAAACTTACCTTGTTTTGATCTTGATCTATAATCTACACCATTTAAGAGAAATACTTTATCGTGCATCCATTTAACATGATAAGGCTGGCGCCACTATTGGCTCATGGCTGATTGTTTTTCTTAATCTAGTATCTCTCATCTTCAACTTCATGACAAGGTATATTAGATTGGTTTACCTTTCAAGTCCACTGAGTTTCTCTAAATGGATGGAAGTGGTATATAAGCTGGCTGTACCACGCTATCCAATTTTCCATTAGTGGAAATACTTATTTATCCTTTTAGATCTGAACAGTGACAATCTCTTAATTCTGTCAGCAGGGCCTAATATGTGGATGCCTAGACTATATATTCAAATGTCCATATTAAATTATAGAAGGTATGCCACTCTCCAGCTTTTGTTTTCTTTAATCCTTTTCTCCTTTTTTTACTTTGTTCTAATGGATTCTCCAAGAAGGGTGTAGTAGCTATTATTTTATATATTAAATGAAGCAAAATAGTCCTGCTTTTATTTTTTTCTTATGATCAATATTGTCTACTCTTCCATGATACTAGTCTTGACGGCTTGACTGTCATAGGAGAGCTTGATAAAGCTCGTAGACAATGTTCATAATGCTGATACGTATGCGCTTTTACATTTGTGTCAGAGATGAATAATATTTGCTTAATTTTGTCTGTGAATACTATTCATATAGGTGTTGTCAGCTGAATTTCTAGACCCTAAACTGCCCGATATGTTTTGCATCCGATCGTGTTTTTAAACGTCGATTTTCTATCTTATTAAGCCTTTCTCTTAGAGTTCTAATAGTTGTTCTCCTACAGATGGATGATTCGTTTTTTGCATGGTCACCACCATAAGTGGTCCTTTCTTCCAATAGTTATTTCAGGGTTAAAAAACTGATGTTTTAGGTAGTGGATTTATATTATATATGCTTTATAGGCATTATCAGATGAAAGCGTTGTTCTAGCTCTGCCTTAGATAATGCTATTGTGGAATTCTAGGGGTTATCAAGCAGCCACGCATCTTCTACTTCTGCTTTTATTTGATTAAAAAGTGAAATTGATGATTTGTTAGATTTGATATACGATGTTAATTATTCTGGCCCAATATTGTTGGATACTTTATTGGGTGATGACAACATAGAGACACTATTGAGAAGAGTATATATACTTGCTGATCTTCTTTTGGTCCGTCCTTTGTATAATTAATTAAATGCCTGATATATTCATCTTTTCTACTTTATTTTCCTCTCATTGGAGAATGAGTTGGAAAAATGTATATTGTAATTGATTCATCATATCATAGGTGATGAACCAAGGTGAAATTTAAGTGATATGATTGGGGAAAACCTGCTCTTGAACCAACTTAATGGATGTTTGAATGGATCCGGCGTCAAATAAAATGGAAGTACCTTTGGAATAAACTACAGAGCGGAAGACTTATGTTAGTATGCTTATTATACTTGCATATTAGGCTCAGGAAGGAAATTATAATTGAAATATTGAAAAAATGAATATGAATCATAAAATACCCGGTGAAGATTTTATTATCAAATTTAAGAAATGCCTTATGTGTCATCCTTTCTAACCTGAATTTTAGATTCTGACTAGATAAAATAAAAGATAGAAGGGAATAAGAAATCAACTTGTTTTGAAAATTAATTTTAATTGAGAATTCCATATTATGGAATTAGTATTAGTTACCCTTATAAGTATGATATACCAAAGTTGAACAACTTGAGAATTGAGAGAGTTCTCAGAAATTCTTCTTGAGTGGTGTAGAATTTGTATAGGTTTTTGGTTTGGAAAAACACATATGCTCTATATGATTGAGATTTTTGGACCAAGAGTGTCGATTTGGGGAGGGTGCTGAATCATGTAACACATATCATTCAATAGTGGAAATCCGTGAATATAGGTTTTGTTGAGAGCCGAACTAGTTGAAACTAATGTACGTTTATTTTTATTTATTTATATTATTGGGTGTTGGTGCGCGTACTTCGTGTGAATGAATCACTGTTGTTGTTCTAGTGTGCGTACTGGGATTAAAGTGAGTCCTTCCTGTTCGTCGATCTAGTGAAAGCTTTTACATGTGTAATTGGCATATGAAAGCTTTTACATGTATTTGCAATTTGCATGCAGTGGATATCAGTGAAATTGAACTACAAACTCTGGATCAAATTGAAGTAATTGAAGCTTCTCCAGTGTAGCTTTACAAGCAAGCATCAGATTGTAAATATTCCAAATAGCTTGTCATAAATCAGCGCTGAATTATCGAACTTACAATCACCGAGTAGAGAGGTATATATCTATGGTGCCATGAACTGTTTTATCTGTGAATTTTTGTGAGAGAAGGAGGAGCAGACTGTAAAAAAAAGAAAAAAATTCACATCCTGGGCCTGTTACCCCCTCCAGCCATGAGGGCCCTGAAAGTAGTCGCAGTTTGTGAGGTAGTCATTTTCTATATTTGGAATCAAAAGAAAAAAATCTTAGCAAAGATATCCAAATTAGAGAAGCTGCCGAGATAGTATGCAACGCGTCAGTAACGCAGCCAAAGCATACATCCTCGCAGCTCCTATCAGGTCTTTGTTGTTGCACACAGCTTGTTATGTGGGTCACTAGTCATACAGATTTTTCTTTTTTACCCTTAACCATTATTGGCATGCTGATCAAGATGATTGTCAAAGAACCTCATAGGGGACCCTCAAACCAACAAACCCAAAAGAAAAGGCTTTTGATTCTTTAAATTGTGCCACTAGCACAGGTTTGGATATACTCAAACTTTAGTTTCCATTAGCATCACAAATACACCATGCTGCAGGTTGGATATGATAATTAAAAAGTGGTTATAAGTTTTGGAGTAGTCGTCCTCCTAAATGATTCTGCCGATGGTACGAATGGAACCTTTTGATTGCAGGACTCATGGCAAGTATCTACTGTAATCGACTAGTTCACCTTTCCCTTTATGCAATGATCATGGCAATGGCATTTACCTTTTCTTATTGAGGCTCATCTTGTTTGCAAATGAAGTTCATGAAGTCTAATTATTTTGTTGCATGTTCAATGCATTAATTAGTAAGTGCTGATTTTCTAGCCATGGTAGTATGATCGCTGATACACACAAGTGTAAATCAAGTATCTTGTAATTCATAGTACATGTGATGCACCTTGCCTCGTATATGTATCATGTGCACTCCTTTTAATCATATTACTGCTGCTTGTTAGCTTTAGTTTATATAATAGTTTAAGCTCGATGTAAAGTGCATTCTCTTTAGTCTATATTATAATAGTGGCTTATTGCATTAACCATGGTTAGAAGTCTAATCATGTTTTCCAACTAAAACCACTTTTCACATGCTATAAATATACCGGTTAGTAGATATCATCTGCACAACAGAGTTACCTCCCTAAATAGACCGAGTATACTCTTCCTTCCAAATATTAAGCTCCTCGTTTTTGTCTGTTAAACCTCCAATATGAAGTTACTTATAGTGTTGGCAAACATATTTGTCTTACTCATCAGCTTTGCCGTCTTACAACATACTCAGTGGGCACTTATTTTCTCATTGTCTTTTTCTGTGCTCCTCCCTGCAGTGCTGAATTACTGGCTGGTCCCAGGAGGCTTTGCATGGAGAAATCACCAAAAACAGTACTCTTCGAAGTTAAAGGGTCCCATTGGTTTTCCTCTTGTGGGAAATTTATTTGATGTAATGTGCTCAGTCGCCCATCGCCGACTAGCTTCTCTGGCCGCCTCATGCGGTGCAGTCCGACTCATGGCCCTCAGTTTTGGAACAACCAGAGTGATAATTAGTAGCCATCCTGAAACGGCTAAAGAAATCCTCTCCGGGTCATCATTTTCAGATCGTCCTGTTAAAGAATCTGCTCGATTTCTGATGTTTGAGCGTGCTATTGGTTTTGCTCCTTCTGGAGATTATTGGCGTCATCTTAGGAGAATAGCAGCTAACCATATGTTCTCTCCTAAGAGAATACTTTGCCTAGAAACCACACGCATCCATATAGCTGATAAAATGCTGGTCGAAGTTTCTGAAGAGGTGCAACAGAAAGGCTTTGTGGAGTTGAAAGGAATACTGCAAAAGTATTCTCTGAAAAATGTTATAGAAAGTGTTTTTGGGAATGGTCTGAATTTGGAGGTGGAAGAACAATTGGGGTCAATGGTTAGGGAAGGGTATGAACTGATCGGTAAATTTAATTGGGAAGATCACTACCCTTTAGGGTTTATGGACTTTGGTGGTGTTAAGAGAAGATGTCATAAGGTGGCAATGCAGGTAAAGGATGTTGTAGGTCATATTGTAGCGGAGAGGAGATCGCATGGAGATTATTGTGGCAAAAGTGATTTTCTCAGTGCTCTACTTTCATTACCTGAAGAGGATACTTTAGATGATTCAGACATGTTTGCTGTCTTATGGGTAAGCTATATTCACTTATTCCTTTCAAGCTCTTTTTTTCACATATCGTCCTCGTATGAAGAATTACAAACCTGAACTGAAGTTTGCAACAAATTTGCCCTGTTAAATGTTAAGAACAATTTGTGCCCTGATACATACTCGTTGAGACAAATAAACTGTTTAATTAGATTAGTATGTTCCTTGCATGCTTTTAAAGTGAAACCACTCTGCTATTGCTTATGGTATAAATTTGATTTAACATGCATCTTAGTGTCTCATTGTTGTTATTAGGATTTCTATGGGTAAAGCTAGTTAATGATTTTTTATCTGTTGAATTTAATTAGTGTATCACTCTAATTAACAGTTAAATATGTTCAGAAAAAAAGTCATTTATGGCGAGTTCTTGATAATACCTATTGCCTACCCCCAGCTTGCTTTTTAGAAACCTTAAACTTGTGGGACTAATGTAGCCAGATCCTGCATATATGTTATTGAGGGACATTCTAGCTTTAGAGAAAGAAGAATGATTGGTCTGAAATGAAACCTTAATGCTGGTTACTTCACAATTTTTTTTTTTTTTTACGATTATACTTTTCTCATTATCCCTCCATAAGTATTTGTTAGTATAATCCTGAGATGATGTGTTACACTTATATGAACAGGAAATGATATTCAGAGGAACTGATACGGTAGCCATACTCCTGGAATGGATCATGGCCAGAATTGTGTTACACCCAGAAATTCAAGCCAAAGCCCAGCTAGAGCTGGACTCATGCCTCGGAGGCAATAGAAAAGTGAGAGACTCAGACCTTCCAGGGCTTCCATATCTCCAATCTATAGTCAAGGAAGTCCTCCGCCTCCACCCTCCAGGGCCACTTCTCTCCTGGGCTCGTCTTGCTATTCACGATGTCAGCATCGACAAGATCCTCATCCCAGCTGGCACAACGGCTATGGTGAACATGTGGGCCATAACCCATGACCCGTCGATCTGGAACGACCCGTGGACCTTCAGGCCAGAGAGGTTCATGGAAGAGGATGTATCGATCATGGGATCGGATTTAAGGCTTGCTCCTTTTGGGTCTGGCCGCAGAGTCTGCCCAGGTAAGGCACTTGGCCTAGCCACTGTCCACCTCTGGCTGGCAAGGCTCCTTCAGGAATATAACTGGCTACCAGCCGAGCCAGTTGATCTCAGCGAGTGCTTGAACCTATCACTAGAGATGAAGAAACCAGTCACCTGCTACGCAATTCTGCGCCAGTCTATCCATGTCTAGAACCCTCGTTTGTTTGTGCATGTCAATAGCTTCCTATTATAGCCCAAAACAAGCAGAAATAAGTACGTAAAGGGGTGAGAATTCTGAGTTGTGTGCCTGGCTATATGTCGTATGAACTGTGTGTTTAGTTTGGGTATAATTAACTGTAATTTTCAGAGCTAGTCTTTCTTGTAACATGTTAATATTTGGTAATGTCTAAGACTACGATTACGATATATTGATGCATTTGCTTTGCAACAACATAAAGATGATACTGGAACTGGATCAGTGTCGTAATCGGATCAATAATTTGAGTCTAATGGTTCTCGGCTTTGCTTAAATTGTGCAAGCTTTGCTCATGCCCCACCACTAAGATTTGTATGCAAAAAAATTTGATTGAGGCTGCTAAAAGCCTAATCTTTTAACTACAAAACACTACTGATAAAGTTAAAGAGCAAAGTAAAGGCAAAAGTTTGGAGTGTGATGCACCTCCAATACCTGCAGTGACATGTTACATGCCGCCCTGAATTTGATAGTCTTTTCAATTTTAAATCCATGACATGTTCCTCCTCCTAATGACCGCCATGGATTGTAAAAATATCATGTTTTTTTTATTATATATTAAAAATGATGAAGGTGCATGTAGACAGATCTGACCCAGATAGAAAACAACATATCCTTATTAAAACATTGTTTGACAGTAAATCTTGACAACGAGACAAATTCATGTTCCTCTCAAGGTGCATGCATTCATCTTGACAATCTAGACAAACTCATATATTCTATTCACTGAGCAAATATAATTCTATCAATTCAGTCTGCTATCAATTTTAATGTGCTACCCTCCCTCTCAAAATTTTCCCTCTCAACAAACTCTTATGTGTATTTCTTTTTTCGATCAACAAAGTTTTAGTTGGAAAAATATTTCACAAACGGATTCTATCATGTATGTGATCTCCCTCTCATAGGGGAGATCATTTATAGAGGTGATGTTAAGATGTGCGAAGTGTTAATTGATCTCAACATTTCTGATCCATTGACAAAACCCCTTAGTCGGGCTAAGCATGACAGTCATACTACACCCTTAGGCATTAGAGACGTGTATGATTTGTATTGGTTTGAGTGGGAGATGATATGTTTAGTAGTGTTGTTTTTGAGTTGATATTTGAAAAATATTGCTCTCCATTCCTTGAACAACGAAATTATTTTCAAATCATTAAGTATGTGATTTGATTGTGAATCTCTGAAATACAAAAAAATAATGTTGTTCTAAAATGTTCCTAATCGACAATTATTTTTTTGTTGGGATGCAATAATTTAAATATTAGCGTGTTGATTAGTTGATGATCATGTTTCATAGGTCATTGATATTGTGTACCAAACTAATAACATGGATACATATTGAGAAATATATATTGGACCAGCCCGCATTTAAGATTATAGTAAGGATTTTTCGTGTTATCATCAGATCTTATAGTGTACGGGTGTAGTCTCTAATCTGAGTTGGTCACTTCCAAATGATGAGAGAAATGTTTTTGGACCACTCGATGAATTAAGATAGGGAAATACATGGTCGTGCTCAAACGGACTGAATGACAGTCGTTTGATATGTCAATCTTACTCGGAGATCGAGAAACACGAATGATTCTAATAAGGATAACACTTCACCATCTCTTATGCTCATTCAAGATATTACTGGATAGAGAATTTTTTTATAACTTATTTATGTTCAAGTGAGAGATTGTTAGTGTCTGCTCGTTGAACTAGTTAATTGACTCGTACTGACAAAAGTCTGATTGGCTCGAGAACCATCTTATTCTTAATTATGAATCATAATGTCTTACTATGCTCATGAGTGATTAAGAAAAACCTAAAGGGTCACACACAATCAAGTGTCGGATAATCACTTGAGTGAAAATCGAATAAGATTCGGTCCAAATATGATCCGCCGCTCTCACAAAACAAGGCAACAGAACGGAAAACGTAGTAACGTGTATTATAGTTTATTTCTTTTCAATTTTATTTTTCCTTTGGATTTCTCAATTCAGATCCACATTTTTGTCTCAGATCCGGATTGAGAATAATTCTATTTAAATAAATTGATAGTGCAAATCTGTATTTGGTAATCCAGATTACCGTGAAATCCAGATCTGGACTTATGTCACGTGGATCTAGATTTACATTTTGTGTGGGTGATTCCCAACAGGTGACTCTCAATCCTTCAGTCAAATGAACATTTATTTGGACTTTTTGGTCATGTTTCCGGACTCAATATTAATTGCTCTAAATCCAGAGCTTTCTTTGGCGGAATTTCTCAAGCACTTGCATGACTCCTATCTGATATAATTGGTTTTTCTAGAGGACAACTACTAGTTGAGTATCTAGGACTTCCTCTAGACTCAAAATCCAGTTGTGCTTCTGACTGCACCATTATCTTACACTCTATTAATTCTTAACTTAAACCTTAAGAGAATATGCATATTTTTCCGCTATAATAATGTCCTTTATCAGATCGGTTCTCAATTTTCTCTAGGTTTACTGGTATAAAGTCTATGGATTACTTAAGGCAACTTTTAAAGCTATTGATCATATTTACAGGAAGTTATTAAGGCAAGCTAAATCTATAATTCTAATCAGATGGACATAAGTTTGTCTTCCGACTTCTTTTGGCGGTTTCAGTATTAAGGTGGCAATTCAAATTCATTCATCTATTTTTCCATCACAAGCTTGGGAATTACATCTCGAGTTTGACTCCCTATTTGATTAAGTGGTTCCATTTCAACATCATCAAATCAGATTTTTAAATGGACACTTCCATTTAAAGTTTTCTTTCTGTGGACGGTGAAGCAGAACCTCAAGTCTAGAGATTTAGTCCTGGATTGCTGTTCAATGACTAATGGTTCTCTTATTTGGAAGATTTTGAGTATCACATTCTCTTCGAAGTCAGTTTATTGTCATATGACTAGGGGTCACCCAAAGTCTCATTGGTTTCATATGGTGTGGAATAGATTATCATATCCAAAGCATAATCTTTGGTTAGTTTGTCAGGATATACTTTCTTTGAAGATTAGACTTCTGAGTCTTGTCTTCTGTCCACTAATTTATGCTCTCTAAGATATATGCATCCATAATCTTTAGATCATGTGTTCTTCCAATGTCAGCACACTCATGGGTTCATTATTTTAGCTATAGAGCTATGTCTCTGCAACCTTCTATTTCCTTCACACGATGGGCCCAGATGATTTCATAGTCTACTTTCAGAAGCTTCTCTTTTCGAGTGTTCAAGCATGTCTGCTTTCTCTTTATCTCACCTTATGTCTACCATATGTGTAGAATCAGGAATCATGTTATCTTTCAATATACTCTCTTTTGCAGGACAAATATCTTGATGTCTATCTAGTATGAGTGAAATCTCAAGCACAGTCCCGTTCAATCCTCGAGATCTTCTTCGTTGAACACTACTTAGGCTTATATAATATATTAAATCATATCCTAAGATATTCTGTTTGTGGCTGTGATTATATTTTGTTTGATCTAAACTTCTGTCACCATGTATATTCTTCTCTTTTCTCAATGAAAGTATCATCTTTTAAAAAAAAACTTGTTCTTTTACTAGTTGTAATCCGTGATTAAGAAGTCAAAGACATAAATGATACAATAATTACACAACTAATTGCATAGTTGATTTGATCAACATACATTTAGAAAGAATCCCCAATTCCTACTAGTTCTGCGGCACTGAATAAAGTGAAGACATCAATTATACATGGTTGGGTTGAGCTTTGGTCACCTGGGGTGTAACCCGAGTGACAACAAAAAAAAAGGTAAATTCCTAATAATAGCCAGATTATGATTTCAAAGTCCCTTATGGATTGCATATGCATTAAAAAATAAAAAGAAAAAAAAATACAGTTGAGCTTTATCTTGAATACAAAGACCTATACCTACCAGATTTCCGAAGTGAATTGGCTCTATCTTTCTTGCAACAATTTGTGTGAATTTTTCTATGGCTTCAATTGAGAAGCTCAAAAGTCAATCTATCTGGAGTATGGGGAGTAAAACAAGTTAAGAAATCTCATGAAAGTCAGGGATGAACTTCATCATTTTAGAAGTAATTCAGACTTTGCAAATAAAAGACTTATTAGACATCTTTACAGGTTATCTCAATAGCTCAGCTGGCTAAGGCTGCACATAAATCAAATTAAACAGCATACACCGTCAAAAGCTTCAAACTTATAATAGAGTAATTGCAGGCTATTTGGATTTTATGGATTGTGTCTTCTTGTCTCAATAACCTTAAACTAGTACCAGAATGACAACCTGCGGAAAGTAAATTAAAGTTTGCTTTCAAACTCTCAAGTAGCAGTTTACTTGTAAAATGAAACTGAAAACGACCAATGCCAAATGTAATCTAGGCGTTGCATTAATATTGTAGTCATCAAAATTCTTTCTTTTAGGAAATAGAGATCTATGCATGAAGTCAGTAAACCACTAGGCATTGTGATACACACTTTCAGAACACTAAACAATGATGTGCCAGACGTTAAAAAGAAGAGATCTAATATCATTCTCACGAGCTGAAGCTCATTACTAGGAGATGCTTCTTACATACTGGTCCAAGGTTGTATTGAATAGCTCACACCTACAAATAACATAACATTTACAGATGAGAAATTACCACATGTGAAGCTTCAAATGGTTATTTGGAAGGCCATTTTCTAATTATATGTTCTATTAATTCATTATGTGAGCATAGATGATAGCAATGCAATCGTGACTTCAATACTAAATGGCATCGCAATCACACATACAGTTGATCCTTGACCTCACCATTCAATTTCATTGAAAAAGAGAACCATCCACCTAACGAAACTGTGCTAGTGGTAACGCATATACTATCTGTCATTATTAACCGCATAAGAGTGGAACAGCCCTGCAATGAGCACATGTAAACTATTTTTCGCCTATCACTAATGCAGACACCCCGGATGTTATGACACTAGCTCTCTTAGCAGTTAGCACTGAAGATCCTGTCAAAATAATATATAACAATAACAATCGACCTGACTATTATGTCTATCCTTATCCAACCTAAAATCTATGTATAATATACATAATGATCGTGATGCACCACTTTAGGAAAAGTGGACGAATGCCATAACTCAAACAATGACAAAGTGTACTGCTCCTGGTCAAACACGCATATCAAAATGGCGGTAAAATAGTGATAGCTGCAAAAAAAAGAACAGTACCTGATTGTACTTCCTGGATTGTATAATGGATTTTTGATAACATATTCGACATACAGATTGTAGATATACTTCAGAGATTCCCTCAGATCACCCGTCCTGGGATGGGTGACTAGGATAATCTGAAAGCAGAAAAAGCCAAGTAGATAAACGAGCATGAGGCAATGGAACTGCAAAATCTCACTCCAAAAGCTATTTCAACTGGACGCCAGTAAAAGACTAATTGCTTTGAGATTGACGACTAATAATTTGCTCAAAATTAATGAAAAGAAACACCGTATCCAAAAAAAGAACACAACCAGGGTGAGGTGTGCAGTCCATTTAATTTTGTTTGATATCACTTGCATATTATAAAGTTGGGACACATGATTTCAAACAAAGCCTGAGTAAGTATGGAAATGGGCGCCTGCCCGATTTACATCCTTTAATTTAAAGTTAACTGCCATAACCTACATTGTTCCTCTCACCGTCCCACAATCTATGTCCATTATGACTATTTACTCATGTTATGAGAACAACTCAAAGCATTGCCCTTTGACTATTTTAAATCTTTGAGTAAAAGTATTGCGAACGAAAAATAGTCATAGTTAAAGTAAGGATAATCTCGAATATGTTTTAACTTCTCTGATTTAGCAAATGGACATATTGGCGACAGACAAAAAACTAACAGCTAGACTCATACTGTGGGATGGAGTGAGTAGCATTTAGCATATTATTTACACAGATGCCAGGATCGTATAGTATTTAGCATAGTAATACACAGGTATCAGGTCAAAATGATGATACATCTTTGAAGAATTGTACGTATTTGGCTGACCAAGTTGTTTGCATTAATTAAGAAATAAACATACTACGGCTACGAAATTTATTGAATATTAGGTTAGGAAGCTGTCTGCATTTATCAGATGGTTCGAATTCTTAACCCTTACCAACAAGTCAAGACCAGCATTTGCAGCATTATGGGTACCATAAATGCATAGCTCACATAGTAAATCAGCAAAATATATACTAATTGCAAAGATTGGTACTTAACCAGTTAACCTATTAGTTATTATGTTATGCCATAAATTCATGGCCTTCTTCGTGCGAATTTGTTGTTATATAGACGAATCATTGGGCCGCAATTCAGAAATATGCAAATATGTACAAATAAATTATAAATTGATCTCAAGAAAGCTTTTACCAATCAACATGCTTCCAAATTATTGTCATGCAAAACTTTATGGTAAAAACTTAAAATGTGGCTAGACCTACACTACAACACAATATTAACAAAGTTCATAATCAGAAAATAAAAACAGGTAAGTTGTGTACATCACCTTAACACCGGATGGACTCTCCATGAAACTAAGTTTGTAGGTATTAGTGCGAAAGCTGTGGAATGAGCATCCTTGTCCAGGTAACTGAGGAACTCCAAGATTTCCTTTATCTGCACTGTCAAACCCCAAGTCACATGTCACTTTATCGTAGCACGTGGGCAACAAAGCAGACACACAAACAAGATGAATTAAAAAGCACATTGTGTTGAACATAGTGGCATATACAAATAAGGTTAAATTAACCATATCCACCATAAAATGAAAGAACGATTCAATGGCAGAAGAAGAAGAATAAGAATGTTTGTTAACTACCATCACTTCTGTAGTACTAACACATCATCAATTTTATTTACTCTACACAGAAATTTTTTAATAATAACATTCACTTCCGCTGATTCAATGGCATAATTGATTTGAACAGTACACCATCTTTTGTGGAAAAGGATTGTATCATCTAAATCATCAAAGTGAATATAGATTGCGAGACTTACTCTGTAGGATCCATCTTGGCTGTCAATGACTTGAGTGAGAAAAGCAGACCAAACATTAGCTTATGATCTTGTTGTGAATCAAGGGTTTTAAGAGGTCGGTTCCATTCCTTATAGAGCAGGCAGACTCCATTTCTGTTAAAAATATACATCATATGTGCATTGTTTCCAGATGCAGTAGGAGCAGCTGGTGAGGGACTTATTTCTGAAGCTCCAAAGAACTGCATTTTTCTCCTTCACTCCTAAGAAAAATCATTATCAGTCTTTGAAGAGAAATAGTGTTCATAACAAGCCATTGTTAATGCATCAACGAGGAAGAATATAGAGATAAAGGGATGCCGACTAAATAACAGAAAATCTTAGTGGTGTAGAAGTTCCACAAGGCATTTCATCGTGCATGCGCCCTAATTTGTTGAACTGCAAGATAATGATGGGAGTAGGAGTCTCGCGCTTTGAAGGCAGATCAAGACATGCAGTGGATATTTAGTGGCATTGAATAACAACGGCAAGATCTACCCTGAAGCATCAGCACAAAGCACCTACAGAACTGGATCTCCTTAAAAATAGCAGGAAATGATGGCCACAAGCAGCAAAAAAATCTTCAGCCAGTTTGTACTGAATGAGGAGGATTCAATAAGAATCGGCAGGTTCTTTCTATGCAAAGGTGCAAGAGATATGCTAAAGGAAAAAATGCTGAATAAGTTCAATATGAGGAAATAATTAACCTGGACAGGCTCAAGACAATAATTCAGCAGTAAAAGAAAGAAGAGCAACAACGGCAGCGAAACTGGTAGAAATTGAGAATTCAGCAGAAAAGAGCACAAGAGTGAAACTGAGGGCGATTAAGAGTTCAGCAGCTACGCAAAGCGGAACTTAGCTAGGATTTTCCACAGGAAAACTCAAGCTTTTGATTTATTTATTTTTTCTGTTAAAATTAGATCACAGAATTCCAAGCAAGAAAATCAATGAACAATTGAGTAATGAATCCCAAGCAGTTCGACATATCAGACACAATGCATCTAGGAACTGATTAAAAGATCAAGATAACCAATAAAGCAACCCAAAAAAAACTCCCATCAATTCAGTAATCAATTATTTTCTAAACTCTCTCATACATGCATAAGATGGTGATAATACAATAACAAGATTCACCACGTAAATCAGTGGTTAAATTTTTTTATTTTTTTTAGTAAAAGCTCAGAGCCCAGTAACAGATCCAGAATCACAAACACCCCTGAAAGGAGCACTCCCGCTGGTTAAACAAGCTAAATGACTCACAAGAAGCCATTTCAAAGCAACACATGATCAAAGGACACAACAAGCCACGTTTGAAGCACCTTAGGACCCAGAATTCAGCTAGCTAATAGGATCGGGACAACATTCTAGATATAAAAGTAATAAACCCAGATTAAGCTAGTAGTGCATTTTATGCCGCACTGAGGCATCTGAACTGGCACAGGCCCAAAATTCAGCCGGCACTGCAAAACCATCTTCATAAGTGACAGAGAGAGCTTAATTTATGTCGAAAATCGATGAAGACTCCAAAAAGTCATTTCGATTATAACCTAATCGGATGCGTGATATACTATTACCCACCTCCACCGTCCGATATCCCAGCTCCAAGATCAGGAGGCACTGGAAACCCTAAATTGAATCGATTAAGAGTTGACGATTTCAGTCGATTCGAACTCAAAAATCACCCCGTTGATGCCCAGATCGTCGAACGGATTGGTGTTGGCGGAAGGCTTCGCATTGCGAGCTGTCAGCCGTTGGATCCAATAATAAATTTAATCTAGTGGATCAGGCCATCTAGATGCGATCCGTTAAAAGGCCTGGTCCGTGGGAGCTGTTGTCGTTTTTTTTTAAGTATTTAATTGATTTTATTAAGTTTCATGTAAAAGAAAATATGATGTATTATTATTAGGGTACTGTGATTTCTATATTAATTTATACGGTGAAATAGTTAATTTTTTATTTCTATATGAATAGGATTGCGGTCGGTTCGGTTCGGTCCCAGTCGGTTCGGTTTAGTCCGTTTGGTTCAGTTCGATTAGAAATTGGCCGGTTCGGTTTGATTCCGATTGGTTCGGTTCGGTTCGATTCGGTTCGAAACCGATTGGTTCGGTTCAGTTTTAAATGTTAGTGGATCAGTTCGGCTTAAATTTTCGGTTTCAAATTTTAAAAAACTGATGACTAATAATTTGATTTGATTTTTAATTTTTCTCGAACCGAACCAATCCAAACCCGTCGGTTCGACGGGTACTCTCTATCTTGTAATAAGATAATTGATTGTAATAAATATGTATTGATATTATTAAGTGAAAAATAAAAAATAAATATATATTAATAAAATAGCAAGTAAAAGAATGAATGCAATATTAAATCAGAAATAATAACATACACGATCGATCGCTCCCCCAATGTTATTTGGCAGCGACTTTTCTGCTAGACCACATTAATGTGGTTGACATATTTGACCGTACTTGAATTAATATCAAAATTAGTGAGTAATCAGATCGGTGATTGAACCGGTTTGAACCATCAGTTCAACCGGTAAATCAAAAATCGGATTTCTGACCGGTTCGACTCATGATCCGGTTTTAATAACTATGATTGTCACTCTATATGTTTGATCAATCACTCTTGGTGCACCGAGAGCACTCATTTGCTATTGCTTGAAAACGACTTCGATTTACGTCATTTTTAAAACACCCACCCTCCCTATATGAACAGTAAAAAATAAATAATTTTTTTAAGAAAATTTAAATTAATAAATTTCATATATTATTTGTATTTTTTTTATGAATATTGATTTCAATATGATGAATATATATCTTCCTAGTGAATATGGATGTCAATCAGATTTATATTAATTTATTTTTTATTTGATGTGTACAAGTAATTTTTTCTGTGATTTTTTTCTAATTTTTTTGAATATTTATTATTTTTTTGAATTTTTTTATATTAATATAAATGACATCAAAACGACGTTGTTTTGAATCACGACATAATACGACGCCGTTTTAGAGCGAGAGCTCGGTGCACCTAAAAATCTGTTGTTCATATGGGTAATATTATGAGGGACACAAACAATGTTGTTTTGAATCACAACATAAAATGACAGTAGGTGCTCTCGGTGCCTAAGAATTTACTATGTTTGATGTCTATCTTCAATCTTGGTGGCTTCTTTTATAATATATTTGAAGATATACCAAATTTTTTTGAAAATGAAGTAACTTTCCATCTTAATCAATGTGATGATTGTATCAATATTTTGAGTTGAGCTACAAAAATTTCAAAATTGCACGAGATAGAAAGTTAATTTTACGAAATCAACAATCAAGGTGAAATCTATCACTATAAATTAAGGTGTATATTGGTTCAGAACCGGACAATAAGATCTTAGGCTCAACAATAACTCCATTTATAATTGGTTTCTTTGAAATATAAGAAACAACACATTGTAGCTTGTTCAAATGCTGAAGTTGAGTACATATCATTGGCAAATGTTACTTATGAGGTTTTGTGGCTCTTACAGTTTATACGAACGCTTCAGGTGAGTTGTCATTCTCTATTCCCCATTTACTATGACAGCAAAAGTGACTTAGCAATTGAACGCAATACAGTCTTCCGTGAATGAACTAAACATTTTTTGAAACGGATTGTCACCTTGTGCAAATGTGCGTGATCAGATTTGCAAACAAATTATCTCTCTGCACTATTTTGTTACTAAAGATCAGTCTCTCTCTTCGGGGCCCTTACATCATCTTTAATCCTAGTTTGGCCTTTTCAACCTCTTACGGTTTAAATTTGAGGAGAATCCTGTCCAGGTTCAGCTCTGACGAATATGAGAGCAGCTTCCATGACTGAGATTGTGCTGCTGGCGCTATTGGGGGATTTGTATTTGGCTGCAACGCAACATCTTTGCGAGAAGAAGGGAGCAATTCATCTATTGAGACGTCGTCGTTTTACAGGACCAGGAGCCGCTCATAACGGCGTCGCTCGGTGTCTTTTTGTTGCTACA
>NQLW01000967.1:51661-62826 GCA_002312845.1 Kalanchoe fedtschenkoi
CTGTCATTTTTCTTTCATCACATTTCCATTTGGGATACAAGGCACCATATCTAGTCTTGAGTCACTCAATACATTCTTCAAATATTTGTTTGTAAATGGTACTCCCTCTGTCCTCTTTTACATGTCACTTAACCGAATTTTTTTGTCCACTTTTACTTGTCACTTAACAATTTTCAATGCGTATTTAATATCAACAACTACCTTAAAACGTCAAACATTAATCACTTCTTTATCATAATCAATAACAAAATTATTCTCCACCAGTAATAATCTACCAATTTTACTTTTTGCACGAATTTTTTTAAAAAAACACCAACCACCCACTCATTACATTTGTTCAACCGCTAACATTAACTTCGTCTTAATCTACTCAAATCTACCTTAAACGACATGTATTAGAGGACGGAGGGAGTATATTATAACTAGGACTCATTCCAATTTCATGGACGGAACTATCTGATATTTCAGATCAATTATCATCCTGGCCCCAATTGTAATGTTCACATTCTCAGACTCCATTTAAGCCTGAGAAGGCACAAGCCTTTTCTTCTTTTCGCCAAAGCTGAGACTGCGAGCCAGGCTAGGAAGGCAACACGGGGAAGAGCAACCAGATTTGTATTTCGAGCGTTTGAGACCCTTTGTCGGTGTTCTCTCAGTACTGCTGCAGATGGAGCTTGTTACAGATGCATACGGGCTTCCATGCTGGGACGAGACATGCCTTACTTCTGGTTTTGCATCTCGAGTCATTTTTCTGTACGCTTCCTGCGAAGGTCGAACATCGCTGTTGCTGTTCTTCTCATCACTTAAACTTTCGCCGAATAGCTCAGATAGTCTCTTCTTCCCGTCAGATGGGGATGATGTTATAGGCCCAATATCAAGATTTTTATCGGCATATTGAGTTTCATAGGCTTGAACAACGCTCCTCGGATGGATAGGAGTATTGTCACGAGAAGGTGTGAAATCTACAAATCATCAAAAATTATGATGAGCGAAAAACAAAAAAACTTTAGTAGTCTGATTTAAATGAACATAGAGGCACTCTTACCACCGTCCACACTAAAATAATCTTCAATATCTGAATCTAACCACACTTGAGAATCAAAGAAAACCTCCTCCAAGCTCGCAGCACCTAAATCAATATTTCCAAGTGAATCAGTTATCCATGCCACACCAACTTGATGACAGTAAGATTTAAAGCCAGGAAGCATAATAATTCAAGATAATCTGTCAAGTTGGGTCAACTCTGACTCTGAGCGTTTTTCGCGGGTTCCAATCACTTGATAAACAAATTACAGAAACACCTAAGTCCCAATCTGTAGAGAGGTGATAACAAAGGCAGTCTCAAAATGAAAGCAAGAGCGAGACTTGCCCCAATTCTGACTCCAACTAACCTAATAGAACAGCTCCCGATTGAAAAACCATAAAAGTAGGACAAAAGATCTATTCAACGCAGGCTGGATTTCATCCATCAATGTCAGATTTTAACACCCTCCAGCCAAAAATAGGCAAATTTGTAACACCATCACTTGGATATTAATAGGGAATAAGCTTGCCAGAATCAGATCTTCAACTCACCAAAAGACATAAATGATATTTTTCAACTGCTCCCCGACACCAATTTAACAAACCAGAAGTACAAAGTACAAACTGGAAGCAAGCCAAGTAAGCATCACGTCTTACCAGAAACATGCTGCTCACAATTCACCATCTTTTCGGTGAGGCCTTCACTCAAACACTTGGCAGCTTTCTTACGAGACCCGAATGGCCTCCACCCAAACGTCATGGCTGGGGCTTGCTTACCCCTCGAACAAGCCAAACCCACTTGCACACACGATCTCACTTCACACAGCAAGTCTCAGAAGAGTAATACTGATCTGGGTATAGAGGAAACAAGAAAAAGGCAAGATCTTTGGGGTGGGTGGGTGATTAAATGAAAGAAGTTGAGATTAAATTTGACCTCAACTCTGGACTTGCCAGTTACAACAGTGACTTGTGCAGGTAGCTTCCAATAATAAATCCACCACAGTGCCTCAATTTCAACAGCAAGATTGTGGCTTTGAATTAAGGATAATATTTGTGGAAAAAATGACAATTGGGAATGAAGTGATGAGGGGTTTACCTAACAGTCTAACACAGCACAAGAAACTGGAAAGTGTTAGATATGGGTGGGCATTCAAAGCAAAGTAATGGAGGCTTGCGGGTCCCATGACCCATTACCTCATCACTCATGGGTTGGAATTGTCCAACTGCATTTGAAGGATGGAAAGCTTGTCTGGTCTTTAGACTTTTTGGACTCAATTTGGCGGGGAGAATAATGCTATAACCGCATATTCATTCCGGACAATAATGTCTTGGCCCGTCAAAGTTCAATCAAAGTCCTTGTTTGTTATTCCTTTCGTCCTCTAATACATGTTATTTAAGATTAATTTGAATAGATTTAAAATGAAATTAATGCTAACGATTGAACAAATTTAATGAATGGGTGATTGATGTTTTTATAAAAAAATTCGTGCAAAAAGTAAAATTAATAGATGATTACTGGTGAAAAATGTATTTTTTATTGAATATGATAATGAAGTGATTAATGTTTAACATTTCAAGGTAGTTGTTGACATTAAATACGCATTGAAAATTGTTAAGTGACAAGTAAAAGTGAACAAAAAAATTCGGTTAAGTGACATGTAAAAGAGGACAGAGTGAGTACATTTGTAAGGCTCTATTAAAAGCTGAATCATTTAAATGTGATATCGATATGATTATTATAATTATCTCTTTATTTTTTATATAGCTTTCCGGAATCAGCTATGCCCGAATCATAGTTCAATCAAAATCACATCAATGCCGACCGTAACTAGTTTCTTCAATCCGAATCTCACGTACTTCATAAATAAATAATATTGTTATAACATAATTATAAATTTTATTTTTATTTTTATGTTGTAAAATTATAATTTTATTTTATATTGATAAATCATTATATATTAACATATTTAAAGGGAAAATCTCAAAAGGGGCCTTGAACTATCAACAGTTACTCAATTGCGGTCCGAACTACCGCGATTTCTAAAAAAGGTGCAACGAACAAAAAATTGGATTGATTATGATTGATGCTTAAGATCAATTTATTTGACTTTTTAAATATAATAGATCATATCAAATTTATTGAGGATTATAGATGATTGAATATGAAAATACGTTGTTTTGTTTTTGTGCGGAAAATGATATTATTTATTTTGATAACCAAACGAAGTCATTTTCACACATGAATCTAAGTCTTGTGATAATATTAGTTTATGAATGTAACAATAAATTTTATTTTAAAAAATCAATCTAATTTTTTTTCGTTGCACATTTTTCAGAAATCGTGGTAGTTCAGACCACAATTGGGTAAGTGCTGGTAGTTCAGAGTCCCTTTTGGGGTTTTTTTATTTAAAAAAATGAATTATCAAGTAAAAGTAAATCATTCAGCAATCAGATGTGGTTTGACCATTCAAATTCTCATTTAACATTCAGCTCTTAATTTTAGAGAATGACACGTAAGAGTAAATAAAAATGGATAATTTGTATTAAATCAAATCGAATTGATAGGTTAGGTTTGGTTTGGAGTACTAGTGGTTCAGTTATATTTTCAATTTTTTTAAAAATGACGTCTAATAGTTCGATTTTATTTATTATTTTTTAAATCAAACTATTTCTTTATATTTTAAATTATATATAAATATAATTAAATATATAATATAAATTAGTACCTCTATGTTATTATTTATATAATGAGTCTCCTAGTTAATAAATAAAATAGTAAATAAGTTCATAAAAAATAAATAAAATAGTTTGATTCAATTTGGTTTTTTGAAGCATGCGATTTGATTCAGTTTCTAAATTTTCATTTTTATTAAAAATCAAGCCAAACTAAATCATTGCAATCATACGCTTAGTCATCTCTCGTCTTGAATCCAAGTAATCCATTACTGAAGATCTCATTTTTTGGGTTGATATAGAATTGAATTGAACTAAGTTAAACTGAATATAATTAAATTAAATATTTCAATCCGAGTGAACAAAAGAGAGTTCATATTTACAAAGTTAATTGAAAAGATTGTAACAAAGAAATTGAACAAAACAGAATTTAACATAATTGAGTTGAACTAGTGTCAAACTATAAGATATCCTAATTTCAGGATATAACCATGTTGATTTTTTTGAATGTGTGTAAGAAAAATAATGTTTCAATTTTTAATTTAAGAGAAGTGTTGGTAAAGCAGACCAAACAACATTGTTTGGAGTACGCTTGCTACATTAGGCGTGTTAATAGGTGAGTGGTATAGGTGAGAGTATATATAAAATATTTAATAAATAGTATTGATCATGTTTTTGTGAAAACGTGGTAATAAGTATACTAACCCATTACTTTTTACTATGCTTGCTACATTATGCGTGTTAATAGGTATAAAATTATCAATTATCTGTATTAAGTGTTGTAATACGTGAAGACATTCAATACCTATTACCACGCTGGTGGATAAGAAATGTGGTAATAGATGTTCTAATGCAAAATACCGTCATTTTTAGTGCAAGTGAAGCAACTATTAGTATGCTTTCTCCAACAAGCGTGGTAATAACTATGCACTATGAATTTAATATTATTTTTTAATATTAATCTCGCTTATTAATAAGAAGTGTGATAAATTGGAGCATGGTTAAATTCCAAATCTGTAGAATTGAGTGTAAAGCTAATGAGCATTTCATCTGTAAATCACGTCAAGCTTTCTTCATAACAGTGTTCTAAGACAGAAAAGGACATTGAAGGCACGACAACAGTGTCTTATGTCAGTGCAGATGTCTGGTGGAGGCGCACATCGGCAAGCCGCTGAGCGACGAGCTGTTTGGGCGAATTGAAAGCCGTGGAGCCAAACATGCTGAGAGCTGCAGGAGGAACTTCAGTTCCATCACATTGTTGCATCACAGTCTCCCGCACACGCCGCACACGGCAACAAGACTAGCTAGCTAGTTGATCTTATGCATGCGATCAGCTCCGAAACAATAATATTACTCAGAAATCATCAGAACCCAAGCAAAGAGAAACATTTGTTGAACAAAAATATATAATATCCACATTTTGCTGGCATGGAATAATACATTTGTGGGTCTGGCAGTTGAATGATTTTAACGGCTTGAACCAAAAATAACTTCAAATTTAAGTAAACCAAAAATGTTCGATTATATGGAGATGCGGGGTATCGATCCCCGTACCTCTCGCATGCTAAGCGAGCGCTCTACCATCTGAGCTACATCCCCGATTCATTTTCAAAAGTTTATAGAAATATATTACTATGTGAATACGAGATGCTGTGTTAAAAGGATTTGTATTGCTAATTAAGACGATCAATTATAGGTTAATTGTGTAACTAATGTTAGTTTATAGTAAGGCTGGTCATCGGTTCGATTTTAAACATAATTCTATTACTCGGTTTTCTAATTTTAAAATCGAAAACCGAACTGATTTGTGGGTCTCATATGCTACATCCCTATATATTAGTAATTTTTAAATGGAGAAAAACTCAAAAGGATTCTTCACTATTATCGTTTACCCCAATTGCGGTCAGAACTAGCATGATTTTTAAAAAGGCTGCGACGAAAAAAAATTGGACTAATTTTCTAAAATAAAATTTACCATTACATTCCAAGCCTAATATTATTATAGGACTTATATGCGAAAATTATGTCATTTGGTTATTAAAAGATGTCGTTTTCTTTATGTGCGCAAAATGATATAATTTATTTTGATAACCAAACAACGTAATTTTCGCACACAAATCTAAGTCTAATAATAATATTATGTTAGAAATGTAATGGTAAATTTAATTTTAAAAAATCAGTCCTTTTTTTTTCATCGCATTCTTCTTAGAAATCGTGATAGTTCTGATCGCACTTAGGTAAGTGGTGATAGTTCAAAATGAGTTTTGAGTTTTATCCTTTTTAAATTATCTTGTTTTTACTAGTAGTAGAGTGAAGGGCTGGTCGTCGATTATTAATGGGCTGAACGGCCCGTACTACTTTCATCTTCAATCGCCGAAAACCTCCGACGCAGTAGAACGTTTTGGTCTTCATTGCCGCAGCTTATCGTCGATTTCTGGAGCTCCGGAGATAACGCAATCCCGACCGAGTATGGCACCCAAGGCCAAGGAGAAGCCAAAGTCGCCGGCTGCCAATCCACCTCCTCCGATCGAGGAACTCTTCACCAATCTCAACCGCCACATCGACAGATCCGAATTCGAACTCGCAGTCAAGGTCGCCGATCAAGGTCTGCCGCTGTACTATTTTTCATTAGGCTCCGAATGTGCGAGTTTTCTTGTCTGTTGATTTTCGGTACTGTTTGTGTTTTATTAGTTTTGGCTGTTGCGCCTGGGGATGAGGACGCGCTTAGGTGTAAGGTTGTTGCGTTGATCAAGGCTGATGATTTCGATCGTGCCTTGGGTACGATTCAGTCTTTGAACAAGTCGTTGGTTGATTTTGGCTTCCTTAAGGTATGGTCTTTTTTTTTGTTTGCATGTTAATGTAATTTGGGTTATATAACACTGGAGAATTCAGGAACCTACCTGATTAGCCCTAAACTTCTTAGTGCACTGATAGTTGAATCCATTCCAAATAAATCCTGAAACACAGCAATGGTAGTTCAATGACATTTAGTCTGTGTTTGGTTTAGAGAAAATTTGAGGGAAAGGAAAATTTGTGGGAAAATGGGAAGGAATTCCTTAGTTGGTTTAGGGAAAGTTAGGGGATGTAAAATTAGATGGAAAATGAGATGTAAATTTAAAAAAAAATATAGAGTGGATTAGCACTTTCCTATGGATTCCATTTCCCTCCCATTTTCCTTTCCTCCTTATTTTCCCTAAACCAAACACACTATTATTGTCTTAGACTTTTAGGTTATGTTTGGTTTAGAAAAATTTGAGGGAAAGGAAAATTTGAACAAATCTCTCCTCTGGTTTTAAGAAAGTTAGGGGGAGGGAAAACTTGATGGAAAATGGGATGGGAAATTTTAACAAAATAAATAGTGTTTGAACACTTTCCCATGGATTTTTCGCGTCTAAATAAACAAAGAAAAATGAAATGGATTCCATGGAGAATTCATTTTTCCTCCGATTTTCCTTTCCTTCTAATTTTCCCTAAACCAAACACACTATTAGTTTCCTGCATGTTTGTGGAATGGCATCTTACAATCAACATATGTTGTTTCAATGCTATAAAATTTAGCTTGAAGGTCGCTGAGTGGAGTGTTTATAGTGTGATGATTCTAGCTTGTGAGATTCGAGGACTTGAATGAACAAGATGAACTGTCCATTGTTGAGAAGCTCAAGCTTTTATATTTTCTGTAAAATATGTAGAAGAAAATCTTGAGTCCCCCTGTTGCTTATATATACATACACACAAACTTTTCAAGTAAGCCGTATCCCTGCCGTTTATGAAATTTGAGTAATGCGGTTTGAATCACTTTTGTCAGCATAGCTTCTATGGAAATGCTATTTTTCTTGTGAAAGCTTCTGTTTTGATTTATCTAAGTTTTAGTACAAACTGTAGATTTTAAGAACTCAGTTGAATATTGATCTGGAGGCTTCAGTTTGTGAGGTAATGGCAGCTGTCGTGTTGATGGCTAGCTAGTAACTAGACATTCTTGCCAACCATTCTAATGCATTTCTAATAGGCAGTAAGTTTTCTTACTGGTTTTAGCTAGGAGTTACCCCAGGATATTGACTGGGTATCTTGTTAACCGTTATCATGTTATATTTCAGATGTATACTATTTTAAATTTTTAATATTTTGGAGCCAGAACACATTTGTTTCTCTTTGGCTATCAAAATTTTATTTATTAAGCTTACGGTCAAAATATTCATCTTGTTATACTATTATGTCTCCAATTGTCCGCTGTCTCATAGCACGTATGAGATGTTTTTGAAAGAAAGTTAAAATCATGTCATTCCATCTTTCAACCTAATTTTTCATATCACCCTGCTAAGTATTTGTTATTTTCCATAAGGCTTATTGCTTGTACCGACTAAACAAGCTAACTGAAGCATTGGAGTCTTTGAAATCTGAAGAGGAAGACTTGGCAGCCATGTTGTTAGAATCACAGATTCTGTACCGTTTGGGGAAGATGGATGCTTGTCTGGATATTTATAAGAAACTTCAAAAATCCAAGATAGAGTCCCTGGAGATCAATTATGTTGCTGCTTTAGTATCAGCTGGCCAGGGATCTGAAGTGCAAGGAACACTAGATGCAATGAGAGTGAAAGCAACAAGCAGTTTTGAGTTGGCATATAATACTGCTTGTTCATTGATAGAAAGGAACAAGTGTGCAGATGCAGAGCAACTCTTGCTGTCAGCGCGAAGGTAATTTAACAGTTTTAATGTTTGCAGATATGTAGCACTAATAGATTTGGTTTGTTATTACAACAGTGCGTCCATGTGTCTTTATCTTTTTAGAGTATATAATTCATTTTGCAGTTGACGGAAGCATTAACTTTTGTCTCTTGTTCAAGAAAGTAATCCTAAAATCATACGAATATATTTGTTTTGTTATTACAATAGTGCATCCATGTGTATTTATCTTTTTAGAGTATATAATTCATTTTGTGGTAGATGGGACATGGGAGCATTAACTTTTGTCTCTTGTTCAAGAAAGTAATCCTAAAATCATATTAATGATATACATATCGGACATTTATGTAATCAAATAGAATCTCACCTCTTTTAATTCGTATACGTATTTGCCACTAATAAAGGAGCGACAAAATCCACTTTATTAGTGTTGTTAAGTGTAGGGTTCCGGCGATCTTGGAATAGGAATTATATGAATGCAAGTGTTTCACATGATTGGACAGAATTTCCTTAATTGTTACGATCATGTGGTTCACTGGTTCCCGGACAAAATTGTCTGTTTATGACTGGTGTGCACTGTACACGATGAACATACATTTGTGCAACACAGCATTTGAACTCACTTTGTCATTTTACATCATTACTAGGATTGGGCAGGAGACTCTCATGGAGGAGAACTTGGCTGATGATGAGATTGAGAATGAACTGTCTCCTATTGCTGTGCAGCTAGCCTATGTTTGGCAGGTATTTTAACCTTGTAAAATTTATTGCAGAAAGTCGTAGTAACCATGATCCCCACTTGCCATCAGGGTTGTAGCCTGGTGGTAAAGTGGGTGAGGGGTGATTCCTAACAATCCCCATCTTTAGAGTTCGAATCCTAGTGGTTGGGTCTGTGCGTTGTAACTTATATTAATAAAAAAATTTTAAAAAAAAACCCATGATCTCCACTTTACTTTTTGTTTCAGCTCCTGGGGCAATCGCAAGAGGCTATTGAAGCTTACACAGACATCATTAACAAAAATCTGGCAGATGAAACATCAATAGCAATAGCAGTTAACAATCTCATCTCACTAAAAGGATCCAAAGATGTGTCTCATGGCCTAAGAAGAGTTGAAAAGTTATTTGAAAAAGGTGACGGTGCGCAAGCTTTCCAATTTGTCAGGGGCTTGGCTACAAAGCTTTCAGCAAAACAAAAGGAGGCAATATACACAAACCGTGTGCTTCTCCTGCTGCATGCAAATAAATTAGATCAGGTAAACATTCTAATATTTTTCCGCTTTATACTATGATTATTTATTCATTTTACTTTTACAATTATATTTGTTGTATTTGTTCTTAAGTTTGTTAATAATTGATTGAAATTTACCAGGCTCGAGAACTTGTTGCTGCATTGCCAAACATAGTCACTGATAATGTGATGCCTGCGCTTCTGCAAGCTGCTGTCTTTGTTAGAGAAAACAAAGCTGGAAAAGCTGAAGAAATATTGTTGCAACAAGCAAAGAAGAATCCGGATAAAAGCAAGATACTGTTCCTTGCCAGAGCCCAAGTTGCTGCTGCTGCCGGCCATCCCCAAATTGCAGCAGAGTCTCTATCTCAGATCCCTGATATACAACACATGCCTGCCACTGTTGCCACACTTGTTACGCTTAAAGAACGGGCAGGAGATATTGATGGTGCAAATGAGGTGCTAGACTCTGCTATACAATGGTGGACGAATGCCATGACAGAAAACAGCAAACTGGATGTCATACTACAACAGTCTGCTTCTTTCAAGCTGAAACATGGGCGACAAGAAGAAGCATCCCGCATATTTGAGGAGCTCGTTAAGAGCCATGGCAGCGTAGAAGCTATGGTTGGGCTTGTAACAACTGCTGCACATGTCAATGTTGACAAGGCAGAATCTTATGCAAAGAAACTGAAGCCACTGCCTGGCTTGAAGTCAGTTGATGTAGACAGCTTGGAAAAGACCTCCGGTGCCAAGCATGTTGAGATCAGAATCCCTGAAGCAACTGAAGAAAGCAAGGCCAAGGACAAAAACAAGAAGAAGCGAAAGAGAAAGCCAAGATATCCAAAAGGCTTCGATCCTGCAAACCCAGGCCCTCCACCAGACCCTGAGCGCTGGCTCCCCAAAAGAGAGAGGTCAACATACAGGCCCAAGCGGAAGGACAAGAGAGCAGCTCAAGTTAGAGGTTCTCAAGGTGCGGTATCAAGAGACAAACAAGAACAAGTTTCTACCAGCAGCACTTCCAACAACATGACTGCAAAATCCAACCAAGCACCGACCACTTCCAAATCTAGTGCACAGGCTCCCCCGGTAGCCCAACCTAAGACTTCATCATCAAAGTCATCAAAAAAGAAATCTAGGAAGTGAGCGCCTTCTTGTTTGACTCAGCACTTTCTTGTTTGACACAGCTTGGAAACCATATTTTTGGAGGCTCCATTCATTAGACTTGTGGCGTATCAGAGTTTTTGATAAACAAAATGAATATTCCGGGACCATTTGAAGCACAAGTTTCATGTCTGTGTACATTACGGTCTCAGTGTCTATTGTTAGGCTTCAAATCTGCGCTCCGTGCCACTGAAGCCCTACACGACTCCACTGGTCGCAAGAGCAACTACTTGCGTCTTGGGCGATTTTACAGATCAATAAAACAACATGTATCTGTAGATGAGTGAGCAAACTCCATGAGAACCACAAAGCACACACTCAAGCAAACGCTGCTATGAGTGAAACGGAGACGACCCCTCCCTTGGCCTCACCCTATGATTCACAACATCAACAAGCATTA
>NQLW01000967.1:63891-74544 GCA_002312845.1 Kalanchoe fedtschenkoi
AATATGAATTTGTTAATACTACAATCTTAACCACGAAGATTGTCAATTAGATTGTTAAGTCGACCGCGACGGGGCGGGGTCGGTGAGAGACGGAACCGGACGATCATAAACGTCATCACGAACCCGTCTCAATCTTCCTTCACTCTTTTATTAATAATAATAATAAATTTTATATTATTTAAAATTGAATTAATGTATCGGGCATGAAACATATTCTCGCATGTTTCTCTCGCATCCGCTGATCTCCATCCCCAGCTTCCCACACCTTCTTCCTCTTCTCCCTTTTTAATCTCATTTTTTCGTGTTCAATCTTCTCAAATCGAATACAATAGCAGATTCATCATCACAATCTCCGATTTCTCAATACCCAATTTTGTCGTTGACGTGAGTGGATTCCGTTCGGATCGAGGACTACAAATTTTGAATCGGCGGCGATTAGGGCTCGGTCGGATTTAGGTTATAGGTTTCCGGGATCTGTCAGTTTTGCAATCACGTTCGTAAATTTCTTCGCTTAGTTGAAAACATATTCCTCGATTCATCTGATTTGTCCATTGGGTGTGAGAAGCTCCAGATTTGAGGAGAATTTGAGATTTGGAATTCAAGTATGGAATTTGTATAGCTGACAAGTTTTGTGCTTTATTAGGTGGAGGTGGAGGTGGAGGTGGTTGTGGTGTGGCTGAGCTGGTGTTGTGTGTTGCTATTGAGGACTCTGTGATACATTTGGTGCAGTGTTTTAGTTTGCAATCAGAAGTTGAGGGATTTCCTCTCGATCTAGTTTAGTTAGATAGTCACACAGAAAAAGTCACACTAAAAAAAAGGAGAAAATTCGATTGGTAGGAAAGGGAGAGAAGATTGGTGAAGATAGCGAGATGGCGCTGAATTTGTCTCGCCAGATGTACAGCGGCCGGTTCGTGGGGGATGGATCACCCGATCGAGGCGGGGATGGCTGCGCTAAACCGTGGCACTGCATTAGGGACGTTGAGGATAGTTTTGAGTATCATCCTGATATAGGCGGATCAAAAGAGGCTGTGAATGATATTCTTGATGTTCTGCCTGCGGATCCTTTTGGCATGGATATAAGCACGACATTTACGGCCATCACTGAATGGCTTGGGGATATGGATTATTGTGGTAGCAATGAGGCGGCGCCGAGCAACGAGGAGTATGAATTGTTTGCTCGGTTCAGTGTTATATGGAACAGTTTGAAGTTTCTCTCGGTGCCCGTGAATATCGGGGTTGGCGACGTGTCTTTTATGGCTGGCAGATTTGATGTGGATACTATGAATAAGAAATCAAGTTACACTAGCTGCAACTACGCAGCAGCTAACTGCAGTGTGGATGATATCATCCACAAGCTTCCTTCTGACAATATCTTCCATCAAACTCAAGATGAAACTGACAATGTCTTTCTTCAAAGCCAGGATGATACCGACAATGACTTCTATCAGACTCAAGATGATCTGTCGGTCTCTGGAGGTTGTTCGGATAGAGAGTGCAGTTCGCCACATCAAGCACTAACTTTTGCACTCAGTTATTTGGGTGTGCAGGATCTTCTTTCCACCGAAGGAGTTTGTCGATTTTTACGTTCCACTATAAAGACTGATCCGCTATTATGGAGAAACATTCGCATAGATCAACCATTAAATGAGAAGATAAATGACGATGTTCTCATTCAATTGACTGGCAGAGCTCAAGGAAATTTACAGACTTTGATTTTGGTGGAATGCTTGAGGATTACTGATTATGGACTTAAGCTTGTTCTAGAAAGTAACCCACGGCTTACCAAGGTCAGTGTGCGTTTATTTTTTTGTTTTACCAAGGATTCTATTTGTTTTTCTGTATCCAAGTTCTCTGATCTGTTTTATTGTAGTCTTAGATTGATGACTTTACTTGTAGACAAATAAGTTGGTGTTTCCTATTATATTCTCTTTTAGAGGTTTATATTTCATTTCAATCTGTGTGGGTCTTATGAATTAGCTGATTATTCGGTGGCATCAGATTAATCTCCATTGTCTGCCATTTATATGAGGCATGTTGTTTCAATATATGTTGGCGATCGGGTTGTAATTTGTGTTGTATTGCATCAAATCATGACCGATAATACCTTTAGTGTTTTTTCTTCTATTTTGCACTGCAGCTATGTATAACTGGGTGTACAAGACTCAGTATCGATGGAATCATCACTAACTTAAAGGCATTTTCGTCTTCTGATACAAAAGGAATTCAGTGTCTAAGAATTGGGGGAATATATGGGGTTACCCAAAAACATTTTGATGAGTTGAAGCTATTACTTTCTAGTGGAAATAATTTACAGCATGACTCACAAAAGCGTCATTTCTATGGGAGGGACGCTTATTATTTACCATGTGATGATGACCGCTCTATTGATATTGAAGCTTGTCCCCTATGTCAAAATCCGAGGTTAGTATATGACTGCCCCAATGAAGGTTGCCAAGGCCGTGAGACATCTCAAACATGTAGGGCCTGCACGTTCTGTATACAACGGTGTATTGTGTGCGGCCAGTGTATCAAAGACGGTATATTTGTTGAAAATTTCTTTATGGAGTATCTTTGTGCTGACTGTTGGAATCAGCTACCTACCGAAGAGCACCATGAGAATATCATCAGCAGCGACGCTCTATCCGAACATGATGCTCTTGGTGAACCAAGCAGTAGCTTTTCCACCGACTAGAGGTTTATGCATTTAGCATCAGTTGGGTACAAAAAAACTTAGACCAGTTGGAGAGTTATGTATTATTCTCTATGACCAGCTCAGTACTATATGTCCTTTCTGATCAACTAGGCTCTAATAGACCAGTGGAGTACTTCTCTTCCAGCTTAGTATGATGTGCCTTTCTGATCAACTATGCTTGGTTGAACCATTGGAGAATGAGCCTATTGTACTCAAGTGATCCTATCCCAATTATATGTGCACAGGTTATTGCTATATACTTTTATGATGGAATTCTTTATGAATTCTTAATAAAGAGTTTTCCTGTCCAGACTGTTTTGGACATGTTCTAGACAGTTGGCGCAGATTGTAATTTACTCATTAATAGTTTAAATTTTTTAAATATATTGAATTTTATTTATTTAAATGTTTAATTTTGGTACCCTGTTTGACCCTAGGTGTGGTTGGCCATCAGCCCCCACTAGTAAAAGCTTAAAATTAGCATTTCAATACACAGACTGCAATTTCAAAAGAAATTGATAGATTCAAAAATTGGGTCTACTTAGATTCAGCCTAATTGATATTCACACATTACTAGAATATAAAACAAGAAATGACCCATCTCACATTGAAAGGTTTGCAAATGCACATATCCTGAGAATACATTTTGCTCCATTTACAGGCATGGAGAGGATTCATACTATCAATCAAACACTCAGTAATCCTTACAAGGTGAATGAAAGATTCACAAGGCCTTCACAGTCACAGCTAGTCATGTAAGGAGGTCACGCTGCTTATTGCTCCTCCTCGTCCTCATCATTCTTGTACGAAACTAGAGTATTAACCTTGTGAATCTGCACAGGGGCAAATAGTTAACATCAGATTGAAATTTAGTCGTTACAGGCCATTTGATCTTCTGACATAACCCTGCCAAAAGGGATTAAGTTCTACTACCTTGGTGTCAAAGGAATGAAGCTTCACCATCTGGGGATTAGCTATCAGTTTCGGGTCACTCTCAGTCCAAGTAAATGGAACAGCAACATCAGCATCTGTGTATGCTAACACATCAAACAAACCTGCAAAAAAAATAAATCACCAGCAGCAGAAGATCAAATTCTCAACTCGTGACATTCAAATGGAGCTTGTCTGACAAATCAGAAAGAGAATTACAAGGTTCATCAAGGCATGGTAAGTATGTAATGCTGGAAGCAATCTGCCGCATAATTGCTTGTATCTCCCTCATGATCTCCTTGTCACTTTTTCCCCGCGAAACACTAGAAATTCAACAGACACAACATCAGTAAACCGCTAAACATACCAAAACTGTGAATGTCTCAGTGTAGTCTGCTGATGAGGCCTGTGAAATGAAACTCCTACCCTTTTTCGACAACTTCACCATCGGTCTCAATACTGAAGTTCCACCTCTCCAACACCTCACCAGTGGCCTTACTCATTATGACAAGCACAATTCTCTGAAGCTTCCCGGATTCGAGCCATTCTGTTCCACAGCTAAACATTAACAAAGCTCCCAACTTGAACCCAACCCAAAGGGCCAAAAAGGAACCTAGCCGGTACCTGAAAGCTGAGATGTGAGGTTAGCAAGGAAGGCCTTGACACCCTCATCCTGAGTGAGCAGCATGGGAAGGCCGTACTTCTTCACCTTGGCAAAACTCTCCTCTGGATAAACCCCTCGGTTGTGCAGAATGCTACCAGAAAGCAAACAGCAAAATCCCCAGATTTCAAATTCCAAACCCTAAAACCTAAAATACACACAATAATTTGTTTGTTTCACATAAGAATAATTCTGGCGAGTTCGTTTCACATTTTCGCTGACCTGTTGGCAGCGTAACCTGACAAGAATCAGAAATCCAAAAAATCAAAAAAGAAGTCATCAAAAAGCTACAAAATTTACAGAAATTGGAACACTGACCGAAGAACTCGCTGACGATGGCAGCGGAGCCGCGCAGCGTGATGATGTCCTTGGCGACTGTTTTCGAAGCCATTGCTGTTACACAGACACCGGAGTGACGAAAATTTGAGACTTGAGAGCGCGGATTTGAATACGTCTGGGTATGAAACGGTGTAGGGTTTGATTTGGAATTCAGATGAGGTGAGAATGGATTGAAGTGGGTGGGAGCGTAACGGCTAGTTTTTGAACTGTTGGAAATTTACGAAAAAATATTCGATTTGATGGGTGGAGACGAGAGAATTATTATTATAATCTAATTTTCTTCTAAATTTAATTGAACCGGAGATCCGATAAATGGAATATTTTATATTATTATAAAATGAATTTTGCATGAATTAATAAAATATAAGTTGTTAATATTTAATTTTTTTTAAGTTCCAACAAAACAATTATCTATGCATTGAAATTATTAAGTGATAACATAAAAATGAATGAATAATTTTAATTTGGTGAAAAATAAATGAATAATTATTTTTAATAAGTTTGGGGAGTTTCCTGATTCGTTTCTGAAGGCTGTGATGATGAATAGAGGTGCTGCGCAGAGTTGGGTTTTTGGAGTTAGTGAAGGAGATTCTACTATATAAAGAATGCCGCCAGGTGTCTACTGTGTTGCATTCAGCAGCTGCGAAAGGGTAGATTCAGGCGAGACTTCTGCTGAATGAATTGAGTCCATGAGTTGCCATTTTAAGGGAGCTGGTAGTTTTCACCATCATATGCATTAACTGGCTTATGTTTTGCTGAATGACCCTTTTGCATTTCATTAGAGTGAAGTTCTATATCACTTTCTGTTCATTGCTCTCAAATCCAAGTAGATTAATGATCTCCGATATTCATTGTGAAGATCCCAAGAGAAGCAGTTCAAATCACAGCCGGGCTCATTGAACATTGTTTCCAAGCCCTTCGGGTGATTGTTGAGACATTCATGGTCTTACTACTTACTACAAATGACTCAAAGTGAGTTGAGGCACACAATAAGCATGTATCAATGTTCAATATGGCATAGAGAGTAGAGACAGTCAGTATCGACTCGTTAAATTTGGGAGCCCTGAGCAAAACATATTTTTGAGGCTTTTTAAAATTCAAATCAAGTCAACTCAAACAAATATGAAACAGAGTTGACAGCTGACTAATATTTCTGAAAATGACAAATTTCAGTACACCCATTTTGCAACTAAACTGAACAACTTCAGCATTGCACCAAGGAAGCTGTTGATCTATTTGATGTTTAGCTGAGGTATGGGTCAAGGTTGGGGCCTTCCCAAAATAGGGGGTCTGTGCCATTGCCCCACTTGCACGCCCCATTAGCCTGGAGGCAGCACAACCTGTAAAAGAGCCGAACATGAAATAATTTACATCACGAAGGCTGTCAAGGAAGGCATCATAAGTGATAAAAAAAACTTAAATCTCAATGGGAAACAATTTTTTGCATACCATTTAGCAGTTTGCAACTGAGTAGCTGAGCTTTTCTCGCAGTGCGTTGCTCCCAACATTGAACTTGAAATATTCTAGGAGCAAACAAATCCGTCTATGCATTTTTTTTTCTGGGTTTTTACTGTTCATATATACTAATGTAATGAGAGGATGAGATTATTTCCCAGACATGCATTTGACTTTGACGTATTCATAGGCGCTCATTTGACCTTATTCAACTAGAAATTTATTGTGTATTTATAACATGTAATATTGTCTTAAGTAAAAGTTTATCTAATTTGATGGTATGTAATGTATAATTGGAAGATCTTCCCAGACAGAGTCAGGTGGATGAAAATATCCAGATGCCTATGCATCCGCTAGCATATGATATCGATAAACAAGGCCAAATGTTGAAATATGCTAATTAGGATTAATTTAATATTATTTTTGAATTTTTAAAAAATGAGTAATTTCTTTACAATGCCTACAGAATTTGCCCCTAATCAAGTCAACGCGTACGTAGCTAATTAAATTTAGCTATTCTCAACTTGTCTAGACCCGCAGTCTCGCGCCAATGCAATTTTACCGCCAAAATCAGTTCATCTTACTTCGGCAGTCTGCCATATCTTCTCCACAAACGCATAGCTACTGCTGCTGCCCAAACCCTACATCTTGATCATGGAGGAAGAAATCAAGGCCGAGTTCTTAAAGAGCGGATTCACGGTCGACAACGAGGCAGAGGTTTTGAAGAAATGTGAGTTTTGTCTTTTCGTTCAATGTTGTTATGGATTACGCGTTTGTCGAAATTGACAGTTATGATGGCACTACAGGCCTCGCTTTTTGTATCAATTGCAAGCTTTCGGCGTCGGATCTCGTTTCGAGCTGGGAGGCTTACTATCTCAACAGGTTATTTTTGGGGTGGTGGAAATTAGGGTTCGAGAGTTTGTCTCTATAAAGGTTGAGAAGATTTAAGAATCAAAATGTTGGGTGGAGAATGATACTTTGAATGAATTCAGTTATGTTTTAATTTGAATATCTTTTATGTAATTGGTTATGTGGCGACAGGCAGCTGGATGAGCCGGTGGTTTACAGGGCTCAAATGGATGGGTTTTTGATTCATTTGCAAGATGAACTCAGGGATGCAGTCATCAAAGAGGAGCAGCATTTGCATGTCTACTCAATGTTGGATGTGGATGCGTATGTTCCTTCAGCCATTACTCATCAAAATAATTCTCCTTTTTGGCTTTTTTTTTTTTTACTTCTTATCTTGCTATTTCTGTTTAATTCTTGCCTGTGATGGTTAGCGAACCTTTTCTGTTCGTTGACGTACTTTATTTATTCCGGAAAACCCAATTTTAGGATTCTTAATGGTGATGAAGAGGACACGAAAGATGGAATTCTCGGCACTCCAATTAGATCTGCACAAAACAAGGCGGAGGCAGATGACTCCATGAACTACACGTTTGAGGAGAATCCTACTTCTCGAGGTAGAGCAGAGACAGTTACACCATACGGACAGCGAAAGAAAAAGTTTGTTGTTCTGCAAACTGGTTGTGATTTGCCTGCCTTGGAGGGCAGAAGACCTGATCATGGTGATGATAGCCTGGAGGATGAAATTATCAGCCGGGTACGTCCTGGAAAAAGGTGCTCATTGCAAGTTCATGGCTCAAAGCCCGAATCGGGATGCAGATTCATGTATGAAATAATTGAGGATAGGGTACTGCTTCTAAATTGATACATGAATTCCTATTAAAGCATACCATATCAGCGGCACTGATTTTTACTTATTTCTTATTGTAGTTTAACTTCCTCGAGGGCCGAATTCTAAAGCATGCGTCAGTTTATCATGCCTCCGGTCTTTATGATGAACCAACGGATGGTACTGTTGCATCACAGGTATTGCTTTTCGTACTGATTGAATCTCTGTTTGTTTTTTATTTCAGTCGCCCCTCTTTTCTATAGTGGTTTTGAATTTATTTTTGTAGTTTTTCATTAGTAGTGTGTCATTATCTGTCTTTTTTATGCTGTCTGCTCATTTTTATCAATTGATTTATTTATTTAGAAAAGTGTCATGGCCGTTGGCATGATATGCTGCGACGGAGAAGGTCATTTGAATGAAAAATCAACATTATTGCAATGCAGGTAAAAATCGCTCTCTTACTCTTATTATAATTGTATTCTTCGTGCTTTTACTGTCTGTCGCCTTATGTGATGACCTTCCTCAGTATTTTATTTTTGTTGACCACCAATTTCATGGTATACGAGTCATTTGAAGATAATGTTTAATGGTGATGTGCATGATTTGAGGGTTATTCTAGACTGTTTATCTGCCTTTCTGGCTCTCCAAATTCTTGTGTAATTACTGCTGAACAATGGCTGCCAGTATTTTATTTAATCATCATTTATAGGATTAAGGTATTTGATATATTAGACATGATATCAACATGCTGATTCAATGTTCTTTGACTACACCTATTTAGTTTTTTTACATGTATAAATGTACTATCATTCAAAGTTCCTTGCAGTGTTGAGCATTCAGGAGGACAACGTGTGCGCATTGACTTACAGAAGTTGAGCCAATTTTCAATATTTCCTGGACAGGTTGAATTTTTCATAACATAAATAACTAAATCAAATGAGATCCTGTAGATTTGACACATATGAATCCATCCAAATTGCTTATATACAGGTTGTCGGCATTGAGGGCAACAATCCAAGTGGACACTGCTTTGTTGCGTCAAAAATTATAGATTACATCCCTTGCTTGAAACCATCAGCTGTTGATTTTCCACCGGCTAAAAAGCTAGACCTAGATCCAGAATTCGCTTCAACTTATCAAGAGAACGTAGCAGAGTTATCAATGGTATGAAGGCTTGTTGCTCACCCACGCATGTTATAGTCAGTTGCTTGTATTTAGGTTCTTTCTTTGATATTTGTCTGTGTACAGATCTCTACTTTATTGCTGGATTCTGGACTTGTAGATTGATAAGAAAATTTAAGCATATTTTTTTTCATTAAAAATTTTGCTTGCTCATCTTGTTACTGGCACATGATAACAGATCATTGCAGCGGGCCCCTTCACTACAATTGACAACTTGTTTTTTGAGCCTTTGTCAGACCTGCTAGCATATGCCCGGATAAAATTGCCACAGTTACTTGTGTTGGTAATACTTCTCTGAGCATTCTCAAGCTCTCTGCCTCAAGGGTAAGAAGATGTTTGACATTGTTTTGCCACTTTCTTTGTCAGATGGGTCCATTCATTGATTCTGAGCATCCTGAGATCCGAAAATGCTCAGTAAATGCTACATTTGATGAAATATTTCAACTTGAAATTCTTAAGAAGGTATCATACCGTTTAGTTTACATAATAATCATAACACCTTCATTTCTGTATTATATATAAAAAATTTTGAATCTTTTTTGAATATTTGTATTCCAGTTGCAAGATTTTGTAGAGTATACGGGTTCCTCAGTCCGTGTGCTACTTGTGCCATCTACTAGGGATGCGCACCATGATTATGTCTTTCCACAGGTAGTTTGTTGATCTTGCTTACTTAGTTTTACTAAACAGTAGGCACAGACAGAAGCAATCTGTTATCATTGTTTCAAACTTGAGGGAATAACTCAGCTGATGAATATTATTTTTATGTTTCTTCTGTAATTGCAGCCGCCATTTGATGTTCAACCACCTGATGTTAAACTTCAGGTATTATATATAAATTTGTTTATCATTGGATTTGTCATGAGCTATTTATCTTTACTAGTTTATGCTTATGGTGTTTACATTCTGTGATGCTTTCAGATCATTAGTATTACAAATCCAGGAATGTTTGATGCAAATGAGGTACATTGATCCCTTGTCTCCTTCAAGCTTTTAACATGTGTTTTGTTGTTTCTTACAGTTATGAACCTTTTTCCTTCTATGCCATTGCATCCTATTCAACATTAAAAAACTCGTTCTCCAAAATATTCAGAAACTCACACTGCGAATTACTTAATAACAGAAGAAATTCTTGTAGATCAACTGAACATTAAGAGCTTAGTGAAACTTTCTTTCACTCTTGCGTGATATCTGATTCTCTTGACTTATGCTGTTTTTTCAGGGAGATTATGTGTAAACACTCATTTCGTGCTTTGGTTTCAGGTCAATGTGGGGTGCTGCACTGCGGACATTCTAAAACATATAAGTGCAGAGATGATGTCACGAAAACCAGCTGATGGATTGCCTTGGGATGGCCGAAGTAAACTTGCTAATCATATTATTGCCCAGAGGAGGTATCCATTCTAGTTTTGCTGAATTAACAGTTTCTAAGGACAATTTTATCATGAAACAAAAAAATCATACTGGAAGTGGAAACATACCCGCATTCAGTGATTCTTGAGGTATCTAAAAACTCATCCTTTTCAATTCAATGTGCTCATGGCACAGCTTTTACCCGCTTTACCCTCCAGCTGAAGTTGTCCCATTGGATCTGTCACTTGCTCCTGAAACCCTTACCATGACTGCTGTTCCAGATATTCTCATTCTGCCATCAGACTTGGCTCCTTTTGTGAAGGTAAAGGCTATCCTTCTGCATTATTCAACTTTGGCACAACAAAG
>NQLW01000967.1:76642-143833 GCA_002312845.1 Kalanchoe fedtschenkoi
ACCATAAGAAACACGTTATTCATTCAATAATAAATATTAGGCACTTACTTGAGTGCAGAGGAAAACTCCAGTTAGGTTCAGGTCAATAACGTCTTGCCATTGCTGCTTCTTCATTCTCATTAGCAAACCATCTCTCGTGATTCCTAAAATGCCAAACTAAATTAATTATAACCATCAAATCCTAAAACCCAAAAACCCAAAAAAAAAAGAAAGATGCGTGGTGAAAATGGCCAAACCTGCATTGTTTATCAATACATCAACAGTTCCCCATGCGTCAACAGCCTGTTCATAATATAAGGATATCAAGACGAGAGATACGCAGATGACATTACATGACAAGAACACCAAGTACTGTCTTACGGTTTTGATCATAGCCTCGACATCAGCTTCTTGTGAAACATCCCCGCCAAAAGTGAGAGCTTGGCCGCCAGACGCCTCAATCTAGAGTACATTAACTACCTATCCTTTAGTTTGATAGAAAACAATACTAGTCGGGTACAATGGCGCAAGTGGTGAAATAACATAAATAAATTCAAAGTTGTATCGTACAGATCGTTCTTTAGACTGCATAAAAAAGAAGTGATATAAAGAAACACGTAGTGATAATAATAACTCACCTCTTTGCAGACGTCTTCAGCTTCCTTTGCCGACCTGGCGTAGTTAACAAGCACCTGTATGAGTAAAAATATATCAATAAAATGATAATCATGATTAAAACTACGATCGAAATTAATAATCTAATACTGAATAAAATTATCATCAAAATCATTTCAGCTGCTGTTGATGCAGCAGGCACAGGCAGTGTGGCAGAAGTGCATCAACTGACCTTGCAGCCAGATTTTCCAAGAGCCAGCGCAACTGCTTTACCAATACCTCGTGAAGCCCCTGTCACAATTACAACAGGAGCCTCCACTGCAGGTTTCGTGTCAGTAATCGCTTGCTCAGTCGCAGCAACAGCTCTAATCCCTGCATAGCCATTAACATCAAAATACATCACTGATTACCCATTCAAGGCCAACATTACACAACACTGGTCTACACAAACTATGAGCCAACTCTAAACATTCTTAAATACTTAATACAATTACAAATTGTCAAGGCCGCCACCACATCATCTTCAAGCAAGCCCAAATGTTGTCATGCATTATGAAAATGATATTCTCTGTCCAACACTGGATTATAATGATCAAGTTCTTAAAGGAGATTCTCACAAGAATGTTCCAAATCCATTCCTTTCTCGCCACAGACCGGCATCCGACATGCCAGAGCCTTAAAACACATCATAAGACAACATCTTTCCTCTCAAACAGAATCTCCAAATCACTCTAAGACATCCACAAATTTTCACCGCACAGACAGATGGTCAGAAAGCCACATACCAGAAGAAGCAAACGCACTCCTCGATCTGCATTGCAACCCCGCACAGGGTCGCGATTGATTCAACACCGCGCCACCGTTGACAAAACCCAGATGCCTGAACTGCAAAACCCTCGCGGATTTCTCCAAACCACCGGCCGGTTTCAACCCAGCGACAGCAGATCCAGTCACAGCAGCCATCAGAGCTCCGTGGATTCTACGCGCGACAAAGGTGGAGGAAGAGAGTGGGAGTAGCTTAGCCAGAAGCGCTTTAATGGGTCGAGACACATGAATCGATCACTGGCCTCGGAAGCTCCGAAGGTCTGGCGACGAAAACTAAGCTACAAGTGTTGTTTCGTATCTACCACGTGTATTGAATATTTTTTTATCATAATTAATAAAAAAATTATTTATTATTGATAATAATTTAGTAATTTTATTTTTTATATGAATTTATTAATAAAATATCAATCACTCACTCATTAAATTTGTTCAATCGCTAATATTAAATTTATTTTAATCTACTCAAATTAATATTAAACGATATTTATTAGAATACTAGCGAACATCATTTACGCCCGTAATGTTGAGTTTATTAACGGAAAGCTACGAGTTTGGATTCGAGGCTGGGCAGAAATTTGCTGCCAGGTCCATCACGACGTCGTATTGCATTTAATCAGGGCAATGCGTTTCTGATACGGTTGGTGGCCCGATGGATCAAATTGGGTGTTGCTGGTCTCGCGAAGCAAAAGAGGTGAATTTTGGAGTCGATTACAGCATAGGAATTCCAACAGCGCAAAAAGAACGACAATGAAGAGTTTGATGATCAGACGAAGCCACAGCTTTTGTACACAGTACAGAAAAGATTTATTATATTGCTGCTTCATTCAATTGCCAATGGTAACAAGCGCCGCCGTCCCACAAGATTCGAGATGTATTACAAGATAAGGTAACATTCCATTTGGGTCCGAGAGTTAGCCTCAATTTTACATGCTAGTGCACTTGTCTGGATTTGTCATGCATAGAAATTAGGGATAAAATCCAAAAATGGCTCAAGATAAGATGAATTTCGTTGTTTACCTAATTGCGGTCTGAACTAGCACGATTTCTAAAAAGGGTGCGATGAAAAAAAGTTTAAACTGATTTTTTAAAATAAAATTCACCATTACATTTCAAAACTAATGTAATTACAAGATTTAGATTTGTGAGTGAAAATTATGTCGTTTGGTTATCAAAATAAATAATATCAGATACATTGGAGCCAGAGAAATACATTCGAGGTCAAAAAAATTTGTTTAGAGTTAACAAAGCACACATATAAATAGAGTACTGTGATTATTTAGGATTGTAATTTATTTATTTTTCATATTTTAAGGGTATATGATATAGTATTTTGGGATTATATTTGTATTTTTAATAAAGCATTTAGTACAAATATGGATTAATATTAAACTAATTTAAAGTTTTGAGAGGGGCTCACCCTCTCCTACAAAAGAACATGTATCAGTATATTTTGGTGACTAAGGTAGAGGCGTGGAGTTTTAACCTTAAAATTGAATGAAGAATACGGGTGTGTTTGGCTCAGAAAAAAATCGGTGGAAATGAAAATTTTAGAGAAAAATGGATTTCCCATAAAATGTATTTTATTTTTCTTTATTTGGTTACGAGTGAAAATTGTTGAGAAAATGATAAAATATTCTTTATTTTAACAGGAATTTTCTTTTCATTTTTCACCAAATTTTTCCTAACCCAAACACAGCCTAAATTTTTGAGGTGGATTCATTTATGAGTACGAAATAATAATGTTCTATTTGTTCGTAAAACGACTTAATTTTGTTTGTAGGTTTAACTTGTCTTATGTAATATAGGCGTGCAATTGTATGTTCTTTTTCAAGTTAGTGCAAAATTTATTTTTTACTCTTGTTTTCAAAATTAATTTGAAACGTAAATAAAAAAATGGTAGTTTAGAATCTATTTATTATTATTTTTCTAATTAAATAAAAAGAAGTCGTTCATCATTCACCAATGTACGGCAAATTTTGGATTATTTGGGGACAAATTGAGTAGGTCGTGTGAAAAATTACCCATTTCATAATTTTAAATTATCTTAATCATAATTACCGTATCTCAACATTAACCCAACAGAAGTTCATACTGTTATTAAGTTGGTTCCATACTCAAAACTAATTGACAATGATTTATGCACGAACACATACAATAGTTGAGCACGTGATTTAAGTGGAATCATTTGTATTGGTAGGTTTGACAATCTACATACATCATATAATACTAGCTGATGTATATTCATCTTGATATTTTCATCCACCTGGGAAAACCTTTCATCTTCCCATTACACATTTCATATCATCAGCATAACAACCCTAATGCTGATTGCTGACCCAGGTTTTGTATGGCAGGTTTGTATAGCAGCGGAGAATCAACAAGAGGAAGAGGAGGTTGGTTGGTGGAGCGATGGAACATGGCTTTAAGAGAAGAGCCTGTAGTTCTTGGCTGAGAGGATGATCTCTCTTAGCCCGCCTATCGGTGCGATGATGGTCAGCAGTACGCCGAACACGATGCAGATCTGAGCGTCCATCACAAACCAGACAACGATAGTTACATTAGTTTTGAATGGAAGTTGAAAATGAGCGCGTGCTTGCTAGTGTAGTTGGGTTCAGAACATACCCAGTTTGCGCACCAAGACAAGCTGAACTTCTTGGGTTTCATGAGCCTGAGCCACATGATGCAAGGAATCTGCACGAGGAGGCAATCTAGTCACGCATTACAAGTTCTTATGTGTAAGTCGTTGATATATTTGAGATAGTTTTGGAGCACATTTCGGTGATTGTGCATCTGTCAGTTCTTTTTATTTTAAACTCACGCATCCAATCATCAATGGATTTGGTGCGAAAATGAACACTCGGCCACGGCTCGGCCAGTCTAGAAAATGGATTAGAGAGAGCACTTACATAGTATGATGTTGGTGCGAAAGCGAAACCTCCAAAGAATCCAAGCAATCCCCCAAAGAAGGGAAGCATAATTCCAATGAACATGGTGATCGCTGCACGAGTAAGCCAGTTTCACCATGTCAAAATGATGGTTAGGAGATTAATTTGGCTTTCCCATCCTTTGTAATGGGTATTTTCTTACCCACAAAAAGATTACGAGTCACAAAGCGGAGCATGGTAGTGGGTTTGAATTTCAGCTTCTTCACCAGCACAGTCTCCAGCATGTCAAACACAGGGATGGCAAATATCTGCACAAATTCTTATCACGTCAGTGGCCAGAGGATTGAATGATATTGGCAATCATATATGCATTGAATATATATAGAGAGAGGACCTGGTATCCACCAATGACATGGATAAAGACGAACAAGTTAGCGGTCGCAATCAGCCACGCAGGTTTCTGGAGGGTCATGAGAATATTGTCGTCGACGCTGTTCCCAAACACGTAATACCCAAGCAAAGCTACTGGGAAGTAGCAGACTGCGACGACAATGTAGGCCAACACCACTCCTTTCCACATGGGAATTTTTGAGGGCTTTTCAGGGGATGAGGGCATTGTCGCTTGAATCTCTAGAACAACATTGTGCCCGGCATATGCGAATGCAACATTTCCCAGTGCGCTGAAGAAGTCGAAGACAATGCCGGATGTGGATGTTGATCTTGGCGCATAGCTCACGTTTGGCTGCACTCCCTTCTCTGCGGAGGCCACCCACGCAATGGTTGAATATCTGCAACAATATATTATGATATGTGGTGAGTTATTAAGATGATGGAAGTTTGAGAATGAGCAGGAGAAGGTTCTTACACCAAAGACATGACGGCCGCAGCCAATGAAACTGCAGAGATGGAGTTGAAGTTGGGCAAGTGGGAAAGAACAAAGTGAACAGCTGCAAACATCATGATGAAGTAAGTGGTTCGGATGTCTTTGCAGTCTGAACAGGTCAAGTCGTGGAATTTCTTCAGTGATTTTCCTCCTGTGACCATGTAGACTATGCAGGTTCCAACTTCAACGACAACCTGCTGGGGAACTATGATGTACAGACCCAGCTTCTCACCGAACGCGTGCTGGCCCAGCTCATGATACCTGTCAAACCGTTTCCCCGGGACCATTTCGTGCATCTCAACCATTTGCCATAGGGTGTATAAGGTGATCACCCATGAAAGAATTAGAACAACAACCCCAGGACCCCTGCAAATTCAAGGCCAGTTATTTAACGCTAATCGAAGCTGAAGAAATGCAGATATGAGTATGTGGTCTTTGGATTTTTCCTGAATGCTTTTCGAAGGAGCAACTTACCATCCCAGCTCGGACATGGCATAAGGAAGGCTGAGAACACCAGCGCCAACCATAGCGGTAACATTGTGAAAAGCTGAATACCACCATTTTGCCTTCCTCGAAGAAGTGATGGGAAGCCATTCATCTATGGCCTTCTGCTCTGAGGTTCTTTCATCATTCTCTGCTCCACCAGCCATTCCCTCTCGTCTTCTGCGCTTGCTTTCTTCTGCAGATGCAACTTATAAAGAATAGGGGCACGCTTGCTGATTCCTTAACAAGCGTGAACCGGGTTCAGAATAATCTCTGAAAGCATCCCTTCAGAGCCTCTTTATAAACAATCTGAAAATCTACAGAGCCAAATATAGAACATGAAAGCTGTTAACAGTTGATCCTTGCTGTTGTTTCCGTTGGATACTAAAAAAATTAATGGCTGATATTTGTTGTGAAATATTAAAGACAGTTCAAATAACAAAACATTGGAGAGCACAATATAACTAAATATAGCGACACTAAATTGATTTCTCCCAAACAGAGATTGTTTCTCGTACGAAATGAGGAAGACTTCCAGGACTAGAATCTACGAAAAGTAAAAAAAAACCCAATAAATTTGCATAGATGGATTTGTGATTTTTGAGGCACACCTTCAGAATTACGAGTAAGACGAAAATGAAAGATAGAGAGCAATGAAGATTGAATTAGAAATCAGTGACCTTTCACATGTGCAGATTGGTAGGCAGGAGTTTGGGGCCGTGGGAATACCAAATTTTCAGGTTGCTGTCAGTATTAGGTCATGTATGAATCATAATCCAAGATCAAGTTTGCCAGAGAGATTGCCCGAAAATGGTTCTCAATAGCCTCCTAGTACGGATAGTATTTTCCACAGCCAGACCATGTGCCCCGAAACAGAAAAAATGTTTCATTAACGTATTGTTTCGGAAACCTTTCTGGTTTAGATGTGACGTTTAGATTCTGTCTTTTTCTGGTGTCAATGAAGAAGATGATCCGTAGACGGAGCTCGATGATGAATTTGGTAAGAGGTATGATACTTTGCAGAAGACCTGCTGCTAACTTCTACTGGGTCAATCGAATAGGGAGAAGTCTGATACTTGTGTATGAAAATTACGTCAATAATAATATTATCTAAGAAATGTAATGGTAAATTTTATTTTACAAAATAAGTCTATATTTTTTTCATCGCACCCTTTTTGAAAATCATGATAGTTCAGATTAGGTAAGTGGTAGTAGTTCAGAGCCCCTTTTGGGTTTTATCTCTATTTTTTAAATATATAGTCAAATCACAGGATGAACAAACTATTCAATATACTAGGCAAACTCCCGATTCTTGTATTCAGTTGACTAGAGATATTGACTACAACTAAGTAAAATATCCAACACATCTTGATTCCGGTCATCGTGGATTGGAATACTCTAGCATAGAAGGTAACAAATTTATTCCTAAATTTGATTCTTCTAGCATACATAATTAAATTCCGAATTACTACGTATGACAATTCATAAGACAAGGGGTGTAAGCTCAATAAGACAATCAATCATACACAAGACATGCATATATGTAATTTTCTTTGCTTTTGACTCCATGCATATATGTAATTCAAAGAGGTATTAAATGAAAATATTTAAATTATAAACATGAATACGAGTTTACAACAACTTAAGATCCGCAGAACCCTAGGACAGAGACGACTACTCACTGCGCATAATTGAAATAACAATCATAAAATAATTTTGAAAGTAAAATAAGAATGATTGAGGAAAGCTTAGTTTTTTGAAGCTCCAACTTTGAATTCGTCCTTTCTGGCAAAAAAATGTGTGTGATGTCAGACAGGGTTTGAGCCGGATCTCTTATTTATAATTGATTTGTATTTATATAGTTGTTGATAATCGTGTATGCTTTAGGAAGATAATTGTAGCACAAATCAAATTACAAAATGATGATTATGCATCGGTTGATCAATTCGGTCAAACTAGTCAACGTCAGCTCGGTCAACTCTGATCAATTAATTTTCTGAAATTACACATCAGTCTCTGAAGTTCCATCAGTTGACAGATTAGCCCTCAAACTCTTAGAAATTATGGTTTTGCCCTTAAGTTTTGAATCTTTACAATTTGATCCATCACTTCTTAAAATTACATTTGGATCCCTTAAGTTTGCATAAATTCATATTAGTCCTTCAAGTTTGCTTTAATTACAGATTATTACTTTAAATTGTTATTTTCTCCGATATTGATTCGATTTTCATCCTTTTCCCTCGAAGCCACTTTTCTTCATATTTAAATTACACGAGATAAAATCAAGAATAAATTACTTATAATCACTCATAAATGACTCAAATATAATAAGTATACGTACTTAAAATAAAATAAATTATTACTCTATCACATTTCAAGCTTAGCTATGAAAACAATTTTTTGCTGTTTCTATTTGATTTCCATACTTAGTGTTCCCAGTCACTTTTGAATTTTTAATACTTCAGTCTAGAGCATAGTTATCAGAACCAGATCGGATCGGCCGGTTCGACCAGTTGGATCGGGAACCGAACCTGGTACTGGTCCGATTTGAAATTAATACCGGGGTGCATACTGAACCGAAAAAATTGGATAAACCGATCGGTTTTTTACAAAATTAGTGAACCAGATCGGTCCGGTTGAACCAGTTTAGTGTAATTGATGGATTAGTTAAAGTTTAATTATCTGTCATTAATAGCCAAAAATTTATTTTATTAAAATGCTTGAGCTGGGATTCGAACCCAACCCTCTAGGTTTTCATGCAGAAGCTCTAACCAATAGACCATCAAGATATTTTGTTATTTTTAGGATAACTACTAGACTAAATGTGATATTTAGTAATAATTACATTTAGATTGATCGACGGTCGAATCGATTTGAACCGCCTGTTAAACCGGAAAATCAAAAATCGGAACCCTAACCGATTTGACCTCTGATCCGGTTCTGATAACTATGTTTCAGAGGATGACAAATATATGCTTGTTTACTTGTTCTGGCTCCTCATGGACATTTTTAGCCAGTGGACAATATTATCCAAGTGTTCTCATTTATATTAAAAATATTGTAAAGTTTGTGGTTTGATCTCTCCCTCTTTCCCTAATTTGTGTATCAACTTGTGGCCAATATTCTTCTTGTTTACGTTCTCAGATTTATTCGACATTAAGTCACCGCAAAAACTGTCTTGATTTGCTCCTGGTTTCTGGGAATGCTTTTCAAGTATTTGCTTAAATGTCTGTTCTAATATAACGAATTGCAGAAGTATATGTGGCACAATTCATGGGAGCTTCTTGCAAGCATACTTGGTCAATTTAAATGGTACCATCTGAAGTGACACTTGCATATAATTTTCCAAAACACCCATACCCACATAACATACTATTGATTCCACAGGCAGACGTGTCCCTACACTGTCTCCTCCTCTGCGAGATAGTTACATGCCATAGTTATGGCGGACATGTGATCCTCCTCAGACACCCTCCTAAACCCAAACCCATGTCTTGATCCAATCACAACCCCCTAGATTCAACCCCAGTCAAACCAAACCTCCAAATTCAACATCCACCAGGTACAATCTCCCTCTCCAACCTGCAGTTAACCCATTTATCAGTGGTCCCATTTCCGCCCTCAAAACCTCCCATCTGCCCTCAACCCCCTCTCCTAGATTCAATCTGTGACAAATCTCTGTCTTCTTTTGTTGGGATGTATTAGTATTTTAATCATCTGGGTTGAGTGGAAGTGAGTTTTAGATTCCCTTTGTTGGTGTGAGTGTAAGTAACTCTGTAACTGGTGAAATTTTGCAGCTTTGCCACCACCCCCACATGTTCAACTTAATTACTCACTTGATAATAATAATACTGGGTGCTCTCTATAGTTTAGTCTAGAAAGCTGCATTAGTGTGTGTTGGTGGTTTTTTTAGCATTTTCTTTTTTTCTTGTCTGTTTTGTTTCTATCTGCTGTTTTATACTTACATAGTTACATCTGCAGGTTACAGATTGTTTATTGCTGCACTAGATCTGAGCTTCATCTATCTCTACAGCTCTCTGCTAATCTCAAAACCTTTGTCAACAGTTTCGAGGTTTTGTTATTCTCTGAACATCATCAGCTCTCTATCTTCTGGGGCTTTGGTTTCCATTGCAGTGTGTTAAACAGTGAATTGAATGTGCTCTAGTGGTCTCATAGTCTGTGTGGGCGTGTGTTCACTGCTTTTGGGTTAGTTTATGATGGCTGTGGATGGTGGTGCCTGCTTTAGCTTTTGAGGTTAGTTTGATTATTGGCAAAAAGGTGAGGAGGATCTTTGAGCTGCTGCTTGATGATGTCATTTGATTGAGATTTGTTGCCTGCTTTTAGCATCTGTGGGCAGTCTGTGCTTGAGTTTGTTGAAGCGTTTATTCATGCAGTTCCTGTTTTCTAGAGGAGCAGATACCTGTGGAGTATTCTTGGGTTGACCCAATTTTGCTCTTTGGAATCTGTTGAGTCCATGTTTCTGGTCTGTGCTGTTTGCTCTACAGCTTCAAGATCTGTTGTGCATTTCCAGTTTAGAGTCAACAGTGTAGTGTAACTTGAAGACACTAGCCAGTTGATAAGGTTTGGAGATGAGATCTGTAGAAGATAAGAGTTGCTATGACTATGGCCAGTCGCCCAATGTGACTAGCAACGTCAGCACTGGCTTTGAGTTTCCAAAAAGGCACGGAAAGCAGCGAGGCTCTCAGCACCGATCAGGTCTGGGGAAACCGACTCCATCAAAATGGGATGATGCCCAGAAATGGCTAGTTGGGTTATCAAGAGGGGGAGAGAAGCACCATTCTGTTACTCAGCAGCCACGCAACTCCAACGCTGATGATAGAAGATTAATAGCTCCGGTGCCTCAGATGGAGAATGACTACTTAGATGATGAGGAAGTGAAAGTGGAAGAAAATGGGTTTTCAAGTGCCAGGATGCCCTATGATGGGGAGACAAAGAAGGTCGACTGTGATGGGTCTGTTTGGAGAATCAACAAAAGTCCAGGGAACTCGACGTCAGCAATCAGATCAATTTGTGTGAGGGACATGGGAACAGAGATGACTCCGATTGCTAGCCAAGAACCTTCACGGACTGGTACCCCGATCAGGGCTACGACGCCTGTTGCTAGAAGTCCCATCTCCTCTGGCTCATCCACTCCCGTAAGAGCTTCTCCTGCTGGGCCAACAGCAGTGGAGAGCAGGGGCCCTAATGTTGCTGCTGGTCGAGGAACCGCTAGCACCAGAATGACCTCCAGAAATGGGGATGAATGTGGCGCTCGCAATGTTACTGACAGTAAAAGTTCAGAACCCGTAAAGCTGAGTCCTTTAGAAGCCCGAGCAATCGCATGGGATGAGGCGGAACGTGCCAAGTACATGGCGAGGTGAGTAACTTATCCATGTCAAGGTTTTGAAACCTGTTACCATTATCGGTTTAAATTCTTTTTATCTTGGAGCATTCACAGGTAACCTTGCTTGTTTAATCTGTCAACTTCGACTGCTACCAGGTACAAGCGCGAAGAGATCAAAATACAGTCGTGGGAGAATCATGAAAAACGAAAGGCTGAAATGGAAATGAAAAGGCTGGAGGTATTAGACATTCACAACTTTGTTTCTGGTATTAGATATCTGTTGAACAAGCTTGATGGCATTCAATTGACGGGTTCCATTTACTCTCAGGTAAAAGCTGAGAGGCTGAAATCTCGGGCACAGGAGAAGTTAGCAAATAAACTCGCAGCAACGACAAGAATCGCTGAAGAGAAACGCGCAAATGCAGAAGCTAAACTAAACGAGAAAGCAGTAAGGACATCGGAAAAAGCAGATTATATTCGCAGGACAGGTCATTTACCCTCATCTTTTTCCTTAAAGTTACCCTCTCTCTGCTGGTAGCTCCAATCAACATTTCACAGCATTTCCAAACCTTCCTGTACTTGTTAAAAACACTTGATTTTTTTTTCCCCCTATCTGGCAATAAATCTTCGTCTTCTTGTCAGAAATTTTTTCAAGCTTAAAACTGTATGAATTCATACTAGCTAAGCATTTCCAGGTGGTAGCATTTTTTATTGATAGTCATATCGCACCCATTGCATCTGTCTATGGTCATAGTGATAGGCATGGTCTAGCAGTATCCGCCACTCGCATTTTTCCTGGTTCTCATCAGCGCAGTCAGTGTTGCAAAACCGTATAGTCACCCTCGTCGACTGGTTCACCCCCATGTACACATAGCATTCAGTGTGTGGATAATTTCCCGGTGCCACAGTCCCCTCTGTCTCCCCGGCCTGAGCCACACCCTCATAGTTAAACTCCCCTGTGCACTCGATGCACATACGATGGGGCGTCTCGTTCCCGAATGTGTACTTCTTGATCACCTGTTTCTGAAATATCCCGGGTAAGAAGGCTCTGGAAGACAACGTGACCAGGTTTAGAAGTACTATCAGAACTAGGCTTCGCATCGGCGTTGCTGGAGCAATGTTCGAGTGCTTTATGCAACTCAGGCTGACTGTAATGTTTATGAGATACCCTTTTGCAACTGGCTTCCTGCACAGAGGTATGAATATGAAAATGGCAAATTTATAGTCAGAAAAATCTTGTGTAACACCAGAAGTTCCATTAATTGCTTGGCTGTTACGGTTTGGATTCATTAATACGATCCATGTATCAGACTTCAGTGTTCAGTTTATTTACTCAGCTGGAAAATATCGTCCATTTTGATGCAGTTCATTTAGTCGTCTTGAGATGAAAGGGAATTTGGCCAAGTGGAAAAGATCATGTTTATAAATTGAACTTTTGGTTTTTGTTGTTTGGAAAATATGCACTAAATTGGTATATATAATCTAAAAAGTAACAAAATACTTTCAAAATAAGTTGACGAGGTAGTTTTGTTACCTTTAGATTACTTTTGATTGAGATGTTCTTGTGAACATATAGTCTGATCTTAAGAACATATCATCTAATGAACATTTTAGTTCATCTGATAAACATATTATCAAATCTGATGAATGTAACAACTCATCTAATGAATATATTATCAAATCTGATGAACATAGCAGCTTATCTGATAAATATATCAAATCATTTGATGAATATAACAACTCATCTAATAAATATAACAGCTCATCTGATGAACATATTGTCTCATCTGATAAACATATTAGCTAATCTGATGAACATATTTCAAATCAGATGAATATAACTGCTAATTTAATGAACATTACACCTCATATGATGAGCGGAGTGGAATAAATATCAACAAAAGCAAATGAAGCTCATCTGATGAACATAGCTGGTCTTATGATGAACAAATAATCAAATGTAATGAACACAGCAGCTCATCTAATGAATATATTATTTAATGAACTTAGTAGTTCGCCGGATGAATATAACAGCTCATATGATGAACATACAGATCTTTCAATGAACATATAAATCAAATATAATGAACACAACATGTCATCTTATGAACATATCATCTTATGAATATAACACCTCATCTGATGAAATATATAACTTGATGAACATAAAAGCTCATCTAATGAACATAATAGCTCATATGATGAACGTACAACTCATTCGATGAACATATAATCAAATATAATGAACACAACAACTCATTTAATGAACATATTATCTTGTAAATATAGCACCTAGCAGCTCATCTGATGAATATAGTAGAGTAACTATCAACAAAAGCAAAAAAGCTCATCTAGCGAACATATCGATTCATCTGATGAACGTATTATCAAATATTTTGACATGTCATCCAATGAACATAAAATCAATTCTGATGAACATATCAGCTCATCTAAAAAATATAACACCTCTTTTGATGAATATTTTACCAAATCTGATGAACATACAAAATATGATTAACATAGTATCTTATCTAATGAACGTATCATCAAATGAACAATGCAGCTCATCCAATGATCATATCGGCTCATATAATGAACATATTATTCAATTAACACAACTAAAATCAAATGAACATATTTCTTAATTAATGAATATAAAATATTAAATTTATAATCTAATTTTATAAATTAATATAATAAATTTTTTTATTTTTTTCAAAATATTTGAATTTATTTATTTATTTTTACTATTCATTTGAAAGAGTCATTAGTGTTTTAATGAAAACAATGTAAAAAAATCATGTCGGTTAACAAATTTTCCAAAAAAAAAAATGATATCAACAAGAAAACAACAACACTGAAAAGCCAGAAGAAAACCAAGCGTTGTTCACGAAGTTGGATTGATGATAAAATTAACTAATTACAAATTTCGATTTTGTGACAAACTGATTTAGAAATTCTTAACTCCACCTATGCTGATTAGTATTTGCTGAAAATCATTTTATTAAATTCTCACGCTGTAAATGAAGGTATTAAATGATTAAATCACATTAAAACCATTTCATGTTTTGTTTTACTTTATATTTTTTTCGTTTCATTTAAATTTTATTTTACGTTTGTTTATCATTATACCAAAATCCCATTTATCGCAGTTTAAACATGTGACTTTAACAAAATACAGAAAATCAAATAAATTATGATTTTAACTAAATTGAATGAAAAACAAAATCAGATACACCACAAAATGAAGAAAAAACACATTTCGTCAATCGTCGTTTAGTTTTTGTTCCCGAATATGAAGAGGAAGAAAAAAATTGTATTTAGAAAGAAAATAAAAAAAAACAGTTTTAGGACGGAAATAAAAACTGGTCTTATTGAATTTGTGATAAATTAAAAAAATAAGAGTAAAAGACATAAAATTATTAAAATAACTTTCATAAATAAATAAAATTTAAAGAAACATAAGAAATAAAAGGGTATAATAGTCTTTTAAAATTAAATCTCTCTCTTTCCTCCGATATCTCCACCTGATGTTAATAATTTAACCACATTATTTGAATATTTGTTAGATCTACATTTAATATTAATTGATGATAATAGTAATGAGTTAACTGTCAGGACTCAGGACGATATATATTCCAAGGGTGCTGCCAAAACCGTTCTAATACTATAAATTTTAATTAAATTCACAATTAAAAGTAAGGAAAAATAAATAGGGGAAATAACGACGGGGCACGAAAATATCGTCATCATTGTTGGTTGAACAATTACGGTACAGTTCAACAGAAGCCCTGATAAATTCAAACCTGAACAGTCCGCAAGAGGACAAAAATTCAACTGACTGAAAGCTCACATTGAAGACGACCACGTCGACGAAGAAGAAGCGAAGCTGTTCTCTACCTCTCCCACCTGTGGCAATGCCGGATTCCGGCATCACCACCTCTCCATCAATTGATCCTCGCAGCGGATTCTGCTCATCAACTCGCATTTTCCACTCCGTCAGACCTCAATTCCCACTCCCCGACGACGACATGTCCGTCGCCCGCTACGTTTTTTCGTTACTCGAGCCGGAGCTGAGCACGGCGGCAGTCCGCGAAGCCGGAGTCGTTGACGCTTTAACGGGTGAGTGCGTTTCGTATTCGGAGGTTATGCGGCGAGCGGAGGGCTTGGCGGCGGTTCTGTGGCGGAGGATCGGGCTGCGGAGAGGCCATGTGGCGTTTGTGCTGCTGGGGAACACGGTCGAGGTGCCGGTGGTGTATTTGGCGCTGATGTTGATTGGTGTGGTGGTGTCGCCGGCGAACCCGGTTAGTACGGTGAATGAGATTGATCGGCAGTTGGAGCTTTGTAAGCCGGTGATTGCGTTTGCGACGAGATTCACCGCATCCAAAGTCTCGAAGTTGAAGTTTGGTACTGTGTTGGTTGACTCGCCCGAGTTTAAGGCCATGATGGCCGAAGATAGTGGTGGAGTTGAGGAATGTGACTCGGTTAGGGTTTCGCAGTCTGATCCCGCTATGCTTCTGTACTCGTCCGGGACTACTGGGAGAGTGAAGGGTGTGGTCTTGACCCATAAGAATTATATAGCTGCGTTGGCTGGAGGGCGTGCTGCTGTGACACCGGCAAGGGACACGCCGGTGGTGATGTTTTGTAGCGTGCCGTATTTTCATGTTTATGGATTGATTGTGTTGCTGGGCTCTGTGGCTTCTGGGAGGAGCTTGGTGTCAATGGAGAGGGTGGATGTGGAGGTGGTGATGAGAGCGATTGAGAGGTACAAGGTGACGCATTTGGCTGCAGCACCTCCGTTGGTTATGAGTTTGGTGAAGAAAGGAGAGGAGGGGATACAGTATGATTTGAGCTCTTTGGAAATGGTTGGCAGTGGAGGAGCTCCTCTGCGAGAAGCTGTCATTAAGAAGTTCCAGACAATTTTTCCCAGTGTGCAATTGTTGCAGGTGAGGAATGAGCGCTTAAAAACTTCGCTACAAGTGTGATTTGATTTGGAAAGGTTATGCTAAAATTGTTTGTTCAGGCTTATGGATTGACTGAGACTACTGGAGGATTCACAAGAGCAGTGGGATTGGAAGAAAGAGCCAATGGGCGACTCATACCGCATAGCCAAGCAAAGATTGTGGACCCTGAAACTGGTGAAGCTCTTCCTCCGATGAAAGTTGGTGAAATTTGGTTTAGAGGACCAACTGTAATGAAAGGTGGTTTTCTTTCATAGCATTATCTTAACTTCTTCCAGCTCTTTTGATGAATTTGAAGTATGAACAGTATTTTTTTAGGGTACATGCCTATCTCCTATTGCGATCTTACCTTTTTTGAACTTTTGGTCTCTGATTCTCATAGGTTATGTTGGTGACGAAAAGGCTGTGGTGGCAACTTTTGATCCAGAGGGATGGTTAAAAACTGGTGATCTGGGTTACTTTGATGAGGAGGGGTTTCTCTTTTTTAGTGATCGGATGAAAGAACTAATCAAATACAACGCTTACCAGGTTTACTTTCAGATATATAATGTGTTACTCATTAAATTCAATTTCCCTGTCCTTTTTTAGAGTTTCTGAGTATTGTATGGACGTCATAGGTTGCACCTGCAGAACTGGAAGACATTTTACTATCCCATCCTGAAATAGTTGAAGCAGCTGTAATACCGTAAGCAAAACCAAACTATTACACCAACACTACTTGCTTCGTTCTATGAATGTGTAATTTTGGAATGCTGCTAAGTTTTAAAATTCATGATTGAATGGTAGGTACCCTGATGAGAAAGCAGGTGAAGTGCCCATGGCATTTATTGTAAGAGAACCCAGCAGTAAATTAAATGAGTCTGAAGTGAAAAAATTTGTTGCAAACCAGGTTAGCCTATTTATTTACTTATCCACCTAATAATCTATTGAGGCTAACTTGTAGCCTTAATCTTTGGATTACATAATTTCTTCATTGCATTCATCAATTTTCTTTCAGGTTGCGCCCTACAAGAGAGTGAGACTAGTATCCTTTGTCGACTCGATACCCAAAAATACTACTGGGAAGGTTCTGAGGAAGGAATTGATAAAGTTGGCTCTGTCGCCCACAATGTCTAAGCTATGATCTCCACTCGCATTAAGTTCTTTGTTCCTGTACGCCGAACACCTCAAACCAGTGGATTCCTCAGCATATTGGTCACTCTGAAATTACAACTGATTTCTTGAACTGGAATGGAACCGAAGTATGTCTGACAGTCACATAGACTTGCACAGTGGTTGTAATTGCTAGTATGAAAAGCTATGAAACGTTTCCTCGGAAATCAATGTGTCTTGCTTTCTGTATTTAGGTGGAACTCTAAGTGAAATCATCCTAAAGAGCAGATTGATCCTAATCTGGTATGGCTAGGCCCAGAGCAATTAAGTAGATACTTCTGAAGTGATTTTTATTTTCTTGGATATCTCAGGACGAGGGTCTCGAAGTAAGGAGATCACCCTATTCTTAGGAAAAGCCTATACTTGGATGCCGTAGGTTTCTCCTATATTTGGATGGCCACTTATAGTTTCACTGTTCCTCCAGTACTTCACATCTTTGATCAAATGTGTTCGTTGATTATCTTTGAATCCTGATCTGGCATCTCGTTTTCAAGCTGCGCCGGCTAATGGCCACAGACATTCACCGATCTACGATGGTAAGAATTACATACTCAGCAGCCTCCTGTTTGAAACAAAATATGGGGATTGGGGGTGTAGATGGATACATCTTTTATTTTTTATCATCTTTTTCTCAGGAATCAGTTATGCCCATAAGAGCACCCTCCAGAAATCGTCGCAGGATATTGCACACATGTGCGGTCTCAATGTTGGCAACTGCTGACAGAGCTTCTACGAAGGCAACAATGTTTCGGGGTCCAATTGGTTTCTTGGTGAACTGGGTTATCCAATTCGTAACGATAAGAGGGCTACTTGCTGGGCTATGCCGTTTTCAGATCCACCTGCTGCTAGCTATCCTGTCCTTCCTTGATGATCGTATCTTGAAATTTGAGAATGCTGTGGAAGATCATTTTCCTTTGTCATCATGCGTGTTTGACAAGATAGATGATGTTGTCTGCCTCACAGAAAGCTTGCCAGCAAAATTTGATGATGCCGCAAACAAATTCTCTGGGGTTGTTAGTCAAATCCCTCCACTAAGCTTTAGTCTCGGAAGGATCCTCGATTGGGTGAACCTATTGAGTTCTCTGTTACGCAATTTGTGGGGGTCTGACGTAACATCTTCCAAGGAAAGGGATATCATGGTTGATAGAAACTGCGATGAAATAGGCCATGGAACCACATGGATGATAGTGTGCGGCGATGCTGTTTGTCAAATACAGCCTTCACCAGAACCTCACTCAAAAAACCTCCCTAAGAAGTTGTGCATGTCGGATCAAAAAGCAAACAATGAAAACACCATACAAGAACTTGACAGAAAGGGAATGAAAGACTACAGCAATGGAAAAAAAACTGACACTAAAATGGGCTATGAAAGTCAAGGAAAGGAATCGGAAGATCGTGTAACCAAGTGCAGCTACAAGGAAGTGCTGGAAAAGGGAAGCAGCAATAAGGAACTGTCGGAAAAGGGATGCAGCTATAAGGATGTGCTGGAAAGAGGAACTAAAGAAGAGCTAATAGAAGATGCCACCAGGGATCACACCAGCCAAGGAATCAGAAAGCAAGATGAAAGCCCAGGCACAACTACTTGCACTACAAAAAAGCCTGGAGATGGGACAACAGCTCTTAGTAGAAATGATCCCATTCTGGAGTTGTTTGAATCATCCTGGCACATGACCTAAAGAGGTTAATTTTTTCTAGTCTTCAAATATTTTTATTCAGCCAAGTGAATTTGACACTTCAGTATTAGACATAATTTTGAACCCAACAACCATCCTGACCCAGCAGCAGAGTGCTATCGTCTAACACATTCGGTTCATAAAATTTCATATTTAGAATTGGGCAGGGGCTGCGCGGACGCAAGCCCCCATTGCAACAAATTATGACGTAGACTCTACCACTTGGGCAGATCTTAGACTCACACCCCTCCGTAGTGCAATGGAGGTTGTGAACCTAGGCCATGGACCTTCATGATCATCCATTGACCCCGTCCAGGTAAGTGATTTGAGCCGCTCATCCTCTCACAATCTATAACTCCTGTCAGCTTTATTTTCCCAACGTTTAGACGATGTGGGACTTTTGATTAGCTAAGTTGTCAAATCATAGCCTCGTCGACAGTACCACTGGGCCGTGAACTGAAAGCCCGTTTTAGCATGAAATCTGAAACATTTCACTTGGGCACTGATGCAATTTAAGACGTGTTTTATGGCCATCGAATTCTGTTCAGCTTAGGGTGGTAGTGTGGCTCCATGTACCTGCTCGGTGAGCACTTATTTTCCCCTCTTTTAAGCAGGAATTTCGTAGGCCTCATGCTCTCTGTCTGATACACCTAATCAACTAAGTAGTGATACGGAGGACTAATATTGCGTCACAGCTTTCAGTACTTCTAATGCTCAGACTGTTTGGATGTGGAGTGCATAACTCATTCCGGAAGATTTTGACTGCACAGATTAGGAATTGGGCAGCATCCGACTCACCACGTTCCTTGCGTCTGACTGATTCACTGATAGTTCTCAATAAAGTCGCCAGCTCTCAGTGAAAGCTTCAGCTTATCTCTTTTCATTTTGAGGGATTGATGTCCGTTTATATTCCAGTAATGGGTGTTGCAGACTTGCAGGTATGTGATGTTGTAACAGGCTGATATCTTGGATAAGTTGCAATGGCAAAATGAGAAAAGTAGAAGTCGAAGAGGCTTTATTTGTTGGCAATCAATAGAATGACATTACCACTAACTGTTTCATTAGAAAAATAGTTAGAATCACAAAGCTTTCCTTAAAAATATTGATACATTTAAGCGTTCAGTTCATCCACAGATAGAAAATAGAATGGAAGTTGAAAAAAGTAAAATGTTGAAGAATTTGCAGGACTTGTGTGATTAATTTTATGGTTATTACTTAAGATCGTTATACACTTTAACATAGTATGCTTATTTAAATAGCTATTAGTTTGGTTTTCAGATGGGTTCCTTGACGCGTTACACAAGAAGAGATGATGTAAATTATTTGTTGGTTGGTTTGAGATGAGTGAGGGTAATTTATAGGCCGTGACATAGTTCAAGAAGCTACTGATATGAGTCATTAATTAGAGATATATAGATGATCAGCAGCTCAACATTGGCCAAATTTTTACATTTATTAAGAAAAAAGAGGGACCTCGAGTTCTAAATTGGTGATTATTATGTGTTCTAAGAATGTCTCTAATGAAAGGTGTGATGAAGATTCAAGAAGCTTCATCAATTGGCTTTTCAGATATATTCAGTATGAGGAGCTAAGGAGTGTGAGGAAGCTGAGCCGAAGACGGTTATATTTAATGTGTGTGATGAGCTAATCCGTGTTTTGATAAAAACAATTTTATCATCTAGTCTGAAAAATTGATTTTTCATTATTGGATTGAAGTGATTATTTTTTATAAGTTATTCAATACAAAATATATTATTTCAAATAATATAAGTTTCAAAATCTAGTTCAACCGGACTGATAAGATGGTTGGATCCAGATTCAAAGGTATTAGTAAGAAATTATTTGTCGGTTTAAAACAGATCTGCCTACTGACTTTGGATCAATGTTATAAACAGCGTTAGACGGTCTTAGGCGATGGACATAGCACCTAGCGATTAATCGGCTAAGGAAAAATTAAGCATATATGATTAAGCGGTGCTTTATATATTAATGTAATATTTAATATGTAATAACAACATATATCATTATGAAATCAAGTTAAAACCTATCTAAGCACAAATTATGAAGTCAAGTTAAAACCTATCTAAGCACAACTTGCACATAATCTCAATTCTATTAAAAAAAGAACAATTCATAATAATTTTAAATGAAAATTAATAAAAGAGTGAAAAACAAACACAACGTAAGACACACCTAAGTGAGCATGAATATAACAAAAGCACATAAAAAAAACTTTTCGAAGTCGCAATAGTGCAACCATAAAAGCACTTTCACTTCAGATTATTTACAAATCAAAATAGTTTAAACTTTAACACCTTCTCTTTGCTAGTTTATTCTTCTCGACCAGCTCTTTTTTCAAATCTAGCATGAACACGATTATATTTAGTATGTGATGACATTCATCTTATATTTTAATATCTTGAGACTGATTTAACTAAAAATCAAATGTGAATAGCACACTCTTTTACACCAACACAGAGAGCCACATTTAACTATTCATTGATATATCTTTGTGGCTTGGGCTTACTGTGCCAAACTGGTCCATTCCAACCCATCATCGCCTCGCCCACAACACAACTTTGCCTCCTCAAGCTCATGCGGCAAGCCTAGACTTGTCCTCTAAGCATATCTCAGTCTCTGCTGGCTCACTCAAACCCGAGCAAGTGTGAAGTGTGTTCTCTCTCTCTCCTCAGCCGCAGGCCATAGCATTGGGACCTCGAAGAGTCGAGTACGACCGACCCGAGCAGCAATGACTTGATGTAGGCTTAGAGTGCGCTGTGCGCGTGTAGATACTCGATCGTCCCAACTTGCATGCATTTTACGGGGTTCCGTTTCCACTAGGGCACATGCCCGTCCATAGGTCATAAGTCATAACCATATGGTATATGTATCAGCATCAACATCATCAATCATGGCGCCCGTAGGCCTTAAATAACACCACCCTATTTACTTTCACACATGCATGTCAACCAACTTCGTACCTGCACAAAACCATCGACATTTTCATACAATCTTATGGTCATGGTAACTACGTAACATATGCATGCTAATAAGTAATAACCCGCCCGTTTGCTGACATGGTACGGCGTTGTTGTATGAGATAATAATATATTTGATTTTAAAATAATTGGTTGGGTTCGAATTTATCTTGTTAAAAATTGAATTTTTTTTTTACGTTTCGTAGAAGTTGAACTTGGGCATTACAAGCAAGAAAACATCGTCTTCTACCATTGGATCATCTAATTTATCTATTATAAAATATTTATGAGTACAATATACTTTTGTTAATTTTTTAAGGTATTATGTAAAAATAAATATAATAATATTTAGAGTTAAAAATGAGAATAAATAAATTAACACGTGTATTTTTACATTAAAATAATAAAAAAATAAAAAAATGGTATGTCGGGTGCACTCCATATAAGTTAGGTGAGGAATCGAACAAAAAAAATGATTTTGCTTTTTTTTTTTGTTTTAAGAATTATAAGTTCTAGTATTTTACTGTGTTATATTTATAGGGTTTTTGGTTATATAACTTTCATATTTTAAAATTTTATGGTTTTGAAATTTTAGAGGTTTTCATACAACTTGGGGTTTATGGTTTTCAGATTTAAGGATTTAGTGATTAATTTTTCAGAATTTTAAAGTATATATGTTTATGCTCTAAAAATGTGTAGATAAACGTTAGTTTTTTTTGTTTTGCATGTTAAAAGGGTCCAATTTTTTTCTTTCGCTCAGACTTTTAGAATGTCAGGAACGGCTGAACCCTTCATATGTGATTTTAATAATAATTTTGTAAATTAAAAAAAAACCCAACCCCTCCTCTTCCCAAACCTAAGTCCACTTTCTTTTTTCTCCTTTTCATCGATAACAAGCAGATACGTACGTGTACAACTTTTGTGTGAAAAGTTTCATGTTTTCTTCTTTTTTGATATACTAAAGCCAAATGAGGGCGTGTTAATTAGAGTGCATGATATGTATATCCTTGAGGCACAAGCCACAATGGCTTGAGTGGTAAGTAATATAAAATTTCTCGCCTATGACTGACACACTATCCAGTCTGAATCTCATCTAAAACATTTATATCTATGTAAAAAAATAAAATTAAAAAATTTATATATATTAAAATAAATTTACATGCTTAATTTTAATTAAATTTTAAATTTTGCCCCTCCAAATTCAATCAAAATTTTAATTATGTAATTTTGTCCCCCGGAAACAAATTCCGGATTCGCCACTGACACTATCAGCAATGAATATCCACTTGTTGTTTTGGTTCTTTTATCTAATAATTCAAGTGTGATAATGATGTATCACGCCCTATTAATTTCACAGCTCTATTTCAATATGCACTGTGCTTAGAAGTTGAAGTGTGGTTCTATCACATCTATGTGCCTAAACATGAGAGTATGTTGTACATATATTCTACGACTTTCCAATAATTTAAGAATTATGATCGAGAAAAAAAATGAAGCATGTAATATAATTTATTTAAAATTTCAGATACTGCTACAATAATATCAGAAATGCAAATTAAAATCTTATTATGGATGTAAACTTTTTGGAGTAGCAAGAAAATCATGGCGAGGACACACACATATTTCAAAAAAGTATATGTTTTATTAAGTAAAATAAATATCTTAAAAATTAGGAAAAAATTCTAAATGGGGCTCCGAACTATCATCATTTACCCAACTACAGTCAAAAATATTTTAAATGTCCAAAAAGGGGCAAACAAAATTTTTTTTCCACAAATGTCACATTGGGTGTGATACATTAAATATAATTGATCTTATCAAATTTGCTGAGTATTAGAGTCGGTTTAATATGAAATTTATGAGTTTCTTCGTGTATACAATACAATATTATTTTAATTTGATGACAAAATAATATAATTTTAGCACAAGAATATAAGTCATATAATATTATTAGTTAAAGAATGTAATTGTAATTTTTAATTTAAAATATAAGTCCAAATACTTTTTTTACTTTTTTTAAATATTTAAATTGGTTAGACGGTAATTGAATAAATGACGCTACTTCGATACCACTTTTAGCGTTTTTCCAAAAAAAAAAAATTGATGATTTTAAGCGAATTGTTCAAATTGAACTGCTGCTAATTAGTTTATGAATTGAAGCACCTTCTAAATAAAATCTGAGCACCCAGAGACAGAATCACCCTGATCCAGTTTTGTACCGGGCTCTGGTTCCATCGCATTACTATTCATTTATAGTGTACAAAAATCTTTTAAATAAATAAAATAAAAAATAAAATAGTATTATCAGCAATTGAATAACATCATTGTTTGTCTATCTTCTAACAGACAAAACCCACCGGGTGAAAATAACTTGCACATCCCATCCTCTGACTTTTTAGCTTCACTTAGATACTACATCTTAAGCACTACCTTAAACAATATGGCAATCGAGATTTGAGGGATTTTTTTGATAAAAAACAGTGATTTTGATAAAAAAATTCACAATATTTAACTTATATTGGACAATTTGTCCAGACTGTTGCCGAATAGAACGACTAAATGACAAAGTTCAATTAGTCATCCCAATCAGCAACATTCTTGACATGTTGTCAGACACAAATTAAAGATTGATTATTTTTAATCAAAACTGTTGTTTTGAAGTATGATTTACCAATAAGGTGTTGATTTAATGGTCTTACGTGTTGTCTAACAATTTTAAGATTCTGAGTTCGAACTTTGATGATACCACGTTTATGTGGCACGTGAACTAGCTCACAGTAAACATTGAGCGTCAAAATTGGTCTGGAGGGTGCGGCCCCACAAAAAAAAGTATGATTATGTTCAAATAAAGTAGAAGAGAAATTAAAATGTATGATAGGGTTGAAAAAAATAAAAATGGGCAAGAACAAGCTAGGAATGAAAGGCTCATGCTGTCATCACTTGGCCATCTCATGCTCTATCCATGTGTCTTTGTTGTATTAGCTTCTAAGCACAGTGCTGATCATTGAAAGCAATATTACACCTAATCTAAACATCATCATGTCTCCAGCTACTCCCTACTATCACCACCTCCCCTCCACTAATCTCTTTTTCACCATCTATTTCTTTCAAAATTAGGCTAATCATACCATTTACATACTAACAAGCATTATCACAAACTTCAAACTCAACTTCATGTTTATCTTGACTGATTTCAAATGTCAGTTTCACAGATTTCACATTTCAAATTTGGAGAAACAATTTTATAGGAAACGTTTCTAAACAAGGTTGAATGTTCAAAAAGGAAAATTTGTTTGAAATTGTTTTTTTTTTTGAGTTAGGTGTCACATTTTCTTCTATCTTAATAGTACAATAAGATTCGTTACATATCAGCTCATACATATTTACAATGTTAATATTGCGGACCACTTCGTAGCTGTCTTTTTGCCCACATTAGACTAAATTATAATCACATTTGTTCTACACGTGTTAGCCGTCATAAAAAAACAAAATTGATTAACATTACAAGAATAAAACCAACATCATAAAATGACATAAATATTCTCACTATTTTAACTATAGTAAATTTTGTCCTACTTTACTTTTATGGTGACTAATTTAATTTAATCTTGACATATTAACATGTATATAGAAATGTCAGCAAATTTTGAACACTTCACTTGTACATATAAAAAATGTGTCAAAGGACTCTACTTATCATGGTAAAATAATTTTTTTTATAAATACAGGTGAAGTGTCCAAAATACATTCGAATTTGTTATGTACATACGTTCATGATCTTCACTATTGATAGATGTCTATTACAATAATAGACTCAATTTTCAACACTCTTGAAGACAGACCTCTCAATTGTTCCTTATATTATCTCTAACAAAAAATCTACAAAAACCCTACACCACTTAAGAAGAATTCTTACTGAATTCTCTTGGAGGGCTCTCATAAAGTTTCTCATGTTGTTCCTACAATAATGACATCATGTTTATAGAGGTACCAATACTAAATAAAATAGGATTCATAATCGTACCAAAACTGTAATTTAGTAACTTAGTCAGTTCTCTTCTATCTTCATATTTTGAATCTAGTCAATTCCAAACAAATCCTCCTTAGACTAGAATTTCTAAATATCTGCATCCTCATTCCATCTTCGGATGCAGATTCCAAATATGAGGAGTCATCACCATCTTCTGCTTGTTCACCCCCTTAACAATCTTGATATTTTTCACCCTTATTCCTTGATTGGAATGAACTCTCCATATGATGATCATCCAACAAGATACAAGAAATTTCTATTAATTTTAATAATCTAGTCAATTCTCAATAAATCATCTCTTGTGAAGAATCTCTAAAATTCTTCATAGTCAAAAACTTGTATCTTCATCTTCAATCATACTTGATAGAGATTTGATATTCATCATTGTTGGTCACATTTCATGCCTCCTCCCTCACACAAATATTCTGCATCATTCAAGATATTCTTCCGCAACATTCTCATCGATATGTTTTACGTGAACATGATATCTTCATGCCTTTTTCTGAACTTTTTTTTCTCTGCTAGCTCTATGTGATGTGGTGGCTCAATCCAGTCGTAGTGAGTGTTTCTCGAATCATTAGCTCTGATATTAATTTGTTAGGGTAGAGAAGCATCTACTCTCTCCCTGACACGCGCAGCTTAACAGCAATACGACACACTCACATAAATAATACGCTCCAACACACAATAATATGAATAAATGACAACAAACACATGATATTTTTAACGTGGTTCAGCTCTCCAACAGAGTCTACATCTAGATCACCATTATCGATAGATGTGTATTACAAGAACAGACTCAACTCTCAACACTTTTGAATATAGATCTCTCAACTCTTTCATAGATTTACTCTAACAAAAAACTTACAAAAACTCTATACCACTCAAAAAGAATTCTTACAGAATTTTTATGGAGAACTCTCACAATGTCTCTAAATTGTTCGTACCACTAGGACATCCTATTTATAGAGATTCTTGTACTAAATCAAATATGATTCATAATCATACCAAAACAGTAATTTAATAACTTAACTAACATATAATTTCTAATCCTAATCAGCTTATTTAATCAATTCTCAACATACATATTAACCTCTATTGAGTGAATTAATTTATAAAAATATGAAATAGAATAAAAAAAATAAGAAAGTGAATAGAACTTTTTCTACTGACAAGTAGATTTCAGTTTTCCATAAAAATTTACTGTAATAAGTGGATTCTGTAATAACCTCAATGCTTTTTTAAGGTAATAATTTAATTTTTTTTAATTGATATTTTATTCATAGAGGTTCGAAGAACCTTTTTAACAAAAGAGCCTACATAAATTAAATCTAAACTATTTGATTTTGACTTTCAATTGTGTTTCAAACGAAAGTCGAGATATAAATTAACAATAAATAAAGAAAAGAAATCATATTACTTTGCTTTCCTTCTACTCCCATTTATCCGTCCGTTACTCCTTTTGGCGGGAATAGGCCCCACCAACCCCACACCATCTCTGAAACGCAGCGTTCCATTACATCTTCTTCATAAATACTCTCTGCAACTCCCTCAGCATCAAATCTCTTTCTCACCTTTAAACTCTCCAACCACCGCCACCGTCGCTGCCGTCTTCTCCGGCGAGAAACGATGACCCGCCGTCTCCTCCTCCTCTTCCTCCTACTGTTCAATTTACAAACCTTAGCGGTCTCTCTCTCCTCCGACGGCCTCTCCCTCCTCTCCCTCAAATCCGCCGTCGACAACACCTCCGCCTTCTCCGACTGGAACGAAGACGACGACACTCCCTGCAATTGGACCGGCGTATCCTGCATGAACGTGTCCGGCTCCCCCGATCCGCGCGTCGTCGGTCTCTCACTCGCCGGCAGAAACCTCCGCGGCTACATCCCCTCGGAGCTCGGCACTCTTGTCTACCTCCGCCGCATCAACCTCCACTACAACAGCTTCTACGGTCAGATTCCGGCTCAGCTATTTAACGCCACTTCGCTTCACAGCATCTTCCTCTACGGCAACAATCTCTCCGGTCCTCTCCCGCCCTCCATCTGCTCCATCCCTCGGCTGCAAAACCTCGATCTCTCCTCAAACCACCTCTCCGGTGTACTTCCTCCCGAATTAAGAAACTGTAAGCAGCTCCAGCGGCTGATTCTGGCCAGCAATCAGTTCTCCGGATCACTTCCGGATGGAATTTGGCCGGCGATGGTGAATCTGGCGCAGCTTGATCTGTCGGCAAATGAGTTTGACGGTGAGATTCCGGAGGATATCGGTGAGTTGAAGTCGCTTTCTGGTACTTTGAATTTATCGTTCAATCATTTTTCGGGCAAGATTCCCAACTCGCTGGGTAAGTTACCGTTGGCGGTGAGTTTTGATCTGCGAGGGAATAATCTCAGCGGAGAGATTCCACAGACGGGGACATTCGTGAACCAGGGCCCGACCGCTTTTCTGAACAATCCGCTACTCTGTGGTTTTCCGTTGCGGAAAAAATGTGAAAATTCTGATCAGAACGCTCCGCCTGGGAGCGGTCAGCGTCACACGCCGTCGTCAGACAATCTTAAAAAGGGGTTGAAGCCTAGTCTCATTGTGTTAATTTCCTTGGCGGATGCTGCAGGGGTTGCGCTCATTGGGTTGATCGCGGTGTATGTTTACTGGAAGAGGAATGATTCCGATGGTTGTAGTTGTACTGGGAAGAAGAAGCTGGGAGGGGGCAATGGGAGGCACGGGTGGTGTTTGTGCATATGCGCGAATGACGCGGCAGCGTCTGAAGGAGGGGATTCGGATAGGGAAGTTGGCGGATCGGGAAGAGGAGAAGGAGAGCTGGTGGCCATTGATAAGGGGTTTACATTTGAGCTTGATGAGTTGTTGAGATCTTCAGCTTATGTGTTGGGGAAAAGTGGGCTCGGGATTGTGTATAAGGTTGTGCTGGCTAATGGCGCACCGGTGGCTGTGAGGCGGTTGGGGGAGGGTGGTGAGCAGAGGTATAAGGAGTTTGCGACAGAGGTTCAGGCGATAGCGAGAGTGAAGCATCCAAATATAGTGAGACTGAGAGCTTATTATTGGGCTCCGGATGAGAAGCTATTGGTATCTGATTACATTTCTAATGGCAGTCTCGCTTCAGCTCTTCGAGGTCAGTTCTCATCTACTCGATAGTATATTGCTAGTTGTTCTTATTCGTTTTCTGGTGTCAGAACTTTTTCCGCTTATCTGTAGCAGGTTTAAGTTTTCCTTAGAACACAAGCATCCATGATAATTAACACTAGAATATACTGGAATTGCTCAAGTGCTCGTGCAATTTGCCATAAACAAAAGGGAAGCTTTGTTGTATGCTTTTGCTTAAGTTACAAGACTGAATGATTGGAAGTGTGTATCAATTTAAGGATTGTTGCTTAAAAATTTAAAAAGCCAGATGCACCAAATATATCCAAATTGTGGGTTCCTGTCCCATATCTTGGTGTTTTGGCTGAGTTGTAGGAAGCCAGTGTTTTAGGTGGGTGCATTAGTTTACCAGAATGAGTAACGGTAGTTGAACCTGGACCCAATGCATCAGCTAAAGTGAGCCAGGGTGGCTGGGGTCACATATCTAAATGCTTCTGCATTGCCTGCAGTGATCCAGCCTCCAGGAATAAAAGGTTCTGTATAGTATAGATATCTAGTATAATTGAATTGAGCGTATGAGAATCATCTATAACACGTCTTATCCAGATTCTTCAAATTTTGTTGGTTTAGAGTAAGGCTGAGCTTATATTTGTCTTGTGTGCAATTCTAGAGTTGTTTTCTGGTTCATTAGGCATGTTATCTTGATCTCCAAATGAGAGACTAGGGAGTGAAAGAATCTCCGACCATTTGATAATTTGTCTCATTCTGAAACATGACAATATCAATTTTGTTGCCTTTAATGACCCCATTGTCCTCCCAGCTTGCTGGGTCCATATTCCCATTGTTTGGTCCTTTTCATTGTTTATTGGCCATTCGCTCATGTTTGCTTTCTGTTCTTGTGTTGCCAAATTAGTGCTTAATGTAATAGTAACTAGCTATAATTGCACATCACTAAATGACTAAAAATCATTGTTGATCTTGCTCACTCTTCGATGATAAGATGCCGGCACATGCTGTGATACTAGGCTAGTTTTCATTCTGTGGAGGTTTATGTAACCAAATTATAAGCTTTTTTTCAAAGGCCTGCAACTATCAGGAATGATAAGGTTGGAGGTTTTATAAATGCTATCTATATTACAAGATATTTAGCACTTCAAGACCGACACATGTTCCGCGTTATAAATGCTCATCATCCTTATTCATCTACCCACTTACCTAAAAACATCGACAGAAGTATATGATTGAGTTGATGCTGTAGTTGGTCGGAATCATATCACACTCAGATGCGCAATATTTCCAATAATTGATTTCAAAGAAGTACACATGTTCACTATTTCAGACAGGTGCAGAATGTTTTGGATCCATACTGACCATACACAACTTTATTTGCAGGTAAAACCGGTAAGCCATTATCCGGCTTTTCATGGTCAGTCAGACTACAGATAGCAAAGGGAACTGCCAGGGGCTTGGCATATCTTCACGAATGCAGCCCGAGGAAATTTGTTCATGGAGACATAAAGCCGTCCAACATTCTGCTCAGCCACGATTTCCAACCTCATATATCAGACTTTGGCCTGAACAGATTAATCAGTATAACAGGTGACAACCCAGGCTCTTCTGGCGGCTTCATGGGTGCCGCCCTGCCCTACTTAAAAACAGTCCAGACCGACAAACCCAACAACTACCGAGCCCCTGAGGCTCGTGTTTTTGGAAGCAAACCCACACAGAAATGGGATGTATACTCCTTTGGCATCATTTTACTCGAACTCTTAACTGGAAGGTCTCCTGACCAGTCCCCAACCGCATCAACATCCACAGAGATCACAGATTTAGTCAGATGGGTGAGAAGGGGATTTGAAGAAGAGAATGCATTGTCAGACATGGTTGACCCAGTGCTTCTCCAGGAAATGCATGCCAGGAAGGAAGTGCAAGCTGTGTTTCAAATTGCACTAGCTTGCACGGAGCCAGACCCTGAGGTTCGACCTAGGCTCAAAACTGTCTCTGAGAACCTTGACAGAATCGGAAACTAGAACTACCTAAGATCTTCAAAAGCAGCTCTACCAAATTCACTACCTATTGTGGCGGCACTGGATAAAAAAAACATAGGACATTCTTTCTGGCCATCCAATATTTCACGCATCAAATTCAAAACCTCAGTTACATATTCTACAAGTGGGAAGAAATTCTTTTGGTAATTTGGCGGGTAGGGGTATCTATTCAGCAGTCAGTACAAGGAGCAATGATCTTTTGCTCTTTGTCGTTGTATCTAAATTTTGTAACTTAATAACATTGATTTAGTCAAGCCTGCTGCATGTATTTAAATAAGAAGCATGTCCTTCTATTCTATCAGGATGATTGTGGACTCAAGTCTCAAGTGGTTTGTAATGCAGGCTTCATATATGATTCAGCTGAAAACCCAGTTTGGGCTATTTTGAGGCTTTCTCTAAGGCCTTGGCGCATTTCAGGTCTTCCAACTCCAACGGAGCAAGGTATGCACAAATAATTGAAACTTTTCTTTTCTGTCTGTACCTTTTCTGCCAAAACATATTCTCTTTAGACTTTTATATCATTTTAATAAAAGAGTCACAACCACTGATGGCTGCTTATTTGTCTTTGGAAAACCAAGCATAAGGCCTCAACAATGACTTGACGTAAATCTACCTTTATTCCTCACATTCCTTTCTCCTTTGCCAACTCGTCTTGATCCAAAACTCAGGAGCCACTTCAAGCCTCATTTCCCTTTCATCGACTCGCTTTATCATCTCAAGCTGGCAACAACTTCCGAAACACCCAATCCTCCGTAACTCCATGACCCTCAACATGTATGAATAGGTCAGATACGTTTGATGATTTTATCTAAGACGGCTTCCATGTTACAATACATGCAGGTGAATAAACTTAGCGCACTTTTGAGCACTTTCTTCTGAAATGATTCTTGTATCTGCTATCTCTTGGCATCCTGCGTAGATTCGGTCAATATTTAATTGTGGGGACGGATTCTTAAAATAAACTACTACATGATAAACATTGCTATCCAGTTATATATTGATCAGCTAGTTGATGATGAAAACAATCATATGACGTTTGGATTCCCATATAAAATCGACATCACAGGCCTACCTAATGCCGTATAAGCAAAACTTTAAGATTTGATGAACAGATCAAAGCATAAAGGCTATGGTGCTGTTTGCGCATTCAAGTCTCTCAACCCCCCCTTCACAGACCAACCAAGGTCTGCAGCCTTAATGAGTCAACCAACACTGTGACAGGAGTCTCTGCTACCCAATCCTATGTTTGACAGAGTCAAGCACGCAGGGCTCTTCAAGTTTAATTCACAGCTGATGACTAATTCAAGGTTTGCTAATTGTAACTCAACATCAACATCAATTTTTTAGTCTAAATACTAAGGTAGAAGAATCATTTGTTCCCTTGGATAATTGAGGGAGGTGAATGTGAGTAATTATTTCATAGAATAATGTTAAACAATCTGAAGTCGTCTCGGCATGTTATGACTTGTTAATGAAATATTGAGTATCAAACTTGATAGGCATTGATCGGTACTGAGAGAAGTAAAATTGTTCATTGAAGGTAAATAAACTCAGCTTGCATTCATTGATCCAAAATCCAGTCCAGAAATAGAGAACAAACTGAGGGCTTATATAGGAGAAAGCTTGGAAGAGATTGAACAAGCGCAACTTGCAGAGAAAGAGAATGGAATAGAGATGGACCAAGAGACTTGGTAAACAAATCAGTAGGTTGTTTGGCAGTAGAAACAGAACAAGTGCGAACTATGCCTTCTTTGATTCGATCACGGATAAGATGGCAGTCAATCTCGATGTGTTTGGTACGTTCATGGAAGACCGGATTATTAGCAATAGCAATAGCAACAGCAGCCGAGTTATCACAAAATAGAGGAACCGGGGTGAGATTAGTGATGGTGAGAGAGCTCAAGATCCCTAAACACCAAACAACCTCACAAGTAGTATGGGCCATAGCCTGGTACTCAGCCTCGGCCGAGGAACGAGAGACTGTCGTCTGCTTTTTACTCTTCCACGAAACCAGACCATAATGAAAGAAAAGAAAGTAACCAGTGACGCTTCGACGAGTGGTGGGGCAAGCGCCCCAGTCAGAGTCACAATAACTCTCCAGAGAAATGGAATTAGTAGCAGAATACATCAGTCCACACGTAGCAGCTTGCTTGATGTATCTAAAACCACCGAAGAGAAGCATGTCAGTGACCCTCGCGAGGAGAACTAAGAAATTGGCTCAACATATGAACTGAGAAGGTAATATCAGGGCGAGAAATAGTCAAATAAACCATGCGGCCAACAAGACGACAGTATCGATCAGGATCGAGGAGAAGTTCAGAAGTATCAAGAGCCAATTTCTTTGCAAGGTCCATAGGACAGGATGCTGGTTTAGCGCAGACCTGTATCTGTGAGAATTTGTAAGGCATATTTCCGTTGACACAGAAATACCCTTGGAAGACCGAACAATCTCCTGACCAAGAAAGTATTTGAGAGGTCCCATGTCTTTAATGAGAAATTTAGTTGAAGATAAGTCTTGAGTGCGGAAATAACAGAGGTGGAGTTACTAGCAATGAGGATATCATCGACATAGACCAGAACAACTAGGAAAGAGGAACCAGATGCCATGGTAAAAAGGGAATGATCCAGAGGTGAGTAATTGAAGGTGTATTCCAGTAAAACACTGGAGAACTTGGCAAACCACTGATGAGGGGCCTGTTTAAGGCCATAAAGAGATTTCAAGAGTTTGCAAACTGGCTTGGTAAAACTCTTCTTTTCGGGAGGATGATAGCCGGGAGGTAAGTTCATATACACTTCCTCATTGAGGTCACCATGAAGAAAGGCATTGGACACATCCATCTGATGGAGAAACCAACCCTTTACTGTTGAAACAGCCAAGAGTAACCTGACCGATGTCATTTTGGCAATCGGAGCAAATGTGTCAAAGTAGTCTAGCCCTTCAGTTTGTGTGAAGCCATTTGCGATCAATCTGGCTTTATACTTATCCAGGCTTCCATCGACATGATACTTAACTTTGAATATCTATTTCTTGATGAAAGACCAACAGTTATAACACGTTTCCATGGATAGAAATTTTCGGTGCCAATCAAGGTAATATTGCAGATTCTGGTAATTGCATGATCACAAGGCCTAATGTAGAAAGGATGTCTAGGATTTAACTGCACATAGTTCAAATTTGCAGTCACTTTAGGAATTGCAGATTTATGCTCCCGAGACAGATCATTTGATGCAATTAGAGAAGTATCAGTCATCTTTTACTCCAATAATCTCTCAGAATTCAAACTTAAGCATATAAACTGAGGATTCATTGATATTGCACATATTTAAGAGATTCCGCAAAATACATTGTGAAAAGAGACACGGCAAAGGAAAGCTGCACGAGAGTCTACCACCTTTGAGGTTGACTCCTAAGGTGGTATACTCTGATGTAGTTTTTTTTCTGCCGTGTCTCCTTTCACAACGTATTTCATGGATATTAGTTAAAGAATGTAATAATAAATTATCAATTTTTTTGTTCATTTTTGGATATTTAGATAATTTTGACTGGGCAAATATCGATAGTTCGGGATCCATTTTAGGATTTTTCCCTTAAAATTAATCTTAATTCATAATAATTCTATTATAATATGTTGATGAATACATTGTATATATGATTACACACATAAGAAGTTCAAATTTAAATGTCATATATTTATGAAAGTTGACAGATCAATATTAATTTTTGATGTATTTAGTCTATATATGTAAATTGTTGAATTTAAATAGTTGAAACTATTCAGTATATGATTTATGAAGGGTTTTATTAATTTGAAAATCTATGCTACAAAATATGTTTTGAACCCATATTCTCCAATTCAGACTCAACTAAGTTTAGTTGTGAACATCTACTGTTTTAATTTTTAATTTTAAACTCCCCTTTACAAATTAATTACTAAAGCTCCAAATAAGAAGTTAAATATTTCAGTTAAACTTGAATTTATATTTATTTAATCTTGACTAATCATTTATAATTTTTTTTATTACAGTCAATTTTGCAACTTAAGCACTGTCTAAACAACTTGTTTCACACGTTTATAAATAAATCTTATAAACCTAATACAATTATATAATTCGAAAAAAATATTTCATAATAGTAGAAATGTTTTTATGACTAATAATTTGATGAAAATTAAACTATATATTTGAAGCATACTAAAATCGTTCTGATAAATAAATATAATTAATAAGATTTGTGTTATTCATTTTTATGTTTATTCTTATTCATAGTTTTTTCAAGACTGTTTTCATAACTAGTCCATCCTAAAATATTTATACATACCTCAACATTGCAGGATGTATTAATTGATCAATATAATATATAGCTTAACATATTACTGATATTTGAATTAAATGACTTCATGCAATGTTGAATTAAATCTAAGGTGAAAAAACTTCATGCAACAATACACCACTTAGAATACAAATACTTAATAAATGACTTTTTGAAATATATAATTCTTATTTTAGACAGCGTTTGTGGAAAAGTTTTATTCATAATAGTATTTTTAAAATTGAAATATCAACAATAAAAAATTCATATATTAATCTTTATGTAAGCACAGTGCCATTAAAGTTAGGATACATTTATTATTATACAAAAAGATCTTATTATCACAATTTTTTTTGAATGTATCAATACAAAATGTACATTTTTTGTAAAGTAATTTAGCTCACTGATAGTTTTTTATTCATATAAAAGTAAGAAAAATAACTTTTTCTTATTTATATATGACATATTTTTGGAAGTATTAAAATTCAGTAATGCCAAACAACAAACAACCAAATAAAAGCGATATTGTTTATCCTTGTAATAACCACTTGCAACGTGTCACGTGTTAATAATTAAATTAGAAATATTTATTAAATATAAATTATTTCTATTTTGGATAGTACAATCATTACCATTCTTATTTTATCTCAGTATAAACTAGCTTGACATGACTGGATCAAAATCCTGTTTGGAATTAAAATGTCAAAGAACTTCTGGTGAAGACTCGTATTCACAATATTTTTCATTGTTTTTATATTATTAGTTAAGATAAATAAAGAAATTTATTTGTGAAAAAAAAAATCAAGCATACAGTCGTTATATCATAATTTTAATTTAAATCGAGTTATTTTATGGGCAAGTTCTATACCATGCGTTACTCTGTGTCTATATTGGAGTGTGCATAAAAGTATGCAAAAAAAAACTATAATCATCTTTTAAAAAATGTAAAATAAGAAAAAATATTGCTAAAATATAAAACTGACTTTCTAATAAAAAAACTCTCACCATCTTTAAAGTATAAATGAATTTTTATTTATATTGTTTTAAAGAATAAAGTTTATACAAACTAAAGACAAACTTTTTTCCTTTTGCATTTAGTTTGACAAGTGTTATTTATAAAGTTTGACATTCACTTTTTGATTTTTTATTGATAGGAAAACATAAAAAAATTGTAATATTATTAACTATGAAGATGATTGCGAATCAAATTGTATTTTTCCATTACTTTAAATCACTGTTTTACATTGTAATCCATCCGTCCAAATATAAACGACGTTTAATATTAAGGGAAAAAGGGATATACCCCGTCAAAGTATACAAGATATATAGCCGAGCGGCTACAATAACTTCATTTTGAATGATATTTAGGGGTTTCAGAATTTCATGATTCAAAATTTTTAATATTTTAGAGTTTTTAGGGTTTTGAAGGTTTATTTTTTTTAGTATTTTTAGGAGTTAACATTGAGGGTTTTTGAGTTGTGAAACGACGCCGTTTTGGATGTGTTTGGAAACATCCAAAAAAATATTAAAAATATGAAAGTTTGAAACTAAAAAATCTTTAAAACCCTAAAACAATAAAAATTCTAAAACTTAGAAATCCAAAACTCATAAAAATAATCTAAAATGACATCTTTTCAGTCGTTAGGGTACTTAGCTTATATACCCTGACGGTATATCTGCTAAGCCTTAATATTAAACTAAATAAATTTTAAAATTTTTAATACTAATTGTCGATCAATTAATTTATAAGAACTTAATACACTCATTCTGAATTTTTATTAAATATATAATAAAATGAATTTTTTACAAATTATGTATATGAAATAATTACTATGTATTTTTTGAGATAGTTATCACGAAAATAATAATTTTGTTTAAAGTGATACTTACAAGAGGCAGAGATAACAATTTTATGAACTCCATACATACTAACTCAAACCTCCTCCATTAATCCATTTTTAAATGTTGAATTATCTTAATTTAATATTGAAACAAAATAAATTTTATCTTAAACTTATCAAACCTCCAACTTTTTTTCAGCGGGTCACATCCTGTGGGTGTGGGTAATTAAATGTAACCATTAAATTTTTAGTTTTTAAAATAAATTCAGCCTGACGCATCTAATATTCTAATTTCATCGATCTACAGTCAATTTTAAATATTAATATTTTATTGACACTATCTTCTTTTTTTCTTTTTTCGCAAAAAGACTTGATTGACACTTTCAAACTGCACATATCATAATAATATCTTTTCATCTTTAATATCAACATCTTTAATACGTAACAATTACTTTATTTATAAATATAATATATTATTTTTTTATTGTGAAGCCTACTTTTCTCTATTCTACTATTAAAATATTTCTTAAAAATTATGACAATCTCGTGTCTGAATTTAAATTTCCAAATTAATAAAAAAAATCAATTTCCAAAAGCCCAGCCCGTCTGCTGACCCGGCCCGCTCATCAGGACCCGGCGCATCACAGTCACAGTCACACCCAGAAATATAAGGGGAAACACAGAATCAGCACCACGTCTGGAATTTGTAATTTAGGGATTTTTTCCGCAGCGTGGATTTTAGCTTGACCCTGAAATTCACTAAAGCCTCTCTATGCCGAACCAGCCGGCCGGCCAGCGACCTCTGTAGCGCTCTGAAACTGGATTACACAACACAAACTCACCCCGTCGCTGAAAAGATGAAGTAGAGTGAAGGTGCGCAGAGTGTTCGTGGTTCTGTAAGCAGAATTCTGATCAGTTGGTTTTTTTTGGTGAAGTTTTAGACTTTTTTTCTGTTTGGCTTGCCGGAATTCAAACGCGTCTTGTGCTGGAGTGAATTTTGATTATTTATTTATTTATTTATTTATTTATTTCTCAGTTGTTTTTATTTATTTTTAAATGTTTAGTATTTATTTGAGAGAAATGGGGTTGAGGTTTGATAAGTGGTAAAGTAAGAACATTTTTTTTACTGGTTAATCGTTTAGGTTGTTTGGGTGTTGCTCTTGACTTGGACAAATTTGAGGTTGGAATTGGTTGATGAGGGATGGATTAGGGCTGGTTGTCAAGGTTGAATTTTGAAACTTGGGTTTTATTGGTTGTGGCTGATTATGAGTTTTGACTTTCTGGGTTTGTGAGTTCATGCAAAAAGATCGAAACTCTGTGCTTGAGAATTGGAGTACTTGTTGAATTTGACAGCTGAAGTCTTGTGTGAAGGGGTTCTTCTGCTTTGTTGGCTTGCTTGATTTGGTGCAATTGGGTTTTCACCGTTTGATGAGCCTGATGGGGTTTTGTTTCCCCATTCGTTTTGCAGTGAAACAGTTTGGTGACCGTCGAGTTGTTACCAGACTTGGGTGTAAGGTTTGAGCTGATTGAGTTTTGGGCGACATTGTCATCTAAAGGCAGAAGTGCCCTGTTAAATTTTGTTGGAAACCATGCTCAGGCAGCTCTTTAGTAAGTTCCGGCGCAACTCTTCCAGGTCAGGCGAAAGCAGCAATCACAGGGAAACGACTACCATACCTACAAGGAATGCTTTATGGGGCAACATGTCTGGGGAGCCAAACAGCATACTTCACAGAGGTAGCCATATTGAATCCTTGTCAAGATTCGATCAGAACTCTAGAATCTCCGACGGGGTATATTCCAGGCTGAATGGTGATTTTGCGACGTCTGTTTATAGACCTTTGCCTGGTTTTAGGGAAGTCCCAAGTTCAGACAGAGAAGACTTGTTCTTCAGGAAACTGAACATGTGCTGTGTAGTGTTCGACTTCACTGATACAACAAAGGATCTCAAAGAAAAGGAGATTAAGCGACAAACCTTGCTGGAGGTTGTGGACTACGTCTCATCCGCCAATGCAAAGTTCTCTGAAAGCGTCCTTGAACATATAACTAAAACGGTGTCTGCAAATCTGTTTAGGTCGTTTGCGCCTCAAGCCCGAGAGAATAAAATCATTTCAGCATTCGATGCAGAAGAGGAGGAACCACACATGGATCCTGCATGGATGCATTTGCAAATTGTTTATGAGCTACTACTAAGGACAGTTACTTCCTCCGAAACGGATGCAAAACTAGCTAAAAAGTACATTGATCACTCTTTTGTTCTGAAGTTGTTAGAGCTATTTGATTCTGAAGATGTTAGAGAAAGAGAGTACCTAAAAACCGTTATGCACCGCATATATGGCAAATTTATGGTTCACCGTCCATTCATAAGGAAGGGGATCAACAACATATTCTACAATTTCATTTACGAGACGGAGAAACATAACGGTATCGCTGAGATATTGGAAATATTAGGTAGCATTGTGAATGGATTTGCGATGCCACTGAAAGAAGAGCACAAACTGTTCCTCATTCGATCTCTTATTCCTCTGCACAAACCCAAGTGCTTGGGCGCATACCATCAGCAGTTGTCGTACTGTATTACCCAATTTGTGGAGAAAGATAACAAGCTTGCAGATATTGTTGTAAGGGGTTTATTGAAGTTTTGGCCTATCACTAATAGTCCGAAGGAGATCATGTTCATAACCGAGCTAGAGGAAGTTTTGGAACTAATTCAACCTCACGAGTTTCAGCGCTGCATGATTCCGTTATTTACCCAAATTGGCCGTTGCTTGAACAGTCCACACTTTCAGGTAGTTAAACTATTGGATTTTCTTCCGTTATTCATTTCATACTTCCGTGCCATAAACTTCTGTCAGTTTGCGTGTTGTGAACTTACTTGTGTGCTTATTTATTCTAGGTGGCAGAGAGAGCTTTATATCTATGGAACAATGAGCACATCGAGCACCTGATTAGGCAAAACTGCGACGTCCTACTGCCTGTTATCTTCCCAGCACTGGAGAGAAATGCTCGAGACCACTGGAATCAGATAGTCCATAACTTATCCATGAATGTGCGCAAGATTTACTTCGATCTCGATCCTGACCTCTTCAAGGAATGTTTACTAAAGCTCCAAGAAGATGAAGCAAAGGAGAGCGACACCAAAGCCAAACGAGAGACCACCTGGAAGCGGTTAGAAGAGATGGCTGCAGAGAAGGGACCTATCAAAGAAGCTGTGCTGGTTCTTTAACAGCTCCCCCCACCCTGTGCTCTCCACCCGCCCTATTTGACCAGATGGATTGCACAAAGCTGGTAACTTAATGTGCTTACATAGTTGGATAGTTTCGCATTAGGAAGCAGAGCTTTCACATAGTCAATTAAATCATCGTAGCTCTTACCTTTATAAAGCTTTGCATGACCTGAAGTGTTTTGCTCGAGTGAGGAACTCGAATCTGTGGATAATTGCCAAACCATATTGGTTTTGGTCGTAATATGAAAACTCAGTACTTAAAACTTTTTTGAGTCGTTAATTTAGATTTCGCATATTACTTTTTAGAAGAAAAGCTCCCAAAGTCAAGGCTTTCCTTGCCCGCTTTTTTGTTGAACATGTCTCTGACAAGCCTCAGCCTCACAAGCAGAGCTCCGATGCCCCAAGTGAAAACTTGGACTTAGTAAAGGTCTGCATAACTGAAATAGCTCCCAGTTGGAGTGTTGTCATTGTATTTAACGAGATGAGTTTAAATGGTGATAGAATATGGATTTGATGGTTGTCTCAAGCAGCTTGTTTTTATTCTTACTGTCATAACAAATATTGCAACGAGTAGTTTGGAGTGGCATACAATTTAGGTTTTCTTTCTTCCTGTTGTATTTTTGCCAAGTTTGACCTTTCTCAGGATTAAATTGCGCTGTTTCATCCCTACTGTCATAACAAATGTTGCAACGAGTAGTTTGCCTTTGTGTACAATCTAGGTTTTCTTCCTGTTGTGTTCTTGTGAAGTTTGACATCTCTCAGGAAAAATTGCGGTGATCCACAAGGAATGGTTCAAAGCTCATGGCAGACTTTGGAATCTAATATTTTAGGCATTCTTTTAGTTTTGGTTGCAGGTACCAGGAGGCAATTGGAGAAAACTGACGACAGCACAAACCAAAACTCAGGCATTGGTAGAGCAACAGAAAAGAGGAGCCAAGTCAATTTTAAGGTCTGTACATGTCTAGTTGTGTTTGTTTTACTCATCCTTTTTCTTTTACTCTTCCTCAGTAAAAGGGTCTATAAAAGCTTGATCTGATTCTCCTGTTGAGAAATGGAAATTAAAGTTGGTGTGGACTGTGGATGAGAGTTGTTATGATCCATCAAAGCGACTGGATGCGCCACCAGTGTTTCTGAAATTTTGGTGCAGCTGAGGTTAACCCTTGTGCGGACTTCTCTATAGATTTGCCTCTGGTTAAGATGCCGTAGAGTAAATGCACTTCAAAAAAGGTATGCGAGCTCTGGACTGAAGCCTCTTGCAAGGCTGTGCCGCGGCCATCTCCGCCCGCGGACCTGGCAGCATTTGTTTGGAAGTGCTGCATGGAAACGCTGATAATCAACTCTGACAGTTTGGTCGAATCATCAGTGATGTGCCAGACTGTTTTAAGAAGTCGGATAGCTCCTCCAGGTGATTTCTCTCCTCGCAAAAGGCATAACTACGTGACCTGAAATTAGACAAACTGGTTCAGAGCATAAGAAACTAGGAGTGTAAATAAAAATTGATAAACTGAGGAATCGAATCAAATTGAATTGAACCGATATGTTTGGTTCGGTTTAGAATGTTAGTAGTTAGGTTACAGTTTTAAATTTTGAAAAACCGACGACTAATGGTTTGGTTTTTAATTTTTGTCAAACCAAGTCGATCCAAATCTAGCGAAATTAAGATTTTGTATGAAAATTCTTCTATTTCGTAATTAAATTAGTCAATACAGTTCATGAAAAATTTAACTAAACCAGTTTGATTTTTTAAAACTAATTGTTCGTTTAAGCAAAGAAACAGACTTCCATTGCCTCAGCAGTGAAGTTGTTTCCGAGGCTTTCGGTTGACTTCGGATGAGGAGGACGGGGCTGACAATGATACGCACCATGTTTACTTCAAAAATAAGTATGAATAATAATATTTAATAAAATAAAATTTATCTTTAATAATTCTTTCATGATATGTGGTAATAATCCTTTCATTCTCTAAGGGTGTGTTTGGTTTAGAGAAAATTTAGTGGAAAGGAAATTGTGGAGAAAAATTGGTTAAATTTAATGTTCGGTTTAAATGGAAAATATGAAAGAAAGAAAATTATGTGGAAAGTTAAGGTAAATTAAAAGGAGTTTTGAAAGTTTTCTTCAATTTTTCCTTTCTAAACTAAACAAAGGAAAATAAGATGGAATCCATCATGAATTTCACTTTCCATTAAATTTTCCTTTAACTACAATTTTCCCTAAACCAAACACAGCCTAAATCTTTCTATGTTAACTACGAAACGTGCCCTTAAAAACGTGATTATAGTGACCCGCACAACTTAGGACCGGCGATCGATGGGGTTGGAGCTTATTTGACGTTGAAGGAAGGAGATATGAAGGTGTTCGAGGAGGTTGATGAGTAGTTGCTTTCTTATGTCACTTTACAGGTAGAATCTTGAGGAGCTGACAGAACGTTGTTAATTTATCTGTGGCTTCTGAATTGGAGTCGGATAATTTGTTGGTGTCGATGTCCCAATTGGTCACGAATTTTTGAATCCGGATTACAAATCCGGATTACAATATTTGACTTAATTTGAAGTCAACCGAAGGACTTGAGGTGGGGGCATGTAATCTTTCCGGAGTTTAAACCGACTCCTTACTCCCTCAATTTGTGTTTGAATTCAGTTTCTGTTGAAAAAATTAAGATTACATGAAGAATGACAGATGGGTAAGCTTTGCTTTCTTGAAGAATAAAATGTAAAAAACATGAAACAAGTTTATCAAGCGAGAGTGGTGTAATGCAGCAGCTCAGGATCAGCTTCAAACTTCACCATGTCCTCCCTCGCCAAAGTAATCCAAGCCTCTATGCCATCCCCTTCTTTCAAGTCGAAAAAGGAAGCCCAGTTTCTCAACGGCAACCTCGCCGTGGTCACCCACACCGGTTCTCCCCACCCGAAATCCGCGTCGTAGACAGGAAACCTACACAAGCTGCTAAACCAGAACCAGTCTATAGGCTTCCCTTCCTCCCCCGTCGCAGCTGTCCCTTCCATCAGCTCCTTTCCCTTCCCAATCTGCTTCACGAAGTCTGAGTCGATTTCTTTGAGCGAGCGTCTCATGTCGGTTAACAGCCCGAAACTCTCGTCTGTGTCCGGGTCCATGCCCATGTCGGCCGTGGCTGAGATGCCCCAGTCTATGTTGCCGAAGGCGTTGGGGGGCAGGGGCGGGTCTGTCCTCGTGCGCAGGTTGATCAAATGAAGAACTTTGTAAAGTTTGTCGGGTGACAATACTTGCGTGGAGGCCATGAAGCGCTTCCACACGAAGACTGACAAGGCCTCCACGCGCGTAAGAGGCTTTGGAAATTCGAGACTGCTCGAATTTCCAAACTTCTCCCTCATGGCTTTGATACTCGAAGCCTTGAAAATGAATCTCTTGAGAATGTTATCTTCTTTCAAGAGGATGCCCTTGTCGTCGAAAGCGGGCAGATCCTTTGGCGGGAAGTATTCGGCCGAGTTGAAATCCGGTTTCACGATTTGATCCTCGTCTCCGCGAGCTATTGCGGCCCAGCTTTTGAGGAACATGAAGTAAGACAGCGCGTCCCCAATCTTATGCGTAATGGCAAGGCTGAGGGCCAGGCCGCCGTCGTCGAAGAAGTTGGCTTGCACCGCCACGGGTGGCTCGGACACGGCCTCGACGATCCCATGCGCTAAAAACTTGTTGAGCTCCATCTCATCCGGGCTAGACAAAAACTCGTCGAGCGAGCCTTTGACGTCGGCCTCGTAGTAATGGGCCCCCTCGTCGTTGCAGTCCACGTGTGAACTGCCCTGAATCCGGCCAGCCAGCGGATAATAGATGGCCAGGATTTGGGACAGTGCTGCCTTGAGAGTGGCCGATATTTGGACCCGGTTTCGGACCAGCTGATCGGCTCGAAAGTAGAGCGTGAGAGGCATGTAGGCCGGAGGCGCAAGCTGGTCGATGAAGGAGAGGGCGTGGCGGCTGAGGTGGTGCGGCGTGGGGGCTGATGGCTTGATGGTTTCTCTGGAGATTACTTCCATTTGGAGCTTCATGTTGGCAGCCAGCACCAAATTTTCTTGTTGAAGGCTATTCTGCTTAGTAATGGGAATGCCTTATATACACCATTGATTTATGTGTTGGTGCCACTTTAGTTTATTCAATTTTAGTATAATTATTGATCCGGATCAATGAATAAAACATAATGGATCCAAATGGGTCCACGATTCGAATGAGTCCAAATGGGTAGATCCTAACGGGTTCATAATAGACCCAAATAGATAGACCCAAATTTTAAAAGAACGGGTCTAGGCGAGTCTGGGTCTGAGTTTACCCTACCCAATTGACATCCCTAAATTATACCATGAAAAACCAAGGGCAAAAGTATTCTAATCAGTAGAAAAAAAAAGGGATGGAATATCAGATTCCCCCTTCTTATTACCTTAGCTTCTATTAAATAATTCATATGGATAAAATAATAAATTAAGCATTAAAAATCATATCAGTAAAGATATATTGATAATTTCACATGAAAATTCTATTTATTCTTCTTATTTAAATGATCATTTTATTCTTACTAATTATGAAACACAAATCGGCGGAACAAGGATTTATAAGTCATTTCACCTGTTAATGTAGAAATTTTTCTACATTGACCAGCAGATTCCCTTTACCGAAAAATAAATAAATACATATAATTTGATCTCAGATATAGAGTAAGAGCGGAAATTACAAATGGTTACATATGTACGTAAAATAAATCTAGTTACCATACCTTAGGTGAAGTCATTGTGACATATAATTTTTTTTTTTTTAATTTTTCAACCTGGCGGTTCAAAATATCAGATATAGTTGACATTGAAGACTTGAAGATACATATCAAATGGTGTGTTAAACTAGTTGCCGACTTCCTTCATCAAATCCGAAGCTGGTTTTAGATGGACATACTTAGCTGGATCTCGACGGTTGATTCGGACGTGCTTTCAAGTGGCGTTTAAAAAGTTAAAGAGCAAAATATTATTCACCGATCTGTACAGCTGCTATATGACACACATTGACTACAAATTAGTAAATATCATATTCATTTAGGCTGTGTTTGGTTTAGGGAAAATTTGGCGGAAAGAAAAATCTGATGAAAAATTAGTAAAATTCATTATTCGGTTTAGGTGGAAAATAGAAGGGAAAGAAAATTAGGTGGAAAATTAGATGAAAAATATGATTTTTATCTCTAACGAACCAGTCCAATCAAATTCAATGTATCTCAAACAAATAACCACTTTTTGAACAAATTCAATGTATTTTATCAAATTCAATGTATGAGGTGATAAAAGATTGATATTTTTCTACATATTTTTCATAGAACTTTCTATGATCATGAAAAATGAAATGGATTCTTAACAATTTTTCTTATCATTTTTCTTTTGAAACCAAACAAAAAAATATTAGATGAAATCCTTATTTCCTTTCAGTTTTCTCTCAAACTTTCCTTTCTACCAAATTTTCCTTAAACCAAACACAACCTTAATTCTTTGACTTTTTCATATTTAGTTTCATAAATATAAAATTCGTGTTTGAGTGTGACGTTGTGCTAATTCCATTGTTTGCATTTTTTTTACTAAAATTTAGCGACGGTTTTGAAGATAAGTATTATTTCCCGATGAGATAATTTTGAGTTTCCAATCACGAAGTGATTTAAATATCATTTCTAAAATGAGTTAACAATATATTTATTTAGGGAGATTAGTAACTGATTACACAATGTAAACAACAACTTTATTAAACTTAGTACGTGCCTCCGAATGAATTTCAACTGGAATCCCAACAAAAATTCCAACATAGTATTTTGATATGATTCGGTTTGCTTGTTACATTTCAAAGTGTTATATTAATGAGTGTCATGTTGAAAATGATTTTTAAATAATAAATAAATTTATTATTGGACAAAAATGCTCACTTAAAAGACTAAATTCTTCTCATGGAAATACAATTTCTGATGATGACGATCTGAGAGAGATGTGGAATGAGTTTGAGCTAATTTAGATTTATTTTCTGTCTTGTTCGGGGCCTTGCCTCGGAGCCTCGTCTCAATACCTCGGGAGCTCGGAAACCTGGAGCCACACCTAGGTGTCTTGACCACCCAGGTTCTTGTCTCAGTGAATCGGCGGCCCGGGGCATCATCTTGCCCGTGGTCTCGTCTCGGTACCTTGGTCATCTGAGACTTCACCTCGATATCTAGACAATCAGATGTCTCATCACACAATAATCAATACCTCCAAAATACATTCACAATACCACAACAATAATCCATAATATAATGTAATTTTTTTTTCTAAAATTAAACTGACTAAATAGATTAATTTTACTCTTGACCGGATGAAATGAAAAGGACGGATGGAGAAAGCGGAGGGGAGAAAGGGAGAGAAGGTGTAGGGGGAGAAGATGGTCGGACTGACGGAACAGAGGCGGAGAAGGCGGAGGGAGAGAAAGGTAAAGGGAGACGCGAAGAGAGAGAACGACAAAGGGGAAAATGAGAAGAAAATAAAATTCTGCAGCCATTTAGGTTTTTATTTACCGATCACATTCGGCCATTTTTTGCTTAGTATGTTTAGTTGGCCGGAAGTGCCTAGTGTTGTACGGAAACTTTTGCGGCCATTATTTAACTTTTATCTATTTTCTGTACGCTTTCTGTCATTCATTTAAATTTGCCAAATTTTTTATTAATGGCTGAAAAACCTTTGGTCTGACCAGTAGTTATGTTAACCATAAATATACAGTTTTTGGAAGTGTACAATTAACTATCTCATGTTCCATTTCTGATTGGCACAGGAAATATAAATCTCATCAAACATACGAAAGAACTAACTGAACGGACTTGAGGTTTGTTCCTCCTTCAGAGTTTATTCAGCAAAAAAAATGGGTTGTCTGAGTTCCAATAAAAAAAAATATGTGAAACATTTATTAATTATAAAATAACTTGAAATTGTTAATTAATTGTAGTATAAATTAGAATTAAATGAAGTATCATGATTTTACTCTGATACACTAAATTTAGATCAACAAAGATATTGACATAATTATTACGAGTGTCAATTGGGTATGATAAATTACTCTATCAAATTCATTTATTATTATTTTTGGGTATATTTAATTGGGTATTTAGATTTCATTAGGATCCACCAGTTAGATTATTTTTTTAAAGAATGATTCCAATTAAGTTAGTTTTAGACATAAATTAGGCTTCAAAAGTAAAATCTGAAAAAAGAATTTAAAAATTAAATTAAAAATTAACATATTTTCATAAAAAAACTTAATAAAAACATAAAATTCAGTAAAAAAATTTAAAAATTAAAATTTTATAATAGTTAAAATTATAATTATAAGTTTTTATATTTTAATAAATTAAAATTTATTTCTTTATTTTATTGATAGTTGTGTACGTAAAAAACGGGTCTGAATTATATGGCTATAAAAATGAATATTAAATTTGAATCTAAATGAATGAGTGTACGAATAATAAATTTGGGTTCAAATGTGAGCCCAAATAAAATATATTGAAATTAGGTGCCGATTGTCACTAGTAATTACAATAATCAGCTGAAAATTTCACACTCAACAACATGGTGTTTTTAATAAGCACACACAAAAACGCACATTATTAAAAATTGCTTAATCCCGAAACTTATAATTTGACTTTCTCATGCAATTGGTGCATATAATTAGGGTTTACTCCATCCGTCATCTTATACATATCATTTAAGGTTAATTTGAGTAAATTAAAGTGAAATTAATGCTAGCGGTTGAACAAATTTAATGAGTAGGTGGTTGGTGTTTTTTCTAAAAAATTTCGTGCAAAAAGTAAAAGTAGTAGATTATTACTGGTGATGAATGATTTTTTTTATTAATTATAATAAAGATGTGATTAATGTTTGACGTTTTAAGGTAGTTGTTGATATTAAATACGCATTGAAAATTGTTAAGTGACAAGTAAAATTGGACAAAAAAAATCAATTAAGTAAAAGAGGACAGAGGGAGTATATCGCATTGTCTATTAAGTTCAACAAATTATATATAAGTATAGTTAAATTGTTCCACTAATTGTTATTAATTTTGAATATGAAATTAGTTATACATAGCAATAAAAACATCCACTTAATTTTGAGTGCAGACTTAAAAAGAGAAATTTGAATTTATGTGATGTAAACTGATTAACAAAATGTTGACATAATGGCTAAAAGTAGGGGTGTTCACTGTACGGTTAAAATCGTTAACTGAAGTCGGTTAACCGAGAATTTTAACCGCGGTTAACCGAAAAATTCGGTTCGGTTAACGGTTAAGGATATATGGATTTCTGATTAACCGGTTAACCGATTAACCGAATAAAAATATAAATATTTAAAAAATAAATTTTAAAAATTAAAATTGTAACTTACCAGCAGTGTAATTTTTTTTTCTAAATTGAAAATTCGGTCAAAAATTCGGTTAATTTGGTTAAATTAACCATTTAACCGAAATTCAGTTAAATTAACCAAATTTCCGATTAACTAAATACTCGGTTAACCGAAAATTTGGTTCGGTTAACGGTTAAGGAATTTTCTGATCGGTTAATCGGTTCGGTTAATCGAATAGCAATTTGGTCGGTTATTAACCGAATTTACACCTCTAGCTAAAAGTGTTGTCAAATAATTCTAAAATAGGTGCGCATGAATTGACCCGCAGTGAGTATGAATGTCACTATTAATATAGAGGGGGTGTGTAGGGGTGTAACCAGAAAATGATCCGGAACTGGACCGGACCGAAAGATTCAGGTCCGGTCTTCGGTCCAGCAATTTTCCGGTTTCCGGTTTCCTGTCCGGTCCGGTCCAAACTCGAAAATTCCGATCCGGACCGAAATGGACCGGTTTGGTTATTTTTCAATAAAAAGTTTCATTTTTATTAAAATAATTATATATATCTTATTTAATAAATAAATGATATTATTTTTAATCCACACTCTAATAAAATTTAATTAATTTTTCATTAATATTGTCCGGTCCAAACCCAAAATTTTTCGGTCCGGTCCGGTCCGGTCCAGACCGATTCGAATCCGGTCAGGTCTTCGGTACTTACCCTTTCTCAATTCCGGTTCCGGTCCAAACCGTTTTCAGTTCGATCCGATCTGGTTTTGGACCAATATACACCCCTAGGATGTGCACCTCTAACCACCGGAAAAAAATAATAATACAAGCTGGCTAGGTAGAGAGCCGTTATCACAGAATATACAAATAATGCTTTCATAATCTTTCTATGACAAAGTCCAGGAAGCAATCGATTATTCAAACTTGAATGATCACGATGAAATGAAAATCACTTAAGATCCAAACCATGTCTTTGTAGTTGACTTGGAAATCGTCTTTATCTTTATAACCACATAATGATACTAAAATATGATGTTTAAATTGCGCCCTAGTCTCTAAACGCGCATTTCTTCATCGTATATGGTTCATATTTGATATAAATGTACGTTTGGTAACATGTATTAGAAATGTGATAGCATTATTTATATCAAGATGATGTGTTTGATTTAAAATAAAAATATGTATTAATAATGTAGAGAGAAAAAATATATCTTTAAAAATTTATATTAATAATACTTTCTCAATAAGTAATAGTATTTATAAGAATATTAATAATTCATTCTTATATTGTACAGTGTACCAAACGCGCGTTTGAAAGAATTTTGTAAAGTATTACATGTCTGCATGATTGGATGAAGGCCGGCCAGTCTTAACAATCCACTGAGGTAGTGCCTAAGCAAAGTTTTGCACATACTACTAATCATAATCAAGACATGATTAGTAAAGCACTCGAGTATATAAATAAGATGTCACTTGTTAATAATATACACCTTAATTATATAATAAATAAGTATATATATTTTATATAAAATTACAAAAAAGTCACGTATTCGTCTGTGAAGCAAATTTTTTTTGGTGGTCAGGGACTGGTCACCCCTCAACCTTATGACTCCCTCTGTCCTCTTTTACATGTCACTTAACCGAATTTTTTGTCCATTTTTACTTGTCACTTAACAATTTTCAATGTGTATTTAATATCAACAACTACCTTCAAACGTCAAATATTAATCACTTTTTTATCATAATCAATAAAAAAATCATTCATCACCAGTAATAATCTATCAATTTTACTTTTTGCACGAATTTTTTTAAAAAAACACCAACTACCCACTCATTAAATTTATTCAACCGCTAGTATTTACTTCACTTTAATCTACTCAAATTAACCTTAAACAACATGTATTAGAGGACGGAGGGAGTATTAAACAACCGTAAAATTACCAGAACAACATTTTATTAGTATGTGAAACAACGGTAGTCGGCTTTTGAACGTGTGAAGTTGAAGCTACGTTTTTGTTAACAAAAATTGTGCGACAATGTCCAACCTACAAAAATATTAAATCAATTTTTTAATGAAATGATTACATCATCATTATCGAAATTTAACTAATGATCTTAAGCTGTCAAAAGGCCTTGTCAAACTTCATGGGGGACACGATGAAGATAGGCCGATAGGAAGTCGAGGTCTCGCGGAATCATAAATTCACAATAAATACTTAATAATATAAGTGTATTGGTGTATCAGTATTTTTATTTTTATTTTGCAAATTTTTTAATTATATTTTTATTGATTATGATTGAATTGATTATTTGAGAATAAAATAAGATAACATATTAAAAGACTGTCTGAATTAATTAAGACAAATTTATACTGAATGGACAGTCGGACTGTCCACTGCGTCATCATAAATGAAATAACTTTCAAGTTTTATTTATTTGACCCAATAAACTATTTAGTTTCTCATCACTTATAATTTGGTAAGACAAGAGGCAGACATCTCACAGATAATGTTGATGCTAAAAAATCACAATTCAAAATACGAACAAAATCGAGAAGATCCTTTTTATAAGACCATCGAAATGGATAGATTTATCATTTTCTACTGATGTCCACCTATTTAAATTGGATAAGTTTTAAGATGTTGTCACTTTTTAGGCTCTTTTGGTTAAGTAAAAATGAAAATGAATATGAATATGAAAGGAAAATAATGTGAATAAAATTAGAGGGTATTTTTTTTCTTTAAGAAAATTTGAAGATGAATGAAAATTTAAAAGAAAATTTTAAATTTTTTTAAAAAATTGATACTAGTCGAGAAAAGAGGTGATAACATCTAATTAGTAAATAAGTTTTTTAAGACATTTGTTTGAATCTCTGAGTAAAGAGGAGAGAGAATTATTCTCTAAATTTTAGAAGAGTATTTTTAAATTGTGATGGTCTTTTAATATGAACAGTTGGTACCGAGAGCTGGTTTTGAAACCCTTTGAATTTATGGGTGCGACTTCAAATTATGATATCATTTGGAGTTAAATAACTGTTGTGAAGTGTCGATACTAAAAGTGGCATGAAATTTTCTTCCTGAGTTTTGAACGATGTCTTTAAAGTTGCAATACTTAATTGGTGCACATAGTCGATACATGGAGTTAAGTTTTGTTAAACTAAATTGAGCGGAATTTGTGTTGTGAATTTTGAGACTTACATGTTAGAAAGAACTAAGTTGGTGTGGTGTTTTGAGACTGACTTGGATGTGAGCCCTCAAGTATTATACGTATTTGAATTTGATAATATGTTGCGGATGTGAAGGGACCCCCTTTTAAATAGATATTTATAGAAGTATGTGTTTGATGTTCTTTAAAGTACAAGCTAGGGAGATGGAGTATTCAATAAACATTGTGAACTGAGTTATTTGAATCGATCCAATTAGGGTGAATGCTAGATGGTTAAGGTATAAGTTTGGATTCGAGAAGTGTGATAACTGAGTGTACTTCCTTAAATATTGAATTTAAGGGGATAACCAACTTGGTCCATGAGTTGAAAATTTGTGCAGATTTAAGAAAGACTTTGTGAAGATAATGTTTTGATCTCTCTTGTGTGTGAAGAATGTGTATCAATATTGTATAATTAAAAACCTGAAAATGCTTTGGATAACCTACTCATCTTTTGCATGGTTGAACAAACACACTTGTTTTGGATGACGGACGAAAACATGTTCTTGTCTTTTAGATTTGAAAATAGACAAACTTATTTTTTTCTACATGTGAGCAACATCTTTATCTTTTCTGATGGATATGCAGGCATAATTATCTTTTACGTGCGTGAAAAGAAGTTTGTATCTTTATTGGTGAACAAAGCACTATTAAGATTCGCGTGAGCAAGATAAGCAAATGATTTTGAGCAAGCATACTTATTTTTTGCATGTGGCAACAAAGGTAATATTGAGAAGTCTGTGAGTATGAATATAAGGTGGTTTTGAGGAAACATGTATCCCTCTTCTTTTTTATTTTGAAGTGTGAGCCATGTTTGTGAAAAGTCAAGTTATACGACAAATCAACCATGAAATTTAATGAACGAATCAATTTGTTCAAAGGCATGTGTGCCCAAAATGAAATTGAAACTTAGAAAAACCGAATCAAAAGATTTACGGCGATCTCAATTGAGCACCAGGGGGTGACTCCCGATCAAAGAGACTCCCAGGTTATTGGTCATAAGAAAAATCCAAAGATGGATTTGATGGACATTTGTTTATCCTTGTGCGAAGATATGGTTTTGCCGGATAACTTGGTAGATAACTTTTTGTCCTTGTGTACCAAACGCGATTAGTTAGTGATATCGTTGGTTAGACTAATTGTATATTATGGGCATCATTATGCCACAATTAGAAGAGTCCCTCAAGTTGTGTATGTAATATCTATGTAAAACATGAAAGAACCATGTGGGTTTAATGAGAAATTTGTTGAGGTGCACAAAATAAGCCTCAAGGCTTTCAAGTCCTCGAGGACTTTGGGTGGTTGGAAATAAAAGGGTGGGAACCTTTAGATAGAGACTTTGGATGAGTCATAAAAAGAAATAGAGACTTTTAGTGTAATATTCAGATTTAATGGTTGGCTAATGAGGGTGGAGAACATAATTTTGAATTCATCGATGAAATTATAGGCAAATTTTGAGTTAAGATTCGAATATAGGCTTTGAATGTCAGATATTGGTGTGTACGTGTTGAATGTGATGGTGGAATTAAATCACGATATGTTAAACGATAAATATTTAACTTTGACATAAGTTGCTAGCTTACTTGGTGCAATAACAACATATGAAATGGTTCATCAGATGATGTTAAGTTAATGAGGATATCGACTATTTCGAGTGGGTTAGGATGTCAAACATTGGCTTTTACATAAGACTTTCAACCGTAGATTCGTGATTTAACGAGCATGGATTTCAACTTGCAAACTAACAACATCTTAACCTTTAGTCACAATAAAATGAGTGTGGGGGAGAATATCAAGATGAGACTAGATATAAAGACACCTCCACTCATGGTACATAAGTTGATGAGGACATCGACAACTCGATTGAGGAATGATATCATAAGTTAGGACTGCGATTGGACAAGATACTTGTAAACTATCAATCATGATAGTTAAGTCGGTGACAACGTCGTTAAGTCGAGTGGGGAAGAATGTCACAAGTTGACACTTTCATTTAACAATATACTTGTAAACTATCAATCATGATAGCTAAGTCGGTGAAAACATCAACAAATTAAGTGTGAGAGTGTGTCACGGGTTAGCCCTGTGACAAGGATTAGAGGCTTCTTCTTACCCTCAGTGTTATTTTTATAATCATTGAGTATTAGACTCTCGGAAGGTCAGGTGGCGAATTGGATGATGGATTGAGAAACTAGATATCAATATGAGTTTGGAGAGACAATTGTGATGTTTCTTTTAAGAAAAATGAGAAAAATTGAATGATGCTGGCGTAGGTTTGGCCACCCGGGGCTAAGTTATCGAATGAGAGCTAATATGTAAGGAGAGACAACGATGATGTTTCTTCCCACATAAATGAAAAAACTCCATTAGCTCTGTAGGGGGCAGTGATAGTGAGTTTGACCACCCCGTAATAAGTGACTTAACACTAAGTGAGCCCAACTCATGTGAGACACTAGGGCGACCTTCGAGAGTTTAGCGAGCCTTGAAGGTCTCCATAAGGTTGACACCTTATGGACGCCATTCAAGTGATATGAGACCCCGACGACGCGCAATGAGTTGCCAGTCGAGACTAGGCATACAAAGATCCCTTAAGCCCTTGGATTATGAACATAATGGATCACAGTGAATTTCTCTTAATGTAATATGAGAATGAGAAATGAACTTGGAAAAAGACTCTTGTATATAGCTAAGGAATGAAAATACGCAAAATTTCAAGATGGATCTCATGAATCATTGTAGATCTGGATTGAGTAAGTGCATCCATTTACTAAGATTCTCACGAGTTACTCGATGATGTATGGTTAAAGATAATCCTATATCTCTCCCGAGGCTTGAGTAAGTAAACGAACCCCGAGCATTGAAAAGATTGATCCTGATCCGTGAAGATATGGACGTCGTACGATCTTAAATATTTCAAAAAACACAAAAAAAATACGTTATTACACAATGCCCATGATTATGGAGTAGTTGTATTCTGCTATTTTTATTGTTGTATTGACTTTAGGCGTTCGAGTGCCAAAGTGCGCAACCAGATTTTTGTATATTTGTTTTATTATTTTCTGATATTGTTTGTAAAATCACACTCGTTTTCTCTCGCTTGCCTAAACGTGCGCATAATGTTTTTACATATCCATAGAGTAATCCTTACACCATACATCTTATTTTGGGGATTCTTGGAGTCTTTCTTTATTTCTGTAATTCTAAGATAACAAAAACACGCATCACATTGTAAAATCTATGTACTACAACTTACCGTTGGGACAAGTATCAGAGGATTTTTCTTCTTGGTGGCTAGCCCAAAAATCTCATCGAGATCGACAGAGTCAGCACTCGCATTGCTGGGCAATGCCCAGTTGAAATGATACAAGAGATTTGCGAGGGTGAGTTCCACAGTGGCTAGTCCAAATGCATAGCCAGGGCAACCTCTTCGACCTCCACCAAAGGGTAAGAAGCGAAAGTCCCGATCCTTCACTTCAATATCAGTGCCGAGGAACCTACAGGGATCAAACTCTAGGGCATTCACCCATGACTCAGGGTTACGGCCTATGGCATATGAGTTGATGAGTATTCGAGTTTTCTTGGGAATGAAGTAGCCATCAAGGGTGCAGTCGTCCATGGACTCTCGCGGAACTAAGAGAGGCACGGGTGGGTGTAGTCTCATCGTCTCCTTAATTACACATTTCATGTAATGCAAGGTTTGCAAGTGGCTTAAGCTTACACAGCCAGCAGTAGAAACAACTGCATGAACTTCTTCTTGAGCTCTGGCCAGCACTGTGGGATGCCTAACTAGCTCCGTCATTATCCATTCCAGCGTGGCTGCAGTTGTGTCCGTCCCAGCCACAAACATGTCCTGTAACATGAATTATGTCACAAGCATAAGCAATCACAGACCTTTATATTTGAGAAAAATACTCAGGCCATAAGTAAAAGAGACAGTCACACACTCAATAAGTAAAAGGATCTAATGGTCCAAATCATGCATTAAGCTGGCAAATAATAGAAGGGAATAAGTAGTAACTCATAACAAAACTAACCACAAGGTGTAGCAAACAAGAGTCAGCTCACGTATTTCAGCAATAAGAAACTTGGACGGCGAGAGTAGATTACCAACGACTTAGGTTTGGCTTTTAATAAAGCTGATCCAACATGGTACAACAAAACAAAATTTTAAGGCTCCTCACTCAATATAGCAAGCTCAAAGCTTCATTTCCAGCCTCAATCATGATAAAGAAAACAGCTCATGCAGTCAACTAATCAGAATCTAAATTTAGAAAAACTCCAAAAATTCCAATGAGCTGCCATCACCACAGGTAAACTCTGTTGCTTGTATTCATCTACAGCAACCTAATTTGTCATTCAATTCACCATGACGTCCATAATCAAACCATCAACACATCCACATCTATCCCATATTCCCATCACCTACCTAGACCATGCTTTTACTCCATCCACCTTGTATTCAACCAACATCCATAGCGAGCAAACTGGCATGCATTTCATAGTACAAGTCAACAAATGCGTCTATTCTTTTCACTCAACAAACAACCACTCTTCGGGCATAAATAAAAGCTGATGGCAAAGACATCTACACTGCCAGAAATTCCAGAAATCACACTATCAAGTATCATCACCAGTTTCATTCCAATCCACAACTTGCTAACCACTCAGCAAAATCAAATCAAAACACATATAATCAAACAGGATCACTCACCAGGATAAGTGCCTTCAGATTATCATCAGTAATCTTTAAATCCAAATCCTCCCTCTTCTGAACCCTAAGCAACACATCCACAAAATCCTCATCACCAGAATCACTCTCCTTCCGCAAATGCTCGTCGATAATCACATCGCACACCTTCCTGAGCTCCTCCAGATTCCCCAGCAGCCTTCGCTTCATACCACTCACCACATTCACCCACTCCCATCCCGGGAAAAAATCACCAACGCAAAACCCCGCCAGCAGCGCTTGCGTCTCTGTCAGGACCTTAACGAGGCCACCTCTAACTAAACCATCTTGTTCGTTAAACCTCCTCCCGAACGCGACTCTGCACAGAACGTCGTTCGACAGTTCAAACAGCTTCCGGCTCAAATCCACCTCCGAGCCTGATCGGGTCGAAAGGCTGCTGACGAGGCGGCTGACCTCGTCAAGGCGGATGCGGTGGAATGCGGAGACGCGGCGCACGGAGAGCAGCTCGGAGACGCAGATTTTGCGGGAGTGGCGCCAGTAGGGGCCGTAGGGGGAGAAGGTGACGTCAGAGCAGCCGAAGGAGAGGATTTGGGCGGCGAGGAGGGGAGGGCGGTTAGAGAAGACGTGGTCGTGGGCTTTGAGGATGAGCTGGGCGAAGTGGGCCGAGGAGACGACGACGGTGGGGACTCGGCCCATCTGGAGGCGGAAAATTGGGCCGAGGGATCGGGCCAGCTTGGCGAAGGTGAGATGGGGCATGTCTTGGGTGAGGAGGAGGTAGGGGAGGTGGCCTATGAATGGGAGGTTGTAGGGTGGGGATGGTGGTGTGGTGGACTTGTTGACTTGTTGAAGTTTGAGCTTGAAGAGGATGGTGATGAGCAAAAGGGCTGTGATGGTTATGGTGGGAATGGGAAGAAAATGTTTGGTTAGGTCTTCCATGTATGTTGTCACTAGGAAAGGGTTACGTATGGATATGTTGATGTGTTTGTGCATGCATAGGTGTATATATAGGAGGGTTGAGAATTTGAGATGATAAGCAGCTTAGTATTATTAGTTATACTAAGACTGTGTTTGATTTAAGGAAAATTAGGTGGAAAGGAAAGTTTCAGGGAAAATTGAAAGGAAATGGAATTTTCGAAGGATTCCATCTAATTTTTCTTTGTTTGATTTCATAAAGAAATTAAATGTCAAGAAAAATTGTTGGAAATCCATTTCATTTTCCATAATTATCGAAAGTTTTATGAAAAATAGATAGAAAAATATCAACATTTCATCATTTCATATATTGAATTTGATGAATAAATTGAATTTGTTCAAAAAATGATTATTTGTTTAAGATACATTGAACTTGTTTAATATATGTAGAATCACATTTTCCATCTAATTTTCTTTTCTTCCTATTTTCAATCTAAACCAAACAATGAATTTCACTAATTTTTCATTAAATTTTTCTTTACACCAAATTTTCCCTAAACAAAACACAGCCTAAGTGTATGATTGATAGACATTATAAAGAATTAAAGAGGAGTATAGGATAATTAGTTGTCAAAGGGTGTGTTGGTTGTAAAATTGAAAAGTATTAAATAATTCATGATTTCAAAATTACATTTTAAGAACAGCACTACTTGTGTGGTTTTATTTATCCCAATGTGGTCAGTCGTCTATGAAGAATGTGTTGGGGAGGCACCTTTCAGTCTCATTTCCATCTTCGCTTGCAGATCCACTACTTATAACTCCATCTACTGCAATAATCCCATGGGTGTCCAGAAAGAGCATCTGGCAAATACAAGATAAAGTATCAACCAGCATTGAAGTAGAATCCAGTTACAACATGAAAATCTGCAACACACCTCAGCTTTGAAGTCTTCTGAGAACTGTTCCCTGGAATCCCATAGAACATCAACTTCGTCACGACTAAGAGTAAGAGAGTCAGATGTGACAAACCCTGCATTAAACATAGCCTTGAAGATCACATGTTCCCGCGTGAGATCATCATCCAGATGAACACACTCGAGAACTACATCGCCTTGAATCCGACAGTGGACATCAATCTTCACCAGCATTGCTTCTGCCTGCATTTAAAAGCCATTATTGATTAGAACCGAGGAAATAATCAGTTTAGGTATTGTCAAGAAAAGAAGCAAGCATTACCTGTTTATAATAACGAGGTTGTTTTTTTACCCTCGGTGATGAGAAGAGAAGCTTCGAACTTCTATCAGCTGGAGTTGAAGGGTCTCGTCCATAAACACACGGACTACAGGCCTGCACCCTTTTCCTCCATCAAACAACGGAATCGCCCTAAGAATGATACAGTCCAGAAGTAAAGGCGTATCCACCGGTGGCCAGTCTGCTTCCAAGTTTCTTCTGGAAATATATCGAAGATATCTCAACTGAGAGGACTGTGGATCCAGAGGAGGCCATAACCGGAGAAGTTCCTTGGGAGCTAGGTTGTAGACCATTTCAAGGGTCTCTTGCTCTCGAGAATGCTGTTTCCCGTGTAATAAAAGACCAGCAAGCATAAACGCTAGCACAGGCCATCCACCGCTTTCACAATATGCATCAGCATCACATTTTGTTGGCCCTCCAATGACAACCAGGATTGGGTAGTTTGTAAAAAATGGTGGATCATCTCCAGGGGAAGGATCGGAAACCCCTCATACTGGCGAGGGTAGTCTATGACTGTAATGTCATATTGATTTAATAAATCTGAAATGTGGCTCCTCTTGTCACCCTCTCTGAAGTTTGAAACCATGATGGAAGCATCAGGAAAGTGGTCTTGAAGTTGTATAGTAATATCAGTCATGGAAGCTTTGTATTCATCTTCGGCCATAACATCCGTGGAAAAGCAGCAATCAAATACTGCAGAGGGTAACACATTCAGAAAGCAACAGCAAAAGCAGGATCTGATAATTGAAGAAAAATAAAGGAGAAATAAAAATTATTCTTAAGTATTACTTCCATTTCATCTTCTAAACTCAACTCAGAAACAATATGAGCCACATGGGCCAGTTTAGGATCAAAATTAGTCAAAAATAATTGTCTTCTTAAGATTTGATACAGTCATGTCAGAAACAGACGAACCTTCCCACATCACACCATTTTGTACTACTTATTAAGTAAATACAATACATATTATTCAAACTATTTTTTCAGTTATTAATTTTCATGAAAATCAGAATGAAGATGGGTTGAATTTTTACATGAGCATGGTGACAAAATAAATTCATCAATATATATCTTTGATTAAAAATAATAATTTTATGTTTGTATATACTAACATAGTGAAATAGATTATAAAAATATAAATATATACAGTTTTATATAAACATATATTGTCGGGAAAAAATTTGAATAGTCAAAGTGACATGTGACATTTAGTGATTGGTTATGATTTTTTTTTATTTTTTTAATGTGTTACGTGACTGGTCAAACTATCACGCGACAACACCTGAATGATTAGACCATATAGCACACGTGATGGACATGGTCTGCTCAAGAATGATTCTACGTCAGATAACCTATTGAATGAAACACAAATACATTTCCTATCTTCTTGGTAAATACCTAATTTGAATCAGATAACTCACCTAAGTCATATATTTGATTTATAAAACAATAAAAAAATATTATTATGATGAGTATGACATAATGATAATGACCACTATATTTTTTATGTCTATTTTACTAAAAATTGAACTTGTTTAGGTTTCTTTAGTGAGATCAATTAAGAAAAAAATATTTTTTTTGAAAAAAAAAATTTGCATAGATATTTTGTGAGAGCTCATTCGTTCATCATGCAAAGGCCCTCTTAATGTAAGAACCGAAATTATAGTGGCACCAATAATTATTCCAGAAGAACATCTTGGCTTTGATCCAATATAATGCATCATGGAAACAATAGACTAATCTAGAAGTAAATTGTAACCCGCAAACACTACTTAGTTTAAATAAAATTGGAGGAAAAAAATAAAAAGGAAAATAACATTCATATGTATTTCATTTGATTTTATTTACTTTAGTTTGTAACGGAATAATGGAATGAAAGTTTTTGAACTCTCTTAGATTTACCTGAATTTTTCTATTAATTTTTCATACAATTTCTCATTTTTCATTCTTTCCTTCTCATTTTAATTCCCTGAATAAAACACTGAGAGTGATTATGAGGTTTGAGTTTCATGGAGTGAGAGTATTCGAAATGAGAAGAAAGAGAAAGAGAATAGAGTAACGGAAATGAGAGGATACGTGTAAAAATGTTGTTTTTATATAAGAAATACAGTTTTAAAAAACAGAAGAAAAATGAAAAAAATGTGTTTAATAGTAGGTGAGAAAGTAAAACAAAATATAATTTAATGATTATTCACTATAAAATTTCATTCTAATTATTTAAAAATAATGAAATATAAAAGATAAAAAAATCATTTGACTGAAATCCATCTAAATTGGAAGAATTTGGATATGAGGTTGGGAGGGATTTGTGGTTACTCCATTCACTTCATTTCAAAATTTGGAATCAACCTACAATTTATGAAATACCTCCTATATTATAATTTCTCTACTAAATTCAATTTGGCCCACAGAATTGTTAATTAAAACTTTCAGAAATGCACATAAAATATACTTATTACACGAAAGAGATTTTGGATTCGGCTTTTACCATAAACTTTCTCGGACATCTCGACAAGCCGATCTGGCGGCGGCTTGCTGTTGAAGAATCTTCTGAACTGCGCCATAGCTGTTTCTTCCTCTGGTCGGATTCAAACTGGAGATTTTGTTCAGGCAAGCCCTATAACAAATTGATCCAGCTCATGGCAGATCAGGCGATCGAAAATTGAGGCTGGCTGCCCAGCCGATAGGAACTGAGTAATAGTGGGACGCGTCTATATAAAACCACCGAGGGTTAATGAATTATGGAAGGCGAAGGAGATTTTCAGACACATATAAGTCAACCATTAAATTGAGAAAAAGAAAAAACGAAAGGAAACGTGCAGTCGACTAAAACCTGGACAGGACAACGACAACCTATGCTCAAGTCATATAAAATACGATACTGTCATAATCTCCCACCTCGTGAAAGTCAGAGTCAATAAAATATTACATCAGTCCTATAATAATAATAATAATAATCATCATGTCTCACAGGGAATAATTAAATTGGAAATCGTGCTGGGTAGGGGTGAGCACCGGTCCAAAACCGGATCGGACCGGACCGGAACCGGTTTGGACCGGAACCGGAATCAAGAAAAGGTAAGGACCGAAGACCGGACCGGATTCGAATCGGTCTGGACCGGACCGGACCGGAAAATTCCGGGTTTGGACCGGACCGAACCGGTTTGGACCGGAATCATAAAAATTAATTAAATTTTAATAAAAATGTGAATTAAAAGTAATTTTATTTATGTATTAAATAAGATATATTTCAGTATTTTAATAAAAATAATTTTTTTTTATTAAAAAATTACCAAACCGGTCCATTCCGGTCCGGACCGGAATTTTCCGGGTTTGGACCGGACCGGAACCGGAACCGAAATCCCAAAAATGGATGGACCGAAGACCGGACCGGAATCCTTCGGTCCGGTCCGGTTCGGTCCATTCCGGTCCGGTTCCGGGTCATTTTCCGGTCCGGACCGGATTTTGCTCACCCCTAGTGCTGGGCGAAGTGCGTTTCAAACATTAGAGCGTGTGTTCTAATCTCAGCATTGACAGAATGCTTCCCTAGGGTTTCATCCGGCCCAAAAAATAAAATTCCTCAATTTCTAAATAATAATAATAATAATAGTCATCCTCATATATTAAATTGAACGCTTTTTAAAGATAATAATATTATTTGTGATCAAATTTAATTAATAATTATTTAGTTTATTTTTTATATTTCATATGAAATATAAAATGTGGGGCATTTGTGTAGAAAAGTTTCTTTATGAAATATTATGAGAAAAATGATTAGTTTTTTTCGTTTTAAGATATATGTCAGTGTTAAACGTGGATTGAAAATTTTAAATTATAAATAAATATAGATAAATAGATATTTTTTAATTTATAAATAAAATAAGTGAGGGAAGTAAAGGACCACATTAATATTCAATACTATTGAGTTAAGCTTTGTTGATCTTCTATATACGTCATGGAGTCATTTATTTTTAGTAGATATAGTTAACCACGTGGATTAGAATCAACTATTACATAGCTATTAAAAAGTCAAATTTTCTTATCAATCTATTTTTTTGCGTGTCACTTAGATTTTTCTTTTTTGACAGTTTTACATTAGTGGCAGACCTGATCCATGAGAATTACTCCTGTGCCATGTGTCTAGTCATTGACTTATTAATTAAACACTAGTAGACAGATAATTAATTTCACCAACTATCTTATTGTAAGTGTGCCATGTGATTAGAGAATCATTACGTTACCCACTAGTTCACAATTATTATAAGGAATACAGTAATATATAATAATACAGCTAATCTAAGGAGGAATATTGTTACTCTCTCCGTCCTCTAATACATGTCGTTTACGGTTAATTTGAATAGATTAAGGTGAAGTTAATGCTAGCGGTTGAACAAATTTAATGAGTGGGTGGTTGATGTTTTTATAAAAAAATTCGTGCAAAAAGTAAAATTGGTCGATGATCACTGGTGGAGAATATATTTTTTATTGATTTTGATAATGAAGTAATTAATGTTTGACATTTTAAGGTAGTTGTTGACATTAAATACGCATTGAAAATTGTTAAGTGACAAGTAAAAGTGGACAAAAAAAATCGATTAAGTGACATGTAAAAGAGGACCGAGGGAGTAATATATACCACTAACTTATTCTTTATGCCCTCCATTACCTATCACTTAATCAAAATTTATTTTTTTATTTTTATTTATTATTTAACAATTTAAATATACATTAAGGCCTTGTTTTATTATACTTATTTATGTTAAGCAGCAACTGTACTTTTGTCAATTTTATTTAATTATTTATTACATATATATATATATATAACATATACCGAATAATTAGATGGTCGAACCAGTTTAAATCATCGGTTCAATCAGAAAAATAGGGATGGGAGTAATGATGGAGTCGACTTTGAATTTGATTTTTACAAGTATGGTTTCCTAACTTGGCAGCTAAGTCCTAAAATAAAAGAAGGGATGATTAATTGAGGGTGTAGCATTTATTTTTAAACTAGATGATGAAGATGGAACAATTCTCATGCAATGCACTTGGCTCTTAACGTAATTAAATAAATTGATAAATTAAATTAAACGAATTCTATGGGTTCAGTTCGGATTGGAATTTAAGTGATATGATTGCGGTTTTAATTTTTTAAAAATACCAATTAATGGTTTGGTTAAGGTTTTTACTCTTTTCAAAACGAACAGATCAAACCGACTATTCACAATATTTTATATTATATATAAATTTTTTATGTAAATCAGTACCTTTATTTTATTATTTATATATAAGTTTTCTATTAATAAATAAAGTTCATGAAAAAGTTAATTGAACCGAACTGAATCATATGATTTGATTTGGTTTGATATTTTAAAATTATCAACTTGATTTGATTCGATTTTAAAATTTTCCTACCGATTACGAACAATTTGATTTGAGTTTTTTTCCAAAAACAAACCGAATCAATACACCCTACTCTTAATGGTCTCTTTCATTGGATTAGTTTAACCCAAAAGTTGAGAAGAGTGAATAACGTAAACTAAAATATTGGCCCATTTTTGGCATGGTGCTTCACTAACTCTTATATTTTTCTTCATTTTTTATATAAGTGAATTCAGAAAAAAAATTTAAAAAAATTATTATCAAAAGACTTCATATTACGTGAATATATGTGTATATATATATAGAGGGTGGATCAGTTGAGAACCTCTTTAAGTTGACAACCTTTGTGACAATTTTGGACCAATCATTTTATTTCCTTTTTTAGGTTTATTTATTATGCATTACTTATTATATGAGACTCATTAAATGTAATAGATATGGAAAGTGTAATTATGTGTTATTTTTGACAGTGAACATTTGTCAGATTTTTTTAATAATATTTTTTTTTTGATTTTTAGTAGTGAATATCGGTGGTGAACATGTTCACTGTCAAGCTCATACATACTTAACATTGGTGGTGAACATGTTCACCATCACAAATAGACACTAATTGTACACAAACCCAATTTCAAATTGAAAATCGAATGATCACTGGTAGGCATAAATCACAATTGCGACGCACTTGCTCGATTTCAGACTAAGAAGATAAGAATATGCAATAATTAGAAAATGTCAACTTGAATAAAAATCCATTCTATTACATTTAATGAGTCTCATATAATAAGTAATGCATAATAAATAAACCTAAAAAAGGAAATAAAATGATTGGTCCAGAATTGTCCACAAGGTTCTCAACTTAAAGAGGTTCTCAACAGATCCATCTCGTATATATATATATATATATATTATATTTTCATTCATGAGGTAGTTTTAATTAAAAATCATTTAATGTGATCATGTTTGAATTTTATAATTTAAAATAACATGTAAATCTATATAAAAAAATGAATTTGAGTGGGATTTAATATAATATAAATCCTCTATCACTTCCATCTATTTGACGACTTAGTTTACTCATACTTTCAAAATTGGTGATCGAGGACATTGAGATAATTGGAGACAATAACAAAACGTGGCCGATTCCTACTACTCGATTATGCTTTTTGATCAACGAGGTACAGTCATGTAACATATTTTGCCACACGAAGAATCAAGATTGATAATAAATTACGCACAATATTGTTGTGAATATGGAATTGGTTCTAGGAAATAAGTATAAATTTAGGATATTGTTAAATAATCTAATGTATAAGAATATTTGTATTTTTTAAAAAAAAATAGAAAGATGATAATATATTTGTTGAAAATAAATATTTAAATTTTTCTCTTTCATTTCTTCCTTATTTTTTTTAAGTATGTTCTATTCTCATTATTTAATTTTGATTTATCCAATTTGAATAAATTATTTCAATTTTGTCCCACTTGACAAAACAGCGAAGGGTATTGACGAAGGGTTGAATTGAAACTAAATAGTGGGATTATGGTCAAATTAGAGGGAAAAAAAAACTTTCTTCCTCTTGTGCTTTCTTTATTCTATTCCCGCTATTCTCGGTAGGTGTTATTGTATTTCTTATTAGCGAGTATCAATGTAGCTCTTTCCAGTTTGAAACCGAAACCTTTTCTCTTCGAAAATTTTTAGAATAAATTTGATTTTTGTTTAAATGATGAGTGTTAAATTATGCGTCTAACAGAGAAAGAGAAACCTTGGTATCAAGGTGTGGTTGGTACATTTGATCTAATATTGGTACAATCAATTGTATCTAGTGGTTGTGATAAACAAATATCTATCGAGGAAGAAGAATATCAATTTGTAAGATGTGATTGATGCATTAGATGAACATTAGTACATGTAGTTATACATATCTAGCAGTGGCGGATCAAAGGGGTGGACAACGGGGACAGCTGTCCACCCAAATTCTGATCAAACGTTCATATTTTAGTGTAAAAATAATATATTTTTAATTTTTGTACCCCCAATTAAGTTTAAAAATATGATATTTCTTATTTTTGTACCCCTAATCAGCTTAAAATTTATACCCTCAATTAAACTTAAAAATATTATATTTTTTATTTTTATACTTCATTCATTTAAAAAAAAATTTCGTACCCCTAAATTAAAATTTCTGGCTCCGCCACTGAATTATCTAGTGATAAACAAATTATTTATCAGAAATTTTGTGTTTTGTGAAAATAAGAAGAAAAAATTAAGTGAAAAATTGGGTAGAAATGAGTTTTGATGGTGAACCAACCAATTTCAACCTAACCCTTTTCTGTTTCGATCTGAACCAAAGTTTGATGTCACGATCAAATCAGATTTCAGCTTCAATCCCGCCTTTAGAATTTTTTCCTCGTTGTAGGATTTCTGAATTTGTTGTGTATGTGTTTGGTTTGATAAAAGTCAGAGTGAAAGGAAAGTTAGAAGAAAAATGAATCTCTCACAAAATTCATTTCATTTTACTGAAATTTTTTATAGAAAGTATTAAAACATTCTTTAATTTAAATAAATTTTTCATCATATTTTTCATATAACTTTTCATTTAGTTTTTTCATTTTTAATTTTCTCTAAACCAAACAAAGAATTCCTTCTAATTTTCCATTAAATTTTCATTTCCCTCAAATTTACGTTAAACCAAACACGGCCTATGATAGTAATTTATATTCCGTTTTCTGCCATGGAAGATTATCATCGTCAATTGAGGAAGCAGATCTACGCAGATGCGGCGAATTCAGCTAACCGGACGCTGATATTCGAAGTTGAAACGGGAAAGAAGCTGTGGAGACTTCCTCATGTCTTCAGCCGGGTGGGGGAAGGAACAACTTCCCTTGAAGTTACATCGCCGACGTTTCAATTGAAGTAAATCATAGCATTCTCTGATTTATGGTGTCTGTCGGCGATGGTGAGCTTATAATCCGCTGCCCGTCACAATCAGTCCTGAGCACTCCATGGCTGTTTGTGTAGATGATGAGCTTATAATGACTGTGTTGAAGTAGAATGTGGTGGAGGCAGGAGGGTTGGAGTGGGGTT
>NQLW01000969.1:0-61272 GCA_002312845.1 Kalanchoe fedtschenkoi
TCATTTCTTTGATCATCTATGCTGTTTGGTGAACATTGATACTCATCATCTTCATCGACACCATCTACAATCCATGCTTGAGCCATGCTAGCATCATTAGCTAGTAATGTGTCCTGTTTGTTCCTTGCTCTTTTTGCCTTGTTAACAAGTTTTGCGTTGAATTGGACATAAACTAGCTGGCTCATTCTTTTAACATCAAGTCTGTTTCTTTTTTTTGTATGAATCTGAAAGAAAACTTACATAAGTAATAACATAAATATATTATATCGAATCACATCATAGGTAAGCAAAAATAACTAGGCATAATTATATAGAGCTCAATAACTAACCCCTTCAAAAGTGCTCCAATTTCTTTCACATCCCGAAGAACTTGTAGTTAAAGAAAGAATCTTCATTGCCATCATTTGTAAATATGGCGTTCTGATCCATAGTTAGACCACCATCCAACTAAAATATACATATAACATTAGTTAAATCTTTAATACTTGAGTACCAGAATCAGAGGATAAAATACAGTATAATAGGTAGATTGAAACATATAGTATTTGTAAGCATACCCGGTTTATAAGCATCATCATTTTTCATTCTACCCAAAATGGCAAGCTTTCTACCAAACATTCCTTGCTTTTCTTTATAATCCAACAACTCCACATTGGATACCAAGTTTTGTATATCCAGATCTTGTGGAAAGAACATCTCAATGCATGTTAAGATGGCACTCATACATTTGGGATCTTTTTGTGCTTCATCATCTCTATAATAAAAAAAGGATTGAGTAGGTACCCGGCTAAGTGCAGAGGAGAATCGAGACGACCTTTGTGTTTTGAATCAATAATATCCATGATCGGCTGGTATATTTCTCTCATTCCCTTGCAAACCTTAATGTTTTATTTTTTGGCATCCTTGAGCTCACCATACACAAATCCCATGGCTGGCTTGTAGTCCCCATCCACAAGTCTAAGAATTTTCACCAACGGTTTGAAAACATCAATACATGTCGAAAGAGATGGCCAAAAAGATGGGCTAACAATAGTGCTATACGCCTTTAACCCTTTAGGAGTGGTAGACCATTTACAATCATCCCATTCTTTAGAAACAAACATTCCTTTCAAACTTTCTTGTTTTTCTAGAATACTTTGCATAGTGAGGAATGAACTCGCGAATCGTGTAACTCCCGGTCTCACTATGTCTCTGTCCTTTGTAAACTTCCTCATCATTGCCAAAGTCTTGTGATGTGCGTATATGAATGTTGTCAAACCTTTTGAAGCATTAATCACACCTTTAAACCTTTGAGTCTTTCCTGATACATAAAAGATAAATACTGTGAGATTATTTTATGAAACATAATTTTTAAATTATGAGCAAATAAACTTGAAAGTCGAAGACATACCTATTGCTTCAAGAACAAGATTAAGGGTATGTGTGGCACAACAAGACCAAAAAATGTGAGGCCTCTTTAACTTTAATAACTTAGCCGCTGCTAAATTGTTTGAAGCATTATCAATAACCACTTGAATGACATTGCCATCGCCTACCTCTTCAATACACTTATCACAAATCTATGGCCTCAAGATAAAATTATATATCCATAAACATCAGCATAATCACCAAAGTCAAGTGATAGCATGGCAAAAACGCTATATGCCACCAGAAATCTTGGCAGCATTCCTTTTTGTCATGTTCCCAAGCTCACTCGAATTACCTACTGGCTACTGCCCGAGTCACATTTCACCAAGCATCAAAATCGCAACCCACTTAATAAAATTGTAAAACTACACATAATCATTCCCCATTAACTTCAACATCACTGCCAAACTAATTATGACAAGTCGAAAACAAACTAGGTTAACATACAAACGGAACATTCAAACTGTACAAATGTAAAATCGAGAAATTGTAGAAGAGAGACACCTCAATTCGTCCGTCCACCGATCGTTTGAACGCACCTATGTCCGTCTGCGATCCGTCCGTCGCAAAGCCTGCACGTCTCTCCGAGTCCCTGCCTTCTGCCCGTTCGTCGCACGTCTCCGGCTTCCGTCCGTTCGTCGCCTTCATTCAACGCCTCGACCCTCGTCCGAAATTGCCTCAGAGCCGCGAAGATCGGAGCTCGATTAGGGACTTAGGGTTCCCATTCGTGATGAGATGAGAATGAGGGAGAGAGACGCAGGCTGTGTTCTATTTTTTAAAAAATTACATTTTGCCCCCCCTAGTTTTTAATTGACCGATTAATTACCCTTAAATCTAATTAATCCGATTTTTACCCTCCTCGGCCAATAAAAATCGGCAACCAACCGCCTAACGCCTAGGCGGCGATTAATCGGCCACCTAGGCCGATTTTTATAACACTGCTTTTGTGAATAGTTTGGAGAAGCGCGGGGGAATCATTGATATGTAAGAAAATATGGAGAAGGATCTCACCATCCTTAAGTTGGCTATTGCAGGCTTAGTGGCAAACAGTGGTGCTGGCTAACCTTTGGCAACAGGGCAACTACCAGGTGTTTGGCACATAAAGTCCCAGAATCTAAAGCATTCAACGGAGCGAGGAATGCTAAGGCGCTAAAAAACTTTTTGTGGGACATGGAGCAATACTTCCAAGCAACAAGGAGTCTTCAACTTACAAGTCCGAGTCTACACAATATTTCTTGAAAATATACATCAGAAATATTTAGAAACACGTGTCAATACCTTCCAAAGAGAGAAGTCTATAGATCTTCGGGATTTAGGATATATAAAGCTATAATAAGAGGTCTTCACTCTCTCTTTCAAGTAAGCCTTAAGTGTGTGTGACAAGTGCCTGCGTATTTCTTTCGTACAAAATTAAATATGTGACAATTAATAATGCATATTGGGTATAATACGCACATAATATTATACCCACGTGGAAAAGTGAAATTATTATACTGAACATTCATTCATATGCATACACGTTGCATCATGTTTGCGACGTTTTGTTTCCACGAAAAGAATCGCGTTCTGTTTTCGCGAAAAGATATCGCGTTCTGTTATATGATTAATTTTATGAGCCGGATCGGCATTGACGACTACCTAACCAAAAAGGGCTTTCCGTCGCAGTTCATGTCTGTGCATCACGCATACACACTTGCATTGACATGTCATTTTGATGTGATATAAGAAATACGAAGTGAAATTGTTATACTGAACATTCATTCATATGCATACACGTTGCATCATGTCTGCGACGTTCTATTTCCACGAAAAGAATCGTGTTATGTTTCCGCGAAAAAATATTGCATGCTGTTATATGATTAATTTTATGAGTCGGATCGGTAGTGACGACTGCCTAGCCAAAAAGGGCTTTCCGTCGCAGTTCATGTCTGTGTATCACGCACAAGGGCGGATCTAAAAAATATTTTAAGAGGGGTCGATTTTAAAATGATTACATCAACTGGGTATATTTATGATATCTTTTAAATTTTAGAGGGGTCATTTTAATTTTTAAAGGGTTACTATAACTATTTTTTTACTTCATAACCTAAAATAACACATAAATATAAACATAACTTTTTTTTAAGTGGGGTCATTTGACTCCCCTAGCCCTCACATGCATCCGCCACTGATCACGCATACACACTTGCATTGACATATGTCATTTTGATGTGATATAAGAGATATGTGTTCATAATAAATTATTAAATAACCCCTACGTACACAACAAATGTACGAACGGTGAGCGAGCCGCACGTGATAAATAAGATATTAAATTAAAATAAAAGAAATTCCCCATTCGGTTTGCCAAATACGTAGCGAGTTGTTTACTCACGGATTTTTTTGACTCACCCCCAATATTTAAATTCTCTTTTCAGATCAGTAGTCGGTTAGTAGTGACGGTCTTTTCAATACGGTGTCATCCAATCCTCAGTCAGTAGCTATTTATTTTTTATTACTTTATCATCCCTTTAGTTGTCGCTCCGATGTATTTTGGCAAGATCCTGAGTTGATTTTGAATAATTAAAGTTTTAAATGTTATTTTATTTAGTTAGCATGTTGAATATTTGACTTTGATTTTTCTTCGTCGAGCTGTATTTTGGCAAGATCCTGAGAAACATATAGTAGCTGTGTTTTACAATTCATCTGACCACCTCTCCTATTTCCAATCCAATCCAATTTCGCACACACATACCCCCAAGGCCCTCATCCATATCTCCACCAGTTTTTCATAACTCGTACTGCTTAATCTCATACGTACTTAGCTTGCCTTTGGTTAGTCTCTCTACAAGCAATAAGATGATGATTATCTTACTTCGACATTACACCATAAAAAGTAGGGGTTTAACGAATCAGTTCGATTCACTTTTTAATAAAAGTCGATCTAAACCCTTTGTAATCGATTTAAGAAATTTGGAACCGGACCGGACCGCAAGTTTTAAAAAAATCAACCGAATCAAACCACATGGTTCGATTCGGTTTGGTTAATTTTTTTCATGAACTTTATCGACTAATTTAATTACTAAATATGAGAATTTTTATATAAAATTCTAATTTTGTTCAATTTGGATCGGTTCAGTTTGAAAAATTAAAACTCAAACCAAACCATTAGTCATCAATTTTTTAAAATTTAAAACCATAACCAAATCATTATTATAAAAAGAGGACAGAGGGAGTAAATGACAAGCATTATTATAAAAATTTGTAATTTCAAGGAAACACACATTTTTGTGCTTTTATGTAAATAAATAATTTTTTTATTTCTCCCTAAACTTTTTTTTTTTGAAATTTATAAAAATAGGGTATGTATTACCAAGTTGTTTCCAATAGCAGGTATTATTATCAAAATTTGCAATTAAAAAAACTGAGTTATGGGCTTTTATGTAAATAATTAATTTGTGATTTCATCATCCATAAAATTTCTGTTATTATTGATATAAGTATTTTTTTAAAACTATGCCTTTTCAATTGTATTTATATTTTTTAATTACTTATCTTATTAAAATTAATTATTTAACTAATTATAACAAATTAAAACTCACAATGTAATCTGGCTTCAACTCATCTAATTGTCATAAATGCTAGTTTGATGGACCAGAGGTTATGTAAATATATTGTTAACTAAGGTGCTAAGCAGAATCAGGTTGGGGATGATTGAAAAAACAACACATCATGTGCCTCATGGTTATACCGTAGTTTAGTCATATGAGTGTCTGGCTAAGATTCGAAACTAGTGTAGAGAGTTTAGTCAATAATAATTTTTCAATTTCACATTTAGCGGGTTGGACCAGCGACGGATCCAAAAAAAATTTTAAGAGCGGTCAATTGTAAAAGTATTTATGTAAAGTGGGTATATTTGTTATATATTTTAACTTCTGGAGGAGTTATTTTGATTTTTAGAGGGTTTACTATCACCTTTTTTAAACTTCCTAATCTAAACTAACACAAATATAAACAAAAAATTTTTTGAATGGCGGAAGATGCGTCCTCTCTCTATCCATACACATGTCATTAACAATCACTTCAACACCGAATAACTAAAACAGCGGCTTAATAATAGCCGCCATGTAAAACGTTGGATTCATTTTAGTCCATATTTTCATTGTGCTAGCCCTGATTCGAAATTACAAATCAGTGATTCTCTCCCATTTTTTTAACAAATTATACATAATAGCAATTGCAGAAAAACCTTATAACAGGTAACATAAAAGAGAATGCAAAATACGACAAGTGAACTTGTACAGCTCATAACATAAGTTAAAATTAGTGATTTACATAAAATTGAAAATCAAAAATTTATATTTAAAAATAAGTGTCTTGCCAGAGAATTGAATTTACATCCATACACTTGCCCACTCTAACACTCTAATCACTAAGCTACACTACAACTTAACTAATGGACATTTAGTACTTGTATTATTTGTAATTCTCATGGTGACCTGCAACCATATTCTCCCTGTCCTCTTTTACATGTCACTTAATCGAATTTTTTTGTCCACTTTTACTTGTCACTTAACAATTTTCAATGCGTATTTAATGTCAACAACTACCTTAGAATATCAAACATTAATCACATCATTATCATATTCAATAAAAAATACATTCTCCACCAGTAATCATAAACCAATTTTACTTTTTGCACGAATTTTTTTATAAAAACATCAACCACTCATTCATTAAATTTGTTCAACCGCTAGTATTAACTTCACCTTAATCTACTCAAATTAACCTTAAATGACATAATTTTATATAAATTATTAGCCATACTTTTTTCAACCGGAGCAATGTCTAATTAAACTTTCACGTCCATATTTGATAAAACTGTATGACTACTTTCATCAAAAAAAAAATCATGTGCTCGTTGGATGGTCGAAATGTATACAATTTGACATGATCAGTATAAACATTGATAGAAAATTTTCATTTATATGAGAACAAAATAAAAATAGTCAGGAAAAACTTTATTTGGCAATCAATAAAAGCTATCACAGAAACTTATTAGATCTTTTTTATTGTAGTAATTACAAATAAATGACAGCTAGCATGAGCCATCACAAAATTTACTTCTATTTACATTTAAAAAATAATATTAACTTTTCAATGCTTATCAAAGAAATACTGTAATGTTCTACTTACTTTATCATTGCTTCATACAGATTTAATATTCTTGAAAAAAAGAGGTTTTCTTTTTTTAGATCGAATAGTTCGGTACATGATATATTACAAGAATGTCATCCTGTACTCATGTAAAACTACAAATAAATGACAAGATGAGGAGCTAGGAGGGTGTGAGCTGTTAGATTACGTATAATAACTAGCATGAGGCATCTCAAAAAATTTCTTATATTTATCTTTCAAAAATAATATTAAAGAAACTTTTTAGAGTTTATCGTAAAAGAAATATTGTAAAAGTTGTGCTGACTTTGATATTCCTTTATAAAAACATAGTGTTATCGGAAAAAGAATGTTCGCAACTTTGGAAATAGTGAATTTGCAATCGCATTTTTAATTCTCTGGATTGTTTAATTTCCCTATAAATAGCTTTCACAGAATACATAATTCTCATATGAAATAGTTTGGTGGAGCGAGATGATGGTTGTCAAAAGAAGCACAACAAACATGGCCGTTTTGATCTTCCTCCTCATATCTCTTGCTTCTTCACATTCCCGCTCCACCGTGACATTGGAATTAGTGAACTGGATTGCTTATAACGTTCCTGCTTTTATCACCTGCTCCGAAAAAAATAAGGTTTTAGGTGACCCGGTGAGAGTTGAGCATGACGGCACCTATGAATATCCATGCCATACGGTGATGCTCGGAACCTCGTGTCGATGCGAAGTGAAATGGGATAATCAGATAAGATATTTCAAAGCTTACAAGTTTACCAGAGACCATAGCATCTGCGGAAGCAAGTGCAGGTGGTATTTGGTTCCCGGAGGGCCGTTACTAGCGGACAGTTCCGAGCCAATTGATTATCCGGTTGTAAAACGCATTGACAACTGGTCAGGCGTAGGAGTTTTTTCAGCAAATAATGATGAGAAAGTTGCAAGTCAGGCTTAAAAGAAACTAATGCAAAAGTAACATCAATAATAAATAAATAAAATTATTAAACAGGAAAATAAAATGAATTTTTATGATATTTTCATTGAGTGTGTATGTGGGTGAAGTGTGATACACTCCACCGTTCTCTATGGTTCAGAGAAAAATTGGTTGAAAAAAAATGAGGAAAAAAGTTAATTCTCTGTGGAATTCATTTAATACTGATTATGGGTGGAAAATCCACAAGAATGTGATAAAACACTCATTGTTTTGTTAAATTTTTCATATCCTAATTTTTCTTAAACCAAACAAGATAATTTTCTCTCAAATTTTTCTTTCCAATAAATTTTCCTTACAATGAGTTAATGACATATTAATATTAATTTTTGACCAAAATTAATAGATATGCATATAATGTAAGTATCGAATTTTGTGACATGTGATATAGAGAAGCTATTAAATATGATGATATTTGATTCAGTCACTAATGATTTTTTTTACTAAATGATGTTATTTAAAGCCTTTGATGACAACATCTAAAATAATACGCATTGAAAACTAAAAAATTACCGAGACCACCGACTGCATTATGAAATCGTGCAGCTTGTAAGTTATATCATCAGGCTTTTAGGCTTTATTTCCGAGTTTGGAGAGAAAGAGAAGGAAAGTATTTGTAAAGAAAAGAAAAAAAACAGAAAGGGAAAGATTAGAGGGTGGAAAGGAAAATAGGTGTTTCTAAGTTTATGAGAGATTTGGAAGGATAAGAATAAAAATAAAATGAAATTATTAAAATAACAAGGGCATTAAGTCTTTTTGTATCAAATACATCTCTTCCCCTCCAAATCGTCCCAAATTGGATGGAAAGGTATGAGGGTTTCTCTCTTTCCAAATCCACCCAAATCTCTCTTTAAAAAAATTAAGAACATCCCAATCCCCTCTTTTCCTTCTCTCCTATTTTGAACTCAGGAACACTACTTTATAGTTATGTTTAAGTTCCATCTAATTTCTCTATTGCAACTGATACTTTATCTTGATTATATCTTCGACCCGCGACTAAGCTAAACCTAACAATGTGAAGACAGTAAGAGAGGGCTGACGTTCTCGTCATAACTCCACTTGAGCTTTCACCATGCGACAATGAACCGACTCCTAATAGGGACTCAGAATAAAGTTACCAAGGGTTCAAGACCAAGAGGCATGTAGAAACCATATAAAAGTTTGCGAGTGAACGATTGCTTATTCATGCTATCTTTCCCATCTTTTGTTATGTTAGACAAATTTTAGATTGTAATCATCATGGGTGTTGTTTACTGTTTTCCATCTTATGGACATATGTATCAACTTAATAAATATAAATTATTCACCTGATGAATAAAGATATAACTGATGAATGATTAATCTGATGAAAATGACAATTTATCTAGTGAACAATTATGTAATTTTGATATTTTGTATATATTGATTAAATAAATACAATCACTTGGATGATGAACATTTATGCTTATTTGGTTAATATAGTTATTTTGTGATGAATATTAGTGCACAACTGATGAATATTTATCAATATTTAATAAATATAACTGTATAACTAATGAATATAAAACAGTGATTTGTTAAAAAATTTAATTTTACTGCTTAATTGTATTTTTCTTAATCAATTTTTTTTTCATTTTTATGATTTTCTTAAATTTTAACTATTCATTTTATTCATGTTTATTGAATGAAACATATTTATCCATCTTATAAAAAAAATATACATGTAATGAACATAGTCATTCAACTTATGAACATAGCTATCTCCATCTGTTGAACAGAGGTATCCAGCTGATGAGCATAAATATCATTTGGTAAACAATGCAGCTTAGTTGGTGAATATTTGTCTTTTTAATATTTTTCTGTATATATTGAACAAATAAATATTTAACATTCCTGTTTATTTTAGTAATATTGTTATTTTGGTAATGAATATAAGCGCTCAATTTAATGAATAAAAATGTATAATTAATAAATATAAATATAGATTTGATAATTTATTTATTTTACTTTTTGTTTGAGTTTATCTAGATCATAGATATATTTTTTTGAATTTTTATTTTTTACTATTTATATTAGGTTGTACTAGATTGAATTGACATAGTACAACGTTGTTGTTGAGTAGAAAAACTCATTAAATGAGTGCTCTTAGTGCACATAAGGAGTTGCATGATTGATTCATTTGTGATCAATAAATATATTCTAATCTTCTTGAACTAAAATTTGGTGTATTTGGTCAAAAGTTCATATTTCATATGATTAACGAGAAATATTTGATAATGTTAATGAACTTTTAGTTTATTATTATTATGTTTACCAACAAGAGTTGATTCAATTGGTTAGGTATATGACATCCATTCACGAGGTATCGGGTTTGATATACGGTGGATTTTATTAAAAGAGTGCGAAAGTTCACCCGGATGCACTCCGAAATATAGCATGAAAGAAATATGCGCTTCAATCACGTAATAAATTGTATACATAATATTTTTTATAAAAAAAAGAGTTTTAGTAAAAATAGCGCAATAGAAAACTAATTTATCGAGTTGTTACTAAGAGTTAAAGATATAATTATGGTTTATGTCTAATCTTTCATCTGATATAGGCATCAAATACATGAAATATTAGTGTAACATCGTAGGCTAATAATAATAATAATAATAATAATAATAATAATAATAAAAAAAGCCCAAATTTAGAATAAACCCAACTCCTGCTAGGATTAGGGTTTCGCCTCTTTATATAAATATAAATAGAGAGAAAAAAAAAAGGAAGTTGTGTCGTCAAGTACGTAGACAAGAGGGAGTGACATCAGTCATCACTTGGGTTGTGAAGTACGTAGACAAGAAGTAGTGACATCAGCCATCACTTAGGTTGTGAGGTATGTGTCACGATTATTAAATATTATTTTGAATGTTAATTGTTTCATGTGTATATAATTCTGAGGTTTATAAGGAAATCGTCAAATTTCTGTCAGTTCAAAACAATCACGTACACAGTCAAAGATGAAAATAAAATAAAATAAAATAAACGGAAAGGTATAAACGGTGAAGGGTTTAGATTGAAGGGTTCTGCATGATGGCTGGTTTGGTTTGTATCAGTTAGTTTTGTTTGTTGTTGTTTATTTTGGATCAAACGTGTGGTTCTGGAACGAGGACATGTGTCCGATAAAAAAAAAATGGCGTTGGCATAGGATATGAAACAATGAGTGGCTGTTTGACTGGAAGTTTTATGTATCCATGGTGTGTTGCTTCGTTTTATTTTTTATATATATATGCAAGTGGTATAAGCAACAGCACAGTGACGTTAGGCTATAAATAAATATAATAATAAAAAAATATATATATACAGTGCTGCGATCTATTTTATTTTTCTATTCTGTTTTTATCAGTAGAAATTTTATTAGTTACAATCAATAGAAGTTGTAGTTCATTTTTTTATATATATAATCATAGGTCAGAAATCGGAGTCAAGTTACCAAACGAATTGATTGTACGGTTTCAAACTTAGCTCGAGGTGAGTAAATAATTCCTGCGTATTTCTTTTCGTACAAAATTAAATATTTGAATTGTTAATAAAATATATTGAGTATAATACATACATAATATATGTTCATGTGAAAAAGTGAAATTGTTATATTGAGCATTCATTCATATGCATACACGCTGCATCATGTCTGCGACGTTCTGTTTCCGTGATGATATCACGTTATGTTTCCGTGATAATATCACGTTCTGTTTCCACGATAATATCGTGTTCTGTTATATGAATGATTTTATGATCCGGATCGGCAGTGACGACTGCCTAGCCAGAAAGGGCTTTCCGTCGCAGTTCATGTCTGTGCATTCATGCATACACACTTGCATTGACATGTTATTTTGATGTGATATAAGAGATATATGTTCATAATAAATAATTAAATAACCCTCATGTACACAATAAATGTATGAACGGTGAGCGAGCCGCACGTGTTAATTTAAAATATCAATTTAAATAAAAAAATCCCCATTCGGCTCGCCTAATACGTAGCGAGTTGTTTACTCATAGAGTGAGTCTTTTGACTCACCCAAAATATTTAAATTCCCCTTTCAGATCAGTAATCGGTCAGTAGAGACGGTGTTTGGGTAGCAACGAGCGTGCTCTTCGGTACGGTGTCATCCAGTATTCAGTCGGTTTTCTTTAGTCAGCAGTTATTTATTTCTTTGTTATTTTTAGTAGTTGTCGCTCCGATGTACTTGGGCAAGATTTTGGATTATTTTTCAATAGATTTAAATTGTTGATGTTCTTTTATTAGTATGTTGAACATCTGACGTACAATTGTCTTTGACTTTTCTTCGCTGAGGCTTGTTTGACTAAAAGTCAAAAGGACAAGTCAAACGCCATCGCGATCCACATTTTTCGGGTCGTGACATATTGGTATCAGAGCCGACCACCTAGTCCGACAGAGTCTCCGGCTAGATCGCCGAATGAGGCACGTCGCCGGGACGGCCCCCTGTAGGGGGGTGGAATGTTACATCCCACATCGGCTGGGTGGGGGATCCTTAGCAAAGAGGGGCTAAGACTCCTTACTTAGTGTCGAGGCCTTTTGGGTGCAGGCAGCACACCAACGCAAAACCCACCGCCGCACGGGGCGAGAGAGTGTGGGACAATATCGACAGTAAAGGGTCGGGGCTGTTACAATTAGTGAATTTTTCATATATTTTACATTTAGATTCCCCAGTAGATTAAATACTAATCAAATAAGGATATACATTCACAACTCAGTCGCTATATTAAATATATATTATATGTTATGGCTCAAATTTACCAATTAAATAGAAATACTCATAATCTAAGTCTATATATGCGCCTATTCATTTGATATGATTATTAAATTTGATAACAATATTTTTGCTATATTTCTGTAATGTAACACTGTATACTATCTAGAATTGATGTCGGGGCTTACTAGTTTAGTATTAATAATTAATATTCTAAAAAGTATTTGTCTAGGCTGTTTAGGCCGATTAGTTATTAGGTGGAGTTAAAATGCCATGCCTCAAAAAATTTCATAATTAAAAAAAATTATTTTTATAATTAATTAATAAATATATTAATATTATATATAACTCCACAAAACTGATCTATTAATCCTTACAATTAATCATATTTTAACCGATTAGTCAATTATGCAATGCTAATGCTTTTTAAAACACTGTTAATAATGCAGACAAAAGGACTTTTTTTAATATATTAGTTATATAAAGTATATTATAAAGTAGTATCTGTAAAGTTATTTTTTTCGCATATATGAGTAGCATCGCACACACAAAAATAAGTAATTCACGACATATAAAATTGCTATAGTAAAATATTATATAACTACTAGTAATTGCGGCACGGTATCAATGGGTATGGTCCAGAACCATTCACAAGTAACTAGATTTCGATTCATTTTATTTGGGTCTGGATCCAGATCCATATTTAATAATTTTGTACATATTGTATCCAAAAACTCATACTCATTATTTGAACTCATTAGATCAAAATCAATTCTTTTAGTACCAAACTATCAAATAAATAAATAGCAATTTATGAAAATAATAAATTATAAAAAAATACATTTTATATTTAAATTCATTTTAAACATAAATTAATTTTTAAAAAAATCAAAAAAAAATAATACTTTTTGAAAAAATTATTTTTAAAAAATATTTTTTAGTTTTTCAAAAAATATTTTTTATTTTTTAAAGAAATAATTTATTTTAAACTCAAATAGATTAACTATCAATGAGAACCCAAAGAGATTCATCATAAAAAAGACTCAAATGGGTAAATCATAATGGGTCTAATTGGGTACGCTCTAACAGGTCTAAAGACCCAAATAGATAGACTTTAAACTCATTGTATAATAATAATAATAATAATAACAACAACAGTAATAATAAAGGCCCAATTTAGGAATATGCCCAACTCGTGTATGATTAGGGTTTCGTCCCGTTATATAAACATAAAGAGAAAAAAAAAGGAATGAAGTTGTGACGTCACATACGTAGATGAGAGGGAGTGACATCAATCATTACTTGGGTTCTGAGGTACGTAGACAAGAGGGAGTGACATCAGTCATCACTTAGGTTGTGAGGTATGTGACGAAATTATTAGATGTTATGATGAACATTGGTTGTTTTCATACGTATGAAATTCAACGGTTTTTAACGTTAAAGGAGTTTTGATGCTAGTTTTGTTTCTGTTGTGGGTTGTTTATTATTATTTTACCATGTGAGGGACGAGAACGATATGATGCGGCTGTACACGAATGGATGTAATTATATATTTGTTGTATTTGGGTGGATTATATTAAAAAAAAAAAAAAGGCGTGGCAGGGAAGGCGCTGCCATAAATCATGCTACCTGGCATGCTTTTGGTTTAGTGTATTTTGTTTATTTATTTTATTTATATGATAGGTGTAAAGGTTATATAAAAATAACAGGTAGTAACAACATAAGGATATGCGGTGTAAATTGTGTTTGTTATAAACGATTGAATTAGCTACAAATTATAATCCCATTCTTTTATACATATAATTATAGGTCAGGAACAAGAGTTAAGTTACCAAACTAATTGATTGTATGATTTCAAGCTTAGCTTGAGATGAGTAAAAATTCCTGCGTATTTCTTTCGTACAAAATTAAATATGTGACAATTAATAATGCATATTGGGTATAATACGCACATAATATTATACCCACGTAGAAAAGTGAAATTGTTATATTGAACATTCATTCATATGCATACACGTTGCATCATGTCTGCGACGTTCTGTTTCCACGAAAAGAATCGCGTTCTGTTTTCGCGAAAAGATATCGCGTTCTGTTATATGATTAATTTTATGAGCCGGACCGGCATTGACGACTACCTAACCAAAAAGGGCTTTCCGTCGCAGTTCATGTATGTGCATCACGCATACACACTTGCATTGACATGTCATTTTGATGTGATATAAGAGATACGAAGTGAAATTGTTATACTGAACATTCATTCATATGCATACACGTTGCATCATGTCTGCGACGTTCTGTTTCCACGAAAAGAATCGTGTTATGTTTCCGCGAAAAAATATTGCGTGCTGTTATATGATTAATTTTATGAGCCGGATCGGCAGTGACGACTGCCTAGCCAAAAAGGGCTTTCCGTCGCAGTTCATGTCTGTGCATCACGCACATGGGGCGGATCTAAAAAATATTTTAAGAGGGGTCAATTTTAAAATGATTACATCAACTAGGTATATTTGTGATATCTTTTAAATTTTAGAGGGGTCATTTTAATTTTTAAAGGGTTACTATAACTATTTTTTTACTTCATAACCTAAAATAACACATAAATATAAACATAACTTTTTTTTGAGTGGGGTCATTTGACTCCCCTAGCCCTCACATGCATCCGCCACTGGTCACGCATACACACTTGCATTGACATATGTCATTTTGATGTGATATAAGAGATATGTGTTCATAATAAATTATTAAATAACCCCTACGTACACAACAAATGTTATTTTGGCAAGATCCTGAGTTGATTTTGAATAATTTAAGTTTTAAATGTTATTTTATTTAGTTAGCATGTTGAATATTTGACTATGATTTTTCTTCGTCGAGCCTTGTTTGACTAAAAGTAAAAGAAAAACAAGTCAAATGACATCGCGACCCACATTTTTTAGGTTGTTACACTCATAAATGCGGTTATGGACATATATAGGTTTGGATCTAACCTACGCAATTGACAACCCTAGTGATATATATTCACATTGTGTCATGACAAATTATCATAACTAAAATAGTTTACGAGCAAACCTTCAAAGTTTGCCCGACGACTCTTGAATTGGACATTTGTACTGTTCAATTCCTTTTTTCATCTTCCTTTTGTATATTTTTGTTGCCACGGCTCAATCTATTTAAGGGCTGAGATATAAAGGATAAGACATGAATCAGACATAACATGCTTAAAAGGACTAAGTGTGATAAATCCAATACTTATCTTGAACGAACCCCACGTGCGAGGGCTGAACGAAGCTTGCAAAAGATACACGAGGGGATGGAAGGGCGAACACAACTTGAGCCCACATGAAGGTCCAGAGATGAAAACACAAGCTCACGTTTCGGAAGGTGGTGAAAGAGTGTGTAGAAGCAATTTGTAAATATCTAGATATCTTAGGGGAACATTCTAGATAGAGAAATTTTATTCATTGGATTGGATTGTTCTCCATTATCCATTAAGAGGTTGTGGTATGTATATGGAGAGGGGCTCATTTGACCATACTAGACTTCTGTTGGCTTTTCTATATTGAGATTATGGAAGACCTTTGTGCTTGCACGAATCTCATGTTTTGATTTTGAATATTCTTTTGATAAAACTCATTTTCCGAGCTCTTTTTTTCTGATGGAGCTAGTCTTAGTTCTGGGACTTGGAAACAAGCTTCGAGCAACCTTTCGCTAACTTAGGCGATTGACGGAAATATTTTGCATTAGTGGATAAATGACTAAAAATTTTTATATGTGATTTATGTTTTCAACTATAGTTTGATTGGTCATTGAGATTTTTGTATTGAAAGTAAATCTTCATGAGTATGACTTATGATGACTTGTTTCACTAGTGGAGTGTTTGAAAATAGTTACTTATTTTTAATTTTTGAATATGACTTTGCTGTGATATCGTGGTTCTATTAGAGTATTCATGCTAGAGATTAAAATTTTTGAAAAGTTTTATATTTCTGAGTTATACAGTATATGAAAAGTTATATGAGACTATAAATCATCAACTAGGAGCACATATGGTTTAAAAGTTTGCTGCATATATTGAATGTGCCTGTGATTCAAACAAAAATGAGTTGAGATTTTTATTTTTATGATTAATTTTAACTTAATCAATGATGAAGAACAAATTTTGATGAATGGAAATAAATTCAAATATTTTTATTGCATATCATTCTTGCATTCTCATATTATTTTGATGTGTTGTGTTTGAGACAAACAAATACTAAGTGTGGAGTAATTTGAGAGTAATTTGATAAAGGAATAATTTACCCTATTTTAGGTGCTTGTATTTAGGATTTTTGAGTTATTTTCGAGTGATTATGGTGATTTATAGTTGATTCTATCTCTTGAAGATTAACTACGAAGAAAAATGGTTTTAGAATAGAAAAATAACTAAAATAATGCAAGTCAGGTAAAAATTAGATAAAAAAAACCAACTTCATGAGACAAAATGCAATTTCCATTAGTTGTTGGCGGCTTGGATTATGAAGGATGCTTGTGTTTGAATAGTAAGAATAACGGCTTGGCCGGGCACATGCTTCAGCGCAACCCATATCATATCTACGTAAAAAATGATAGAATGATCCGAGAGACTTTAGCCATATGAAACATGTCATGCTATGGGTCATGCCAGCGGAAGGAAGATGATGTCACGACTTGAAGCATTCATTCAGCATGAGCAGATACAATTATTACCCTTTTCAGAACATTTTAGCAGTAATAATCCTTCTCAAAATTGTTAAAATCTAGAGAAAAAAAAGATGACAACTCAATTATAAATAAAATACTTAAAGCTCAGTCTTCACATTTTTATACACACAAGAGCTAGTGATTTAACTATTCAGAGTTGGATCGTCACGAGACTAAGCTTCCTTCTACTATCATCTATAGTTTTAATTTTATAATTATTTTAATTGTATTGCTATGATGAATAGTGAGTAAAGAGTTGTTGTCTCTATTATAGGATCTTACGGATCTTAGACTACTTGTAGACTCATTTTTTTGTTATTTAATTAAAAATATTATTAATCCACATTTGTTCATGCTTCTTTGAACATTCTACGTATGACAGATGTAAGATTATATTAGTCAACAAATTAATCTTACATCTATTATCTTACGAATGTTTAGGAACATAGTAGTTCAAAATTTGATTATGCATGTTACAAGAATTTAATTTAAGATTAAATTTATTATCCTATATGCTAGAGGATTCCAATTCAAAAGACCGAATTCAGGATGAGTAATGTTGAATATTTATTTAGTAGTACTTAGTGATCCTAGTGAACTGAAAACTTGAATCAGGAGTTTGCTGAAGAATATTAAGTAGTTTGTTTATCCTACTGCATATTTAGAAAAAATTAGTATATCATCATTTGACTAGTATTTATGAGCTACCAAAATCAGCATCGGGAAACGGTAAAATACAAAATCATTTGTAATCAATAATTTGCTACGTATGAATATCCAGAAGGTGGACTTACAGTAAATTATTAAGTTATATATTGTATTGTTGAAAATACATTACACATTATGGATGATTATTTACACTTGTAGAATGATTTAAGAGTTTGCATTGCAGTTTAGGTGAAGTAGATATTATAAAATATTATTTCCATCAATTGAATACGATCCCTTTCACATTATTTTTGTTTTGCATAGTGTCTTTCATTTAATTCTAAATCAATCATCTAGGAATCAGTACACATTTTTTAGGTTTTTAGTGTCTCTGAAAAGTCTTATTTATGTAATTGGACATGACTTGATGTTACTGAAATTATTTGACTGTAAACTCGCATGTGATAAATCTTTTAAATTTGTGAGGAGTTTGTTTTGACGTATCTAATGATTTTTTCCAAATTAATATAATGCTCACAATGGATATAATTGTGATGATGCCACTGACTATACTTTTGTCGTGTATGAGTTAGGTTAAAATTCTTATTCAATCGAGTATAAGGTATGAGTTAGTATATTCTCCATATTAATATCTTCATAATTTATTGCCATAACTTCATTTGCGTTTCATTTCACTATTTTAGCCTATAAAAGCAAGAACACTGAAGAAAACAGCAAATCGAGCCGGCGGATCGCCGGCGAAGTTGCAAGGAAACGGGAGAGAAAACTTACTCTGTTTTCTCCTCCTCTGCCTCTTTTTATATAAGAAGAAAAACAGTTACAATTGTAACAGAATTGTAACAAACTTAACAGCCATATTCCTCTAATTTACATTCTCAGCCTGTAACTTATACAAAGTTGTAAACCAGTCCCACTAGTTATGAATATTGACAGTTCGTGACCCTGTCTTCAACACCCCCCCCCCTCCCCCCGCAAGCTGGTCGGTGGAGAAAATTCGACACGGCAAGCTTGGACAGGAAGAGAGGAAACAGATCTTTAACCAGAGGCTTGGTGAACAGGTCTGCAGGCTGAGATGTGGTCGGGATATGTTGTGGAAGAACCAGATGAGACGCAACTTTTTCCCGAACAAAATGACAATCGATTTGTACGTGCTTCGTACGCTCATGAAACACCGGATTGTGGGCAAGATGAATGGCAGCTTGATTGTCACAATATAGAGGAACAGGAGAAGAGCATGGAACACCCATGTCGGCTAAGAGACGAGAGAGCCAGGTCACCTCACAGCAGCACTGCGCCATTGATCGGTACTCAGACTCGGCAGAACTTCGTGACACTGTAACCTGTTTCTTTGTCTTCCACGAGACAAGAGAGGAGCCGAGGAGGATGCAGTAGCCAGTGACCGAGCGCCGGGAGACTGGACAAGCCGCCCAATCAGCATCGCAGTTGGCCGACAGGGCAAGGTCAGAAGAGGCAGAGAACAAGATACCTTGTGCAGGAGCAGACTTGATGTAACGGAGGACCCGATGTGCGGCTTGGAGATGATCTTGAGTCGGAGCACTCATGAATTGACTGAGAATATGAACAGAATACGCAAGATCCGGGCGAGTAACTGTAAGGTAAATGAGCTGCCCAACCAAGCGGCGATAAAACTCTGGATTGGATAGCAGAGGAGCAGTGGAAAGGGAAAGTTGATGTTTGCTTTCCATAGGTGTAGCAATAGGTTTAGACTCCAGGAAACCATGCTCACGAAGGATGTCCAAGGCATATTTGCGCTGGTTGAGGAAAATCCCAGAAGAAGATCGCGCTAGTTCAAGCCCAAGGAAAAACTTGGCATGTCCCAAGTCCTTGATTCTGAATTGTTGATCAAGAAATAACTTGACCTCTGTGATAATGCCAGATGATGTTCCAGTAATGATCACATCATCTACATATACAAGCAAGAGAATGAGGTGATCTGCTCGATGAAGAATGAATAAAGAAGAATCATTAAGGCTAGCCACAAAGCCAAAATCGAGCAAAGCAGAACTAAAGCGTGCAAACCATTGGCGAGAAGCTTGTTTCAGACCATAGAGACTCCTGAGAAGTCGACACACCTTTCCTTCTCGTTTTGCCTTATCATAGAAACCTGGGGGCAACTTCATGTACACCTCCTCATCAAGGAAACCATGAAGGAAAGCGTTATTGACGTCGAGCTGAAATAATGGCCAGTGTCGTGCAGCAGCAATGGCAAGAAAGAGCCGAACAGAAGTCATTTTAACAACGGGAGCAAAAGTATCGTGGTAATCCAAACCATAGGTCTGAGTATATCCTTTGGCTACTAACCTCGCTTTATGACGTTCGATCGTCCCATCAGATTTGTATTTTACCTTGTAGACCCACTTACATCCAATGGCATGCTTTCCGGGTGGAAGAGAAACAAGATCCCAAGTATGGTTGTCTTCAAGAGCTTGAAGTTCAGATTTCATTGCTTGGACCCAGACAGGATGCTGAGAAGCCTCAGAATAAGAACAAGGCTCTGTATTAGTACTAACTTGGAGAAGAAAGTGCTTGTGGGACGGAGCACAAGAGTCATAACTCTGTACTTGAGATAATTGATGAGGTGAAGACCGAGTAGTACAAACATAATCCTGACGCCAAACAGACTCGCGTCGAGGCCTGTCAGAACGGCGCAAAGAAGAGTTGCTGCTAACAGTATCTGGTGGAGGTACATCCAGGTTGGGAATAGAATCGGACTGATCAGGTGCAGAACATGAATAATCTCCCACATCATTCTGGTAGATATCAATGGCAGGTCGTGGCAAAAGAGTGGGCACTGATGGAGTTGGCAAAGTAGTTTTATCAGCAAATGTATCCTTAAAAGGAAATTGAGTTTCACAAAACACCACATTGCGAGATACTAATGTTCGGTTTGTGGCAAGATTGAAGACCTTGTAACCCTTCTGCCCAAAAGGGTATCCAAGAAACACACAAGGATGAGCCCGAGCATCCATCTTATCCCGCTGGTGAGGTTCTGTGGACACATAACACAGACACCCAAAGACCCTTAAAATTTCATAATCAGGTGGCACAGTGAACAAAACTTCATAAGGAGTCTTCCCATGAAGTACAGAAGTAGGCATTCGATTGATCAGGAACACAGCTGAAAGAACACAATCTGCCCAGAACTTCTTGGGCAACTGAGCTTGAAAACGCAAGGCTCGAGCTACCTCTAAGATGTGGCGGTGTTTGCGCTCTGCTACACCGTTTTGTTGGGGTGTGTAGGCACAAGAGGACTGATGAATACAACCCCGGCTATGGAAAAAATCAGTAAGATCATGAGTGAAGAATTCCTTGACATTGTCACTCCTCAAACAACGGATCTGTGCATTAAACTGTGTGGCAGTGAAATGGAAGAAATTTTTGAGTAACTGAGGTGCTTCACTTTTCATTCTCATCATGTAAACCCAAGTAGTACGAGAATGATCATCAACCAAAGTTAGAAAATATTTCCACCCTTCAACAGATTCTTCTGAAAACGGTCCCCATATGTCAGTATGTACAAGCTGGAAAATAGAAGAAGTTTGGATGGAACTGGAATTGTAAGACTGTTTGGTTTGTTTAGCCAAAGGACAAACTTGACAATGGACTGTTTTAGCGGAAACAGATGAGATATGAGGTACACACTTCACCAGTTTGTTAAATGGTAGATGCCCAAGCCTTTGATGCCACTGTAATGCTTTACATTGCTCTGTCTGCACTCCCAGAACTGCTGTCAAAGTACTGGCCTTTATTTGATATAATCCTTGCATCATTCTACCAGTCCCGAGGCACTTCATTGCCACAGGGTCCTGAATAACACAGGTATCACCAGAAAAAATGACTGAGCAACCAGTGTCCCAAATCAATTTGCTCACAGAAAACAGATTAAATTTAAACTGGGGTACGAACAGAACATCAGTTAAGAGCAGATCACTGCTCAAGGAGCTAAAGCCTTGCAACTGTGCTTGTGCTATCGTTCCATCAGGTAAAGTGATATTATGCGGTTTTTCCAACTTCTTAACATTGCGCAACAATGAAAGAAATGGTGTAAAGTGATCTGTAGCACCACTGTCAAGGACCCATATATCATCGGCAAAAGCCAAACTAGTTAAACAAGCCATACCTGCCATCATGTTAATATGTTCTCCAGTGGGCTTATGAGAAATGAGTGCAAGAAGTTGACTGATTTGCTCTTGAGTGAGTTGTGGATGTGTCTGCCCAGCATTATCCGAGAATTCAGTAGGGTTGGCATAGGCAGTGTGTGCCATTGGCTTGTTTCCAGGTCCCTTATTGTTTGGTTGCTTGTTTTTCCAATTTGGAGGATATCCAATGAGTTTGTAACAGCTTTCTCTTACATGCCCATTCATGCCACAGTTACTGCAAACCAAATTCTTTCTGTTCTTATTTTGATTGTAAGCCCCATTGTTGTTCCTTCCTTTCCCAGCACCATCATCTCTCTGATGTGTGTTATTCTTATTCTTCCCTGCTTCACCATGAAACTGTGTCCCTTCTGCATAAAATGCTGAAACTTCTGCGCCACTGTTACCATGACAAGTGATTTCCATTTGAAGTTCATCTTGAGCAACCATATTGTAAGCATCATCAAGATTAGGAAACTCCTTCATGGCAAGAATTTGTGATCTTATCTGATTATGTTTCTCATTCAGCCCCATTAAGAAGGACATAACGTGCTCCTCTTCTTTGGCTTTTCCACTCATATGATACTCCGTATCCTCAGCCAGTAAAGCATCCAATTCGTCCCATAGATTAATGAGATTCTCCAAGAATGCAGCTACTGCCATCTCTCCTTGAGACAAAGTGTAAATTTCCTTTCGCAACGCAAAGGTGCGGGCCTTGTGTGACGCTGTGTATCTCCTGGTTAGAGTCTTCCAAGCTGTCGCCGCATCCTTTGCGTGCAAGATCCCACTGGCTATGTTCTTGGTGACAGAAGAGATAAGCCAGGTCATAATCACATCGTTACAACGCTGCCACTTCGCCAGACGAACTGCATCAGTTACTGCAGGCTTAGGAACCTCACCTCGAACAAAACCGAGCTTTGATCTCCCGCTCAGCGCAAGCTCCATCGATTTCTTCCACGAAGCATAATTCTTTGTCCCAACAAGTATATCGGTGACAATCGTTATGCACGTGGTCTCATTCGGACTGATATAGAACGGATCATCCGCAATAATTGCTCTATTTCCACTCTCCGGCGCATTGTTCATCATCTTGACAGATTGAGAAGAACAGTAAGAGGATTTGAGCAAGGGAGCTTACCAGAGATACGATCCAGGCATCATTGCTCTGATACCATGAAGAAAACAGCAAATCGAGCCGTCGGATCGCCGGCGAAGTTGCAAAGAAACGGGAGAGAAAACTTACTCTGTTTTCTCCTCCTCTGCCTCTTTTATATAAGAAGAAAAATAGTTACAATTGTAACAGAATTGTAACAAACTTAACAGCCACATTCCTCTAATTTACATTCTCAGTCTGTAACTTATACAAAGTTGTAAACCAGTCCCACTAGTTATGAATATTGACAGTTCGTGACCCTGTCTTCAACAGCGAGCTTCCAGGTCTCCGTTTACGCGTATGTGCAGTGCACCCCGGATTTAAACGGTTCATCTTGCGGCGGCTGTCTGGACAGCTTGATCAAGTTTTACACAGACGCTTCGATTCAGTCTTACGGAGCCACCATCGTCTGCCCCAGCTGTCAAATGCGGTTCGAGTCTTATCAGTTCTATGAAATCGCAGCTGACCAGCCTCCACCGTCTTCGTCTCCGCCGCCAGTGCCCAATGGTACTGACATTTCCACAACTACTATTTCACAACCGATCAGAATTCCCTCACATTCGTGGGTATTATCAGGAATCACCTCTCGTAAGTTTTACAGATTTTCTCGTGATCCCATTTTACAGGAAATGGGAAGAGCAAGACTCGTAACGTACTTATCGCCGTTGTCTTAGCGGTGAGCCTGGCGTGTTGGGTTAATCTCAGGCCCGTTACAGGCCCGTCACTAAAGCCCACGATCGGTGGGAGCTTTTCTCCAACAAATAGGGTTTCGGTCCCCGGTTGCTCAGCACCTGCAATCAGAAAACAACAGACGTTACTTTCAGAAGAAAGAAGAAAGAAACGTCAATTCCAATTCCGATTATCAGGTGGTGCTGTAGCAATTGGAAGGCCGTCGCCGTCTGATAAGCTGCGTCAACATCACATCCTCGTTACCTGCAGCTATCCGAAGAAACGAAGCAAACAATGTCTTCCTCGTCAAACACCGGTCAGTTTTTGATTCCGCAATAAGCTTAAGTTTTCATGTCGTTAGGCTAAGTTAATGATATGATGTTCTTCTTAAAGTTGTTGTATACTCAGATCTAACATGGCGATCGCCGCTGCAGGCGCGTATATATTCCTGCGGAGATGGAACCGGAGAAAGAAGCCAGGGGGTGAGCTGAGGCCTAAGAGGCTAAGACTAGTTTGAAAAATCAAGACAGCATTTGAATGTGAATCCTATTTGTTTCCTGGACGCAGCGGAGGACATTGAGAGCGTGGAGTGCGTGGAATACGATTTCGAGACCATCAAAGCTGCGACAGGTAACTTCTCCGACGGTAATAAGGTCGGGCAAGGTGGATTTGGGGCGGTGTACAAGGTAACATTGTCAGACGCGTGTTTTGGGAAGGATAAGTCTCGTGTGGATCTTCGAATTGACGAATGTTCCTGGACAGGGAAGACTTACCAACGGGCAAGAAATCGCGGTGAAAAGGCTGGAGGCTAGCTCAGGGCAGGGGGACCTTGAGTTCAAGAATGAGGTGATCTTAGCGGCGGAGCTTCAGCACCGGAACTTGGTGAAACTACTCGGGTTTTGCTTGGAGGGGCGAGAGCGGCTTCTCGTGTACGAGCTGCTCAGCGCAAGCCTTGATCAGTTCATTTTCGGTAAAACGAACAATTCTTTGAAATTCGAGTCACATAGCTAAATCCTTATTAGTGAAATTAGTGAGCTTCTTACTTATAGTATTTTTGTGGGCAGATGGGGAGAAATGCAGATACTTGGATTGGGAGAGAAGGTACAAGATCATCGGAGGGGTGGCGAAAGGCCTGCAGTACCTCCACGAGGACTCGCGGCTCAGCATAATCCACCTGGACCTCAAAGCCAGCAATGTCTTGCTAGACGAGGAGATGAATCCTAAGATAGCCGATTTCGGCATGGCCAGGCTATTCTTATTGAACCAGACCCGCGGCAAAACCAGTACCCATAATGGGAACTTAGTAAGCGCATAACCTCCCCGAAATAAATCATTTCTGGATTTTTTCAACAAATTTTCGTGCCGGATGTTTAGATGGGTTCGGCTTTGCAGTGGGTACATGGCTCCGGAGTACGCGCTGCACGGCCAGTTCTCGGTGAAGTCGGACGTGTACAGCTTCGGAGTACTAATGCTGGAGCTTATCTCGGGACAGAAGAACAGTAATTTCCGAATTGGAGGCCTTTTGGAAGACCTTGTCGGATTCGTAAGCTTAGTCAACACATCTACTTGTTAGAAAATTAAGTCATAGTTATCAAGTCGTCTCAGCGAGTCACGACGCTGAGGTTCTTATCTGGGGTCATGTTTCGACCTTTTGAAATGAGATTGAGATATTTTTGTTGATCAGGCGTGGCAAAGTTGGGAGGCCGGAACGGCTGGGGACATGATCGACGCAGCCCTCAGCGCCGGTCCGCAGAAGGAAATAGCGAGATGCATTCACATCGGATTACTTTGCGTCCAAGACGATGAAACGGCGAGGCCGGCGATGAGCTCAGTTGTCATGATGCTCACTTCATTCTCACACGCTCTTCCGCATCCCTCAGAGCCGGCCTATTTCGCCCGCAGCAGCACCGCAGCCGAAGCTCCCATCTCCGCGGAACACAAGGTCAGGCGCGCATCAGGAGATATTTATCCGAAGGAGTATTCTGACGAGCACTCGGCAAACACCATGTCTGTCACTGATATTGATCCAAGATGATTTTCTCCAGTAAGAAAATCTGCGTACTTTTCAGCCAGCTTCAGAATGATACTGGGCTGGCATCATTCTCCAGCTTATTGTGAACATTGCTCATAGAACATAACTGCACAAGTATGATTTTTGGACTAAGGCTGTGTTTGGTGTCGGAAAAATATAAAAATGAGAGGAAGAATTCCTCATAGATTCCATTTTGTTTTATTTTGTTTGGTTAAAGATGGAAAAATCTATGAAAAATATTTAATTATTCTTTAATTGAATCAAATTTCTTCCTCATTTTTTCTTCTAAATTTTCACGTCTCGACTTTTACTAAACCAAATAAAAGAATTTCATCTAATTTTTCGTTTCATTTTCTTTTTTCACAAACTTTTCTCTTGGGATGCATAGGGTGTAAAGACTTGGTTCAGTTCAGTTTTTAATATCAATTTAAACCGAACCATTAGTTATCTGTTTAAAAATTTTGGAAACGACAATAAATAGAAAAATTTTGTATAAATAATAATAATATAGATATACTAATTTCTATTATATATTCAATCAAATTTATATATGATCTAAAATACAGTGAAGTAGTTAGGTTCGATTTGAAAAATATAAAAAACCAAAATTAATTGAACCATTAATCATCGGTTTTTCAAGAATTGAAATCGTATTCGAACCACTAACACTCGAAGCCGAAGTTAAATTTTTTTGATTTGATTCATTGATTTATTCATTTTGAATTACACTCTCACGTATACCAAACAAAGCCTTATGATTTTCCCTATACCAAACAAAGCCTTAAAGTAGTAGGGTGAAATGTCAAGTCTGCAACTGTCGGCTCGCTGGAGGATGCGAATGAGAGCGGGCTCAAACTTATCTTGAAACTGAAGACTGATTCAAAGCATTGAAGCACAACTGCATTGGCAAATAACTTGTTGGACTCAAAGTCTGCCAACTTTGAGATGATCCCTGCATAAAATTCAAAGCATTTAAGTTCAGGAAACTACAACCACAACCTCTTGAGTCTGTTTCCAAGTGCGCTGGGTGTGATGTGGGCTCTGACAATCAGTGTTCCAAAAAGCGCTAGGCGGCCTCAGGCGGTTGACCTAGCGCCTAGCGATTAATCGGCTAGGCGGGGATTAATCGGAATGATTAATCGGACGATTAATCGGTGCTTTTATATATTAATATAATATTTAAAATGTATTTATAAAATATATCATTATGAAATCATGTTAAAATCTGTTTAAGCACAACTTGCACAGTTGCACTTGCACCTAGTCTCAATTCTTTAATAAAACCTAAGTGAGCATGAACATAACATAAACACATACAAAAAACATGTTTAAGCTGCAATAGTGAAACCATAGAATAATAGTTGCCGACAAAAATAGGACATAATTGAGACGGCATATATAAAACATGGCGCGCAGGCCATTTCAAATCACATAAAAAGTATTGCAAATTATTTACAAATAAAAAAAGTTCAAACTTCAACACCTTCTCTTTGCTAGTTTCTTCTCCTTGACTAGCTCTTTTTTCAAGCGTAGCATGAATACAATTATATTTAGCATTTGATGTCAATCACCATAAATCAATCGATACAAAGATTAAAACCTAAAAATAATGTCAAAATATAATAATGTATACCTCCAATCACCAATAATCGGCATATGGATCCATATCATCAAATGTGATGTTAGTAACTTCTTCCTCATCATCCGATTGAAAATCATCTTCCTCTAGTTCTCTAAAATCTCTACTACCTTGAAGAGGTGGTATAACTTGTTCAACTTCATTTCTTTGATCATCTATGCTGTTTGGTGAACATTGATACTCATCATCTTCATCGACACCATCTACAATCCATGCTTGAGCCATGCTAGCATCATTTGCTAGTAATGTGTCCTGTTTGTTCCTTGCTCTTTTTGCCTTGTTAACAAGTTTTGCGTTGAATTGGACATAAACTAGCTGGCTCATTCTTTTAACATCAAGTCTGTTCTTTTTTTTGTATGAATCTGAAAGAAAACTTACAAAAGTAATAACATAAATATATTATATCGAATCACATCATAGTTAAGCAAAAATAACTAGGCATAATTATATAGAGCTCAATAACTAACCCCTTCAAAAGTGCTCCAATTTCTTTCACATCCCGAAGAACTTGTAGTTAAAGAAAGAATCTTCATTGCCATCATTTGTAAATATGGCGTTTCTGATCCATAGTTAGACCACCATCCAACTAAAATAGACATATAACATTAGTTAAATCTTTAATACTTGAGTACCAGAATCAGAGGATAAAATACAGTATAATAGGTAGATTGAAACATACCCGGATTATAAGCATCATCATTTTTCATTTTACCCAAAATGGCAAGCTTTCTACCAAACATTCCTTGCTTTTCTTTATAATCCAACAACTCCACATTGGATACCAAGTTTTGTATATCCAGATCATGTGGAAAGAACATCTCAATGCAAGTTAAGATGGCACTCATACATTTGGGATCTTTTTGTGCTTCATCATGTCTATAATAATAAAAAGGATTGAGTAGGTACCCGGCTAAGTGCAGAGGAGAATCGAGACGACCTTTGAGTTTTGAATCAATAATATCCATGATCGGCTGGTATATTTCTCTCATTCCCTTGCAAACCTTAATGATTTCTTTTTTGGCATCCCTGAGCTCACCATACACAAATCCCATGGCTGGCTTGTAGTCTCCATCCACAAGTCTAAGAATTTTCACCAACGGTTTGAAAACATCAATACATGTCGAAAGAGATGGCCAAAAAGATGGGCTAACAATAGTGCTATACGCCTTTAACCCTTTAGGAGTGGTAGACCATTTACAATCATCCCATTCTTTAGAAACAAACATTCCTTTCAAACTTCTTGTTTTTCTAAAATACTTTGCATAGTGAGGAATGAACTCGCGAATCGTGTAACTCCCGGTCTCACTATGTCTCTGTCCTTTGTAAACTTCCTCATCATTGCCAAAGTCTTGTGATGTGCGTATATGAATGTTGTCAAACCTTTTGAAGCATCAATCACACCTTTAAACCTTTGAGTCTTTCCTGATACATAAAAGATAAATACTGTGAGATTATTTTATGAAACATGATTTTTAAATTATGAGAAAATAAACTTGAAAGTCGAAGACATACCTATTGCTTCAAGAACAAGATTAAGGGTATGTGTGGCACAACAAGACCAAAAAATGTGAGGCCTCTTTAACTTTAACAACTTAGCCGCTGCTAAATTGTTTGAAGCATTATCAGTAACCACTTGAATGACATTGCCATCGCCTACCTCTTCAATACACTTATCAACATAGTCGAATATGAACTTCCCAGTATGTGAATCATTTGAACTTTCAATGGAAGACATAAAAACCGTGCCGCGTCGAGAATTAACACACATGTTCATTATGCTTCTTCTTTTCCGATCAGACCAAGCATCTGTCATCAATGAACATCCACTAATTTTCCATTCCTCCTCTTGAGCCTTCATTGACTCCTTAGTTTTCTCAACCTCCTGTTTCAATAATGGTTCTCGTAATTGATATTGACTTGGAGGTATATATTCAGGACCAAACAGACCAACCGCCTCAACAAACCGACGAAATGAGTCGTTGTTAATTGCATTAAAAGAAATGCCTGACTCATAGATCCAAGCGAGGTAAGCGTGAACTTCATTGCTTCTACTCTTGAACAATGCATCATTGATATTCTATTGTCTTGTCTTCTTCGATAAATCTTCAAAAGAGTCCATTGAAGGTATTGAGTTACTAAACTTATCCATTGGCCCAAGTGGACGCGCCCTCTTACTGCATCCTTCAACCTCAACAAGATCATCATCATCTTTTTCATTTCCTTAAATGGCAACTTCTTCCCTAATGGCCTCAAAATTACTCCTTTTTCTATCCTTTTTTTGCTTTGGTGCAGCACATGCTTCTTTACACCTTGCTCGATCAAGTGGGGTGGATTTCGGACACGATGCCACATTTCCTTTAATGTGAGCTATGTGTTGCTTCAAACGATTGATACCACCACTCATAATCTTAGAACATAACTTGCACTTGATTTTGTCTAAACTATTTGGAATGGCTAGAACTCCATATTCCCATCCTATATCATCTGATTTGGGTTTGAGAATTTCGATTTCAGTGGATCCTTGTACTTCAGAATCTGATGCGGTTGAAGAACTCCCCACAAATGATGTCATTCCTGTAAAAAATTAGTTAAATCATCAACTCATCTTGTTGTAAAGACTTAACACATAACATACTACAACTACAAAAGAGCCATCCTAGTAACATATCACGCAGCACGACTAGGTTCCATTGGAGTTCCAAAAACACAATTACCCTACTCTTTCACCAGCCAGTTATCAATTATGATAAATGATAAGAACAAATTGACTTGGACAGGGTTAATGAGACCATGTGTTTGACATAGTCTTACATAAAAAAAGTCAGGAATAATAAGGCAACCTTGATTTCAGAAGACATGTTATGTCATACACACTGATCCATAGAATAAGAAATCACCAAATACACAAATCTATGGCCTCAAGATAAAATTATATATCCATAAACATCAGCATAATCACCAAAGTCAAGTGATAGCATGGCAAAAACGTTATATGCCACCAGAAATCTGGGCAGCATTCCTTTTTGTCATGTTCCCAAGCTCACTCGAATTATCTACTGGCTACTGCCCGAGTCACATTTCACCAAGCATCAAAATCGCAACCCACTTAATAAAATTGTAAAACTACACATAATCATTCCCCATTAACTTCAACATCACTGCCAAACTCATTCTGATAAGTCGAAAACAAACTAGGTTAACATACAAACGGAACATTCAAACTGTACAAATGTAAAATCGAGAAATTGTAGAAGAGAGACACCTCAATTCGTCCGTCCACCGATCGTTTGAACGCACCTATGTCCATCCGCGATCCGTCCGTCGCAAAGCCTGCACGTCTCTCCGAGTCCCTGCCTTCCGCCCGTTCGTCGCACGTCTCCGGCTTCCGTCCGTTCGTCGCCTTCATTCAACGCCTCGACCCTCGTCCGAAATCGCCTCAGAGCCGCGGAGATCGGAGCTCGCTTAGGGACTTAGGGTTCCCGTTCGCGATGAGATGAGAATGAGGGAGAGAGAGCAGGTTGTGTTCTATTTTTTAAAAAATTACATTTTGGCCCCCCTAGTTTTTAATTGAACGATTAATTACCCTTAAATCTAATTAATCCGATTTTTACCCTCCTCAGCCAATAAAAATCGGCAACCAACCGCCTAACGCCTAGGCGGCGATTAATCGGCCGCCTAGGCTGATTTTTATAACACTGCTGACAATACGGGCAGGACCAGAAAATGATGGGGAACCAAATTGGAATTGATTACTCAATAATCAGCTCTCATTCTTAGATACAAATTGACCAAGTCACTCGAGAAATTTTTAGGTGGAGTCCATCACGAGGTGGATTGTGGATCGCCAATTGGGAGGCGTCACATGACACTTTTAACAGTCACGTGGTGAGTTGAAAAATCAAAAAAAAAATTATGAACCAACGATTAAATGTCACATGTGACGTGTGAGCCTCCGCATTGACGGTTAGCATGTCCAGCCAAGAATTTCTCCCACACACGTCATAAATTCTTAGATAACCATTATCATCACTTGTCCGTGCTGAAGCCCCGTTAGAGTTAGAGAGTTGAAGTTGCAGCCATGAAAGGGCAATCCGTGTCGAGGTCTGCGAGCGCTCATGCGCTCTTCTTTGCCGCCCTTCCGCTCCTCGCGTCTCTCACAGATGCTCAGTCGACGCAAGTGTACCGCCACCACGCGTGTTCCGGTGGCATCGAAGGCTTCTAAAGCGGCAGCGCTTTCGCCGCTAATCTCATCACGGTCCTCTCCGCCTTCTCATCCCTCGACCGGACCAGCAGCGGCTTCCACAACTTGACTCTAGGCCGGCACCAGGGCCAAGTCAACGCAGCAGCGCTCTGCCGGGGCGACGCCACCGAGAGCTCGTGCCTCGAGTGCATCAAGGCTGGAACCGTCGAGCTCCCTCGACGCTGCCCGGCCCAGAAGGGCGCCATCATCTGGTCCGACACGTGCATGTTCAGATACACAGGCTGGTACTTCTTCCGCTCGCTGGAAGGGATTTACGCGACGCTGTCGGATGACCCGTACGCATCCGACGCCGAATCATACGGCGAGCGGCTTTCTGGTCTGCTGGGCGCTCTCCGGGACGAGGCCTCTTCAGGTAGCTCTCGGCTCAAGTTTGCCGTAGGGGATACGAACTCCACCGACGGTGGAAGAATCTACGCGCAAGCGCAGTGCGTGCCTGACTTGGATCAGATGCAGTGCGCCAACTGTCTGTACCAAGCTTCCAGACATATTGCAAGGCTTATTCCAGGGAGAGTGGGAGGGAGAGCTCTTGGCGCAAGCTGCAGTTTGCGGTTCAATGCCACCCGGTTCTACTGAACCGTAGTCTCAGTTTCTACCCTTGTAGCCGCAAGACACGGAAATCTTATAGAAATGATTTGTTTTACACTCAGTTTCCGAAGAAGCACGAGACTTTGCAGCATAGTTATCAGAACCTCTGGAGTCCAAGGTTTTCGGTTACTCAATTGAATCAGCGGTTTAAATCGCTGTCACTGTCACTGTCGGTCTAATTATATACAATAATTATAATATAAAAAAGTTTAACGGATATACTCTGTCAGACATATAAATTACATATCCTAGCGGCCAAATAACGTCATTTTATAGTTTTTTATGAGATTTATGATTTTTAAGTTTTAAATTTTTTATTATTTTAGGGTTTTAAAGATTTTTTTGTCAAACTTTTATAGTTTTAAATAATTAACCACTAACACTCCAAACCGCAGTTAGGTACGATTTGATTTGATTCATTGATTTATCAATTTTTATTTACACTCCACCTGTACCAAACAAAGCCTCAAAATTTTCCCTATACCAAACAAAGCCTGAGAGTACTACGGGTGAAATGTAAGTCTGCAACTGTCGGCTCTAGGATGCGAAATGAGAGCGAGCTGAATCTTATCTTGAGCCTGAAGACTTATTCAAAGCATTGAAGCACAGGTGCGTACAAATAACTTGTTGGACACAAAACCTACCTACTTTGAGATGATCCTGGCATAAAATTCAAAGCTCTTTAATTCAGGAAACTAGAAGCAAAACCTCTTAAGTCTGTTTGGAAGCGCGTTGAATTGTGATGTGGCCTCTCATAAATATTGGGGTGAATTAAATCAGAGTTGGACTATAAAATGACGCAAATTTTTGGATGCTCTCGCTCGAAAGTGAAGCCGTTTTCCTTAAAACACTCATTCCTATTTCAAATAAGCTGTTATGCTCATCAGATGAGTTGAGCTGTTATGTTTATCAAATACTCCCTCTGTCCTCTTTTACATGTCACTTAACCGAATTTTTTTGTCCACTTTTACTTGTCACTTACCAATTTTCAATGCGTATTTAATATCAACAACTACCTTAAAATGTCAAATATTAATCACTTCATTATCATAATCAATAAAGAATACATTCCTCACCAATAATCATCTACCAATTTTACTTTTTGCACGAACTTTTTGAAAAAATTATTAACCACCTATCTATTAAATTTGTTCAACCGCTAGCATTAATTTCACCTTAATTTACTCAAATTAATCTTAAACGACATGTATTAGAGGACGGAGGGAGTAAGTTTTTGTGTTCATAAGATGATATGTTAATCAGATGAGCTGTTATGTTCATCAGATAAGCTGTGTTATGTTTCATCATATGATATTTTCATCAGATGAGCTGTTATGTTCATCAGATGACATACTATGTTCATCAGATGAGCTATTATGTTCATCTGATGAGCTGTTATGTTCTCAGTTCTATTTTATTAGATGAGCTATTATGTTATTAGAAGATATGTTCATCAGATGAGATGATATGTTCATCAGATGAAGGGTGAAGGGTGAAGAAATTTAAAGAAGGGTGAAGGAATTTAATGAAAACGCTCATCTAGATGGGTGCTCTCGGTCCATTCATAAGTGATTGCCTAGACAGTTGAGATAAAATGGTAAAACATTTTTTATTTTAAATAGATTTTCTTTATATTTTTCATATAGTTTTCTTACAAGCTTTCATTCTTATTTTCTCACAAAATTTTCATTCTTATTTTCAGACAAATTTTCCTTACCATTCCAAAGGTTACTGTCTTTTTGTACGCATATGTGGAATATTTTGACTTCAGTCACTTCCCATAACAAGGGTTTGTGTCTTTCTTTGTATGCATGTGTGGAATATTTTGTTCTATCCCATGATATGGGCAAAGGCTCTAACAAGTCGAACCCTAAGTGACGTTTGAACTACTAGTTCACATTTTTAAAGATGCTTCTGTGGTTTATATATATATATATATTTTAAAAGGGAATCGATAGTGATTCTCTACTTTCCCCTTGGTAGTCAGGGGCCGCACACCCCTCTACCTTGATAGACTTGAACCCAGGATCTTGGGGTTGTTAGACAACATCCAATACCACTAGGCCAACACTTTGTTGATTCTGTGGTTTATATAGAAGATGAAGACTTATCAAAATCAAGCCACTTCAAACCTTGTGGTTATGAGAAATCTTGCGTGGACCAAGTCATTAAAGTGACACAGCATGGCGATTTACTACAAGTTTTGAATTTTTTTTTATTTTTCAAAGTCACCTAGTTGGTCAGTCATAATATCACGTAATGCGTACATAATTTCACATGTGGTGCAATCAATATCACTCAAAAATTTGTCAGATGACTCAGTCTTCTGTCCAAATCAACCCAGCTGAAGTCTAGTGGTTTATTTAGAAGACTTTAGTTTTCTGTCCCAATCAACCCAGCTCAAGTCTTCTATATGTCGTTTGCTACAAAAGGAGGACTTGACTTAGACTGTTCCGACATATCATCTCTCCGGTCGAACCTATTGGGCATTTGCTCCGGGGGGATGAGGATGACGTCATTCGGCCCGACCATCATTTTACTTCCGTTTCTCTGTCCTCTCACCGGCGTCCAGACTGAAGTACTTATAACTAATACCAATGGTGCGTGCAGATTCGGACAGAACTACACGAGTGACAGCCAGTTCGGAACAAATCTGCGCTCCGCTCTATCCAGCCTGACCTCTGAAAACGAAGGCCGAAACGGGTTCTATCGTTTCTCCGACGACACAGCCTACGCATATGGTTTGTGCAGGGGTGATTTTATTGAGCATCAATGCCCAAGTCCTTGGGCTAAAGATTAAGTCCAAAATTGAACACAAAAGAGGAGCCCAAAATGAAGAGAAGAGGAGAAGGATGTGGAGTTCTCTAGAACTATTTGGATTCTCCTACATGAAGTAGATTTTTCTAGAGTTCTTATTTCTAGCCATTGGATGAATTTCATCCTAGCCATCCATTTCCTTTTGTAACAAGTATAAATACCCCCTCATGTAGTCATTTGTAATCATCCAAGAAATAAAGAGTGAGCTTCCTAGCAAGGTGTGAGTTTCCTACAAAGTTTCTCTCCAATATTTCTCTCCACTTTTATTCATCTATTCCCAACAATTTGGTATCAAGAGCTAGGCGATTCGGAGGCCGGTGAAGGAGCGTAGGAGCATCTCCAAAGAAGGTAGCAAGCAACTTGCTATAAGGTACACTCTTTTCTTTAAACTTGCAATGACGGATATTAGTGTTTCGGTTGGGACGATGGAGAGGCTAAATGAGGATAACTATCGAGATTGGAGAACATGCATGAGGTCTTATCTTAAGAGTCAAGATTTATGGAATATCGTAGATGGTAGTGAAACTAATCCACCTTCTAAAGATAATGCTGAAGAATTAAAGAAATGGGAGATGAAGGCCAATAAGGCCTTGTATGTAATTCAGACCACCATAGATAAAAGCATGCTCGCTCGTATTGAGGACGTGGAGACCCCAAAAGAGGCATGGGACATTCTTGCCACACTTTTCTCAAGGCAGAATGTTGCACGCCTCCAGCTTCTTGAAAAGGAGCTTATGAGCGTCTCGCAAGGATCGATGTCCATCAGTGACTATTTTCTAAAAGTCAAGAATCTGTGCCGCGAGATAGAGCAACTAGACCCCAGTGCAAAGATCGGAGATGAGCAAATCCGAAGGATCATCATTGGCGGCCTAAAGTCAGAATATAATGCCTTCATAGCGGCAATACAAGGTTGGCCTAAACAACCCTCACTTGTTGACTTGGAGAATTTGTTGGCGAATCAAGAAGCCCTAATCAAACAAATTGCCGGAGTTTCACTCAAAAGTTCGGAGGAGGCCCTTTATGCCAACAACAAAAGTGATAATAGAGGAGACAACAGAAGTGCCAACAACAGAGGTGGACGATCGCGTGGCAGAGGAAATGCGAGGCGATACAATGGTGGAGGTCGACAACAGAGAAGTTCCCAAGGAGGGGGAGCTCAACATGAGAGCAACAACAATGAGGACCTCATCGAAGCTAGACGCCGCAATGGTGAGTGCTACAATTGCGGTAGAAAAGGTCACATGTCTCGTGACTGTAGAGCGTCCAGGAGGCCTGCGCATGGAAATGCAGCAGTGCACGGTCATCATAACTATAGTAGTGAAGAAGAATGGGACTTTGAAGCATCGCTCGCTGTTATATCTCCCAAGAAGAGGAGTGATGGTGACCATGAGTTAGCAAGAGGTGCCATCATTGAGGAGGATGAGGTAGCTTTCGCTGCAACTAGGCGAAACGAGATAGACTATAAAAATAATTGGATTGTCGACTCGGGGTGCTCCAACCATATGACTGGAGACAAGAAGAAGTTGAGAGGGATGTCCAAATACCAGGGACATCGCCAGGTGGTCACAACTAACAACTCAAGGCTCCCAATCACCCACGTTGGAGAGACGACGTTCAAACCAGAATGCGGAGATACTAAGGAGGAACTGCAACGAGTCTTCCACGTGCCCGGAATGAAAAAGAATCTTCTATCCGTCTCTCAACTTGCAGCATCGGGAAACTATGTAGTCTTTGGTCCTGAAGATGTGAAGGTCTATCGCGACTTCAAAATATCAGGCACACCTGTTTTGGAGGGGCGCAAGGTGGAGTCCATCTACGTGATGTCTGCCGAGACAGCATATGTGGACAAAGCTCGCAAGAATGAGACCGCAGACATCTGGCATGCACGGTTAGGACATGTGGGTTACCATAAGTTAAGGGCAATGATGCAGAAATCGATGCTCAAGGGGCTTCCACAACTTGAAGTTCGCATAGACACTGTATGTGCAGGCTGCCAGTTTGGAAAAGCGCATCAACTACCGTATCAGGAGACAAAGCACAGGGCCAAAGCACCTCTGGAGCTAGTGCACTCAGATGTATTCGGTAAGGTCGCTCAACCTTCTCTTAGCGGGTTACGTTACATGATCACATTCATAGATGATTACTCAAGATATGTGTGGATCTACTTTATGAAAGAGAAGTCTGAGGCACTAGATAAGTTCAAGGAGTTCCAAGAAAATGTGGAGAATAAGATTGGGAGGAAGATCAAGTGTCTTCGCACGGATAATGGAGGAGAGTATCTGTCAGAAGAGTTCTCAAAATATCTCATGGAGAATAAGATTGAACGTCAGCTGACTTGTCCAGGAACTCCACAACAGAATGGTGTGGCGGAACGCAAGAACAGACATCTAGCCGAGACATGTAGAAGTATGTTGCATGCCAAGAACGTGCCGGGACGTTTTTGGGCATAATGTATGAAGACAGCGGCTCATGTCATCAACCGACTGCCTCAACCGAAGTTAGGATTCACTTCACCCTTCCAGATGCTATGGCACACCAAGCCTGTGGTAAGTCAATTTCGAGTATTTGGATGTGTGTGCTACGTGTTCGTGTCAGATCATCTACGCACCAAGTTTGATAAAAAGGCGATAAGATGCATCTTCGTGGGCTATGATAGTAACAGAAAAGGGTGGAAGTGTTGTGACCCTACGACAGGCCGCTGCTACACCTAAAGGAATGTGGTGTTTGATGAAGCATCATCATGGTGGTCATCAGAGAAGACTCTCTTGCCTGATTCTAAGGAGATTGAGGATAAATTGCAAGAGAGACTGGGGGAGTCAAGTATAGTCTCTAAAGAGACTAAGTTAATGGACGACATATCTACTGGTGAAAAATATGTGACTAGTCCACCAAAGGAGAAATCTAGGAGTTCATGGAAGACGGGTGTTCATCAAGAACACTCCTCAGGAGAACCAGAAGAAGAAGAAGAGGTTCAGCTACGAAAATCTTCTCGAATTCCAAAACCGAATCCCAAGTATGCAAACATAGCCCTAATTGAGAAGTTTAACATGGAAGAACCAAAGACATTTGAGGAGGCAGCCAAGAGTGCTAATTGGAAGGCAGCAATGCAAGAAGAGATTGACGCACTCAAACAGAATGAGACTTGGGAGTTGGTACCTAAACCAGCACATGTGAAACCCATCTCCTGCAAGTGGGTTTATAAAGTAAAGAGGCGCCCTGACGGATCAATAGAGAGGTACAAGGCACGGCTAATAGCACGAGGCTTTTCTCAGGAGTATGGAGTTGATTATGATGAGACCTTTAGTCCGGTGGCCAAGCTTACTACGGTAAGAGTTCTACTAGCACTTGCAGCTAACAAGTCATGGAAGCTTTGGCAGATGGATGTGAAGAATGCATTTCTCCATGGAGAGCTTGATCGAGAAATATTCATGGAGCAACCATCAGGATTCAAGGATAAGAATTATCCGGACTATGTGTGCAAACTGAAGAAGGCCTTGTACGGATTAAAACAAGCACCAAGGGCATGGTACGGGAAGATAGCCGAGTTTCTGGTAAGTAGTGGTTATAATTTGACACAGTCAGACTCGAGCTTGTTCGTCAAGGTGCGAGGACAGAAGATAGCTGTGGTGCTGGTATATGTGGATGATCTCATACTCACAGGAGATGATGAAGATGAAATTCAGCAGACTAGAAGGAATCTCTCAACAAGATTCCAAATGAAGGAGCTGGGAGAACTTAATCACTTTCTTGGACTAGAAGTGGAGCGGACAAGTGAAGGAATTTTTCTATGCCAGGAGAAATATGCAAAAGATCTACTGAAGATGTATGGAATGACAGAGTGCAAGTCTGTTACTACTCCCTTGGAGGTTAATGCGAAGTACTGCTCAACAGAAGGGAAGGACCTCGATGATATCACGATGTATCGTCAACTGGTAGGTAGTCTTATCTACCTAACTTTGACTAGACCCGACCTCTCATATGTAGTTAGTATGGTAAGTCGATACATGCAAAATCCTAAGAAGCCACACTTGGAAGCAATACGGATGATATTAAGGTACGTGAAGGGTACTACAGACTATGGCCTCATCTACAAGAAAGGGGTAGAGGATAAGATCATTGGCTACAGTGGTGCTGACTATGCTGGAGACCATGACACCCGAAGATCGACTAGTGGTTACGTCTTCAGCCTTGGCTCAGGAGCAATATCATGGTATAGTAAAAGGCAACCTACGGTATCACTGTCAACTACAGAGGCTGAGTATCGAGCTGCAGCTGTGGCAGCGCAAGAGAGTACCTGGCTTATGCGACTTATGGAGGATCTGAATCAGCCAGCAGACTATCCGGTGAAAATGTATTGTGATAATCAGTCAGCCGTTCGACTTGCGGAGAATCCAGTGTTCCATGCTCGTACGAAGCATGTGGAAGTGCACTATCATTTCATCCGAGAGAAGGTTCTACTGGGCGAAATTGAAATGAAGTTGATCGGAACGGAGGAGCAGATTGCAGACATCTTCACAAAGAGTTTAAGTACTTCAAAATTTGAGAAATTTCGCGAGCAACTCGGAATGATAAGACGGTCACGACGGACTTGGCATTGAGGGGGAGTATTGAGCATCAATGCCCAAGTCCTTGGGCTAAAGATTAAGTCCAAAATTGAACACAAAAGAGGAGCCCAAAATGAAGAGAAGAGGAGAAGGATGTGGAGTTCTCTAGAACTCTTTGGATCCTCCTACATGAAGTAGATTTTTCTAGAGTCCTTATTTCTAGCCATTGGATGAATTTCATCCTAGCCATCCATTTCCCTTTGTAACAAGTATAAATACCCCCTCATGTAGTCATTTGTAATCATCCAAGAAATAAAGAGTGAGCTTCCTAGCAAGGTGTGAGTTTCCTACAAAGTTTCTCTCCAATATTTCTCTCCTTTTTTATTCATCTATTCCCAACAGATTTGAACCGGAGCTTTTGCAGCGGATGCGTCGGGTATGCTGCCAGCGAAATCCTCCGCAACTGCCCGAATCAGATGGCGGGCACTATGTGGTACGATGGGTGCATGCTGGCGTATGGAGAGTATTACTTGTATCTCCCACGGCAGGCTCCACTGCAGGCTGTCTTTTTCATCTCACTGAATGCCACTGAAAGAGTGAGCCCGTCGTACCTGGACAGATATCAGGAGGTGCGAAATGAGTTGCTTGTGAATCTTTCAGACAAGGCTTCATTAGGTGATTCTTCCTTCAAGTTCTCTGTAGGTGATGCCAGCTACACGAAAACTGATAAGATTTACGCACTTGCTCAGTGCGTTCCTCATCTGGATAAGAGCGAATGCAGTCATTGTTTGGAGCAGGCTCGCACTCTCCATGAAGGTTTTAGTAGTTACAATAACATCTCATCTGTCAGAGTTCTTCAGCTTGGTTGCGATTGCAGAATCTCGTCAACTCAGTTTTATGAGAATGCAGTGGAGACTACTTCATCGCCGCCGCCGCCATTCTATGCTCAACTGCGGTCTCCTCATGCGCCAGAGGCTGCGCTTCCACTGCCTTCTCAATCTTCCAAAGGTAATCATTCGATTCCTTCTTTTATTTTTCCAAAAGCTTTTTTTTTTAATGAAAACCAAACAAATCCTAAGCTTTGTCTCGGGTGGGAATGAGAGAGAAAGGATTTGAAGAGAAAAGAAGGAAAAAAAAAAGGAAGGATTAGGGAGTAGAAGTAAAAAAAAGTTGCTCCCGAATCAAGGATGGATTTGGGGAGAAATGACAGTGAAAGTCGAGAAATGTGTGTTTCCGAATAGGAGAGAATTGGGAGGAGAGTAAATTTTAATATTTATTTACCTAAATACCCCTATAATAATATATGAAGAGAAGAAGATAAAGGGTAAAAATGTCTTCTGTCCATCAAATCTTTCCAAATTCTCCAAAATCAGGAGGATTTGAAAATGAGGTGTTTGGAGGGATTCCACCCCTCCAAATCCCTCCCTTTCGGCACTAAAAAAATTCGGGAACAAGCATTCTTTTAATGAATCCCTCCAAATCCTCCAATTTCCTTTCAAAATTGGACTCGGAAACACTACCTTAAGATTCTCACTTAGTAAAACGATAAGGGCTTGTTGTACACAAAGACATTACATAAGCTATGCACACGTGCCCATTAAATGACGTCTTTTTATATATTTTTTTAGAATTTATAGGATTTAATCGTTTCAAGTTTAATGGAATTTTAGACTTTTTTTTTTGGTTTTTTCGGTTAATGTTTAAAATTATTAGCAGTTTCAGGTTATTTTTAAGGGAAAAACGGATACACCCTGTTATAGCATACAATTTATATAACTTACGGACAAAAAGACATCGTTTAACTTTTTTATTTCTCTTTCCTTTCCATCCTGTCGTTCTTTTCTCCCGATCGACTTCTTCCAACTATTTTTTTCATCTCGTCTTCCCTTTCCCTTTTTGACATGCAATTGACTTCATGAGCATTCGAGTTGATATTAATGTTATTTTTTAGAATTTTATGTAAAAAGTAAAATTAGTAGATTATTATTAATAAGGAAATGATTCTTCTATTTATTTTGATAACGAAGTGATTAGTATTTGACGTTTTAAGATGATTGTTGATATTAAATACGTATTAAAAATTATTAAGTGACAAATAAAAGTGAATAAATAAATTCGGTTAAGTGACAAGTAAAAGATGACAGTGGGAGTACGTGTTAGTACGTAGTGAATTAGTTACGATGGCTTGACTGTTCTGGATAGTAATCCAATAACTTCAAATTCTAAAACCCTATAAATCTAAAATACAAAAAACGTCAAAAAAATAAAAATTCTAAAATATTAAAAAATATTTAAATCTTGAAATCCTAAAACTCTTAAAATCCGGTATACGGCATCCAACCTATACATGCACTTGTTAACACCAATAAATTTTGCCATAAGGAATCGTAGCTGAGTGGCCGGGTGATAGTGTGTTATCCTAAAATTTCTTATTCAAACCTCTTTAATGAACATTTCATCATTAGCTGCCACCAATAGATTATTTTTTACTGAATATCCAAGTTAACAACCAGTTTTAGGAAGAATCGCTCCATAGATGGGATCAATGTAAGATGTTAATAAGCTGTTTATATATTATGATTTTACAGGTCGAAATGTCATCATCATCATCAGTGTGTCCGTGGTCGGATTTTTTATTCTGATCTCTTTATTCCTCACTTTCATCTTTCTGCGAATCAAGAGACAAAAACAGAAGCTTCAAAGTTAGTATCTATAAGTTCTCTCAACCTTTCATTCAATACTTTTCTTTAAGTACATTGTCGGTCACTTTCAATCAAATATTGCAATAGCATTTAACAGACCCAAACTGACCTGGAGCTTAACAGATACCGAGCCTTTTAGACAAACTACCCATCGGCTCTTCGCCTCTGAAGATTCCGATGAAATAAAAAATGTGGAGACCTTACAATTTGATTTCAAAAGCGTCAAAGTCGCAATGGACTATTTTGCTGATGATAATAAGCTCGGCGAAGGTGGATTTGGTTCTGTCTATAAGGTAATTTCTTGCAAATTTGTTCATTTAGGGTTTTTAGGATAGGTTTTAGTATTTTAGAGTTTAGGGTTTAAGATAATATATGGCCTGTGACTTTGATAAACCCTTATTTAACTGGGCTACTTTTCACTCCGGCTACATTTTTCAGGGAAAATTAGAAGACGGGCGAGAAATAGCTGTAAAACGGTAAGCTGCAAATTCCGGGCAGGGGAGCATCGAGTTCAAGAATGAGGTATTGTTGGTGGCCAAACTTCAACACAAGAATTTGGTTACACTTTTAGGGTTTAGTTTGGAGGGACGACAAATGCTCCTCATATACGAATTTGTGCCAAACGCAAGCCTTGATTTGCATTTATTCGGTAAGATTTCTTTCCTCTTTTGTGATATTTTAACATTTGAATAAAGCTAGTCTAAGAAGTCGTCACGTGGTATTTAGAAGGGTGTAAATATGGGTTGAGAATTGAATTTGGGTTAGATTTTTCATAACCCAAATTCATTTCTAATAAAATAACTCAACCCAAACCCAACACAAATTCAAAACAACCCAACCCAAATTCAAAATTGTTAATTTGGGTTGAATTTGGGTCAACACATTTATTTTAATTAATAAAGAAATAAAAAATTAAAAAAATTAAAAAAATATTTAAAAAATAAAAATATTTTAAATTTTAAATTTTTTTTAAATTTTTATTATTTTATTTTTATTAAAATTTGGGTCAACCCAAATTTAATTTATCCAACCCAATGACCAACCCAACCCAAAAAGTACAACCCAACCCAAATAAAATAATTTAACTCGAATTCAGTTTAATTGGGTTTATTTGGGTTGGGTTTCGGGTCAACCCGAAACCCTTACACCCCTTATTTAGACCGGCTCGTGATGCGCTAAAAAAATAAAAATTTATCACACCACGTGTTACTTTGACTTATCAATCTGATACGTTGGGGTGTCCAACTAAAAACCACTCATGAATTTTTCAAAATTCTTTTTCTCCAATAAATTTGCACATTATTTTAATTCTTCTTTACTCGATGAATTGATCTCCCTCCTCTTGCAGATGCCATAAAATCCACATGTCTTGATTGGGCTATGCGTTTTAGGATCATTACGGGTATTGCTAAGGGACTTCTTTATCTTCATGAAGATTCCAGACTCACAATCATACACCGCGATCTCAAATCGACTAACATCTTATTGGATAAAGAGATGAACCCGAAGATTGCGACTTTGGCATGGCTAGGTTGTTTGCAATGAACGACGCAGGGCAACATTTAAGTTTAGGTTTTTAAGTCTTGGTTCAACAATCTTATATAAAATCGTATTTCTTTTATCTAATATTCAATGTGAGACATTTCATCAAGTGAACTAAACCCAACAGCATATACCCTGAGTCTTTATTACATTATTGATTCTTTCTGTTAATGTCATTTTTATGATCTGCAGCGGATATATGGCTCCTTAGTACGCGATGCAAGGTAAATTCTCTGTGAAGTCTGATGTGTATAGCTTTGGAGTGTTATTGTTGGAAATTGTCAGTGGGAAGAGGAATACTATCTACACTTTTAACAATATGAAAAAGGACCTCATAAGCATTATAAGTATGAAAATTTTATATTTTTTCTAGTCCCAACATGAAGCGTTTGAATTTCCGTGCTATGTGCGTTTTCAGGCATGGGAGAATTGGAAGAAGGAGACTGCTTCGGATGTGATTGATCAAGCTCTCATCAAGGAGCCAGCGAACGAAATACTTAGATGCCTTCATATCGGACTGCTATGTCTCCAAGCAGATGAAACTGACAGACCGACTATGGCTTCGGTCACTTTGATGCTCAGCAGCAAGTCTTATTCTCTTCCATCTCCATCAGAACCGGCATGTCTTGTTCGCACCAACCAGCTAATATCTGAAATGAGAACTGAGAGCGAAGAAGGCTCAGGAGCGAAAAGATTCGAAACGGGTACTTCATCAGTGGCTTGGTCGGATCTGTTTGTAGAGGAGGCTAACTTAAAGGCCGTGTTTGTAAATACGTGAAAGTAGGCTTGCTGGTGAAGACTGGATTTTAGTTGTTGTTTGTTGCAATTGTTGTAACTAATTTTACATTTTTGAATGAGAAGACAGAAAGCTGGAAAACGTCGCCACCTTCATTCATTTATTCTGCAACTTTCCGATCGCTTACAGCGGCGACCTGGCGGCACTCCGGCGCTCGTTTTCACAATTGTCGTCACTATTTTGTGGAACCTATTTGTGGAAAGTGTTGGAGAATGGATTCTGAATCCAGCTGTCTTTTTCTTTAAGCTCTTTGTATTATATATTTTTTTTATTTAATTAATAAAAGTTTATCATTTTTATTTGTCACATAATCATTTCAATGCATATTTAATATTGTCATATTTTTTACAAAATTAATTACTTTATCATCATAATTTATAAAAAAATCATTTTACACCGGGATTTCAAAGAAATATGATGTTTCCCAATTTTTTTCATGGAATGATTTGGAGAGGTTTGAGGGTGCTTGACAACTCGAGTCTCTTCTCCTTTGCTTTCAATTTTGAGGAATTTGGAAGGGGAAGAGAAGAAAAGAGGAAAATTTGACAAATTTATCATCATTTTATTTCACACTCCATAAAATAAGGGTAATTTAGTAATTAAAGAAAATAAATTATAATAATATTGTTTGGAATGTAATTGTAAATTTTATTGTTTTGCGCACTTAAAGAAAACGACGTCTTTTGATAACCAAACGGCGTAATTTTCGCACACAAATCTAAGTTTTATAATAATATTAGTTTTGAAATGTAATGATAAATTTTATTTTAGAAAATCAGTCCAATTTTTTTTTCATCACATCCTTTTTGAAAATCATGATAGTTTTGACCGCAATTGGATAAACAGTGATAGTTCAGGGCCCTTTTAAGTTTTTCTCCTTAAATATAAATCAAAAGATTATGTGATTTGTTTGTTGTAACATTATTTTGTTATAGTGGGATTTTGGGCTCGAATCTCATTGAGGAAATTTTGGAAATTACATTTGAGACACTATGTTTTTTTTTTTTTGGTTTCATTCTATTCATAGTAAAGATTCGGCTAAATTCATAAATCAGATCGGTATCCGTTCAATTTCCGATCCAATCGGTTGAATTAGCTGACCGATTTTAATAACTATTCTTTACAAACAGATTCAATAAGAATATAATAAATCCGACATTTGAATTTCTGAATCAAATTTTTATTCCGTGCTTACCAATAATTTTTTTAAAAAAAAAAATCAGCAAAGATAGTGAAGAAGCTCAGCTGCCACCTATCGTACCTAGTTTGAAATGGTCCTCCAACTTCAAATTCAAAGAACCGAAAAAAGTACAAAAAAACGCGTTCTTCCTCGAGTCGTCAACGGATATATTTCCAAACTCACTAGCAAAATCAGAAATGTGGACGCCATCGTAGACATGACGCGCACTTATTTATATGGACCCTATCCGCCATCCATTCCGCAAAGTCTTCCGTTCTTTGTGAAATCTTGTTAGCCATAATTCATTCTCCATGCTCAATTAAATATGTGAAACGATAAATATTTAATTTTAACAACCGAATCACTAAATAGTTTTGATTTGTCATAAAAATTTCACTTTTCAAGTTGAGCATAATGGTATTATTCCACATCGCCCAATTGAAACTCTAAAGTGATCTCCCCCACTCATTGCTAATTGATTTTGAGTGTGGATCCGACTAATCAACATGGTACCAGAGTGAGTTTTGGTCGCACTCTTAGAATATGCTCGTGACGGTTAACTAGGTCCGCACGAGGTCTCACTATTCGAGGTTAACAAAGATCCTCATCCTCGACAAGTGAGGGGAAGTGTTGAGCATAGAGTGGTATTATCTCACATCGATCAATAGAATCCGACTAATCAACACAGTTACGAGATCTTCTCGAAAAATTCTTACCAGAACTAGCATTTTCTAAACAAAGAGAGATTGAACTCTTCCTACCACTGATTTTTTTAACTTCTGCTTATTCTAATAACTTAATCAGCAAAGAAATAAATATAGATATGAGACAAGAAATACTAGTTAGAGAATCAAACGAGTTAGCTTGATTTTTTTCATAAAATCAGCTGCTCTTATGAGTTCACTCTCATGAGCCAAATAAAATAATAAAACTTCAATAGATTCATTTTATTTTGAATAATTTTATCTAAAAATTTCGTTCACAATTTGAGTAGTTTGACTCGTATACATAAACTATCACTAAAAATATTTAGTTGAATGTTCAATTATTAAGATTAAATCAAACCACTTTAGTTTGGTTTAGTATCATGAGCCAAATTTAAACAAGACGCACACACATGTTCATTACTTCTTGTCTTCTTCTATAAGATGATACATCCATGAGCGGTGCACTTTCTTCATATCAAGCTCATGGAGAGGGGTTTCATGGCGACTTGCTCGGCCTTTGGTGTTCTTTTGCCGATTCTCCGGCTTTCGAAAGCTCAGCCATCTCCGCAACAAGTCTACAACTATCACTCATGCGCAGATGTTAGAAAGTTCTGTTCTATCTTTTCGTTATATCAGTTAGATTGCTAAGAGAATAATCTCCTATTTCTCAGGGACTTAGTGTTTGAAGTAGTCTAAAATCGGTTAGCCTTTCATTGCGTATTTTCTGATGTTTTCTGTTTTGTATGGCTATTAAAAGGGCCAACTTTCACATTCAATAAACATATCATTATTCTCTCTTTCCTCTGTTGTTAACTTATCCTTCTCATTTGGTATCCGAGCCTCACACGAGGCCTGATTGAATTGAAAACAACAGTTTTCTAGGAGTGAGTTCATTGAAAAATGGCTACAGAGAGTTCATTTGTACAACCAGCTGTACCAAAGTTTGATGGATATTATGATCATTGGGCAATGCTCATGGAGAATTTCTTGCGATCAAAAGAATACTGGAGTGTGGTGGAAACAGGAATCCCTGCAGCAGCAGAAGGAAGTGCATTAACAGAAGCGCAAAAGAAGAATATCGAAGAGCAGAAGCTGAAAGATTTAAAGGCAAAGAATTATTTGTTTCAGGCTCTAGATCGCTCTGTTCTAGAAACAATTCTCAACAAAGAAACATCTAAGAGCATATGGGATTCGATGAGGCAGAAACATCAAGGTGCAACAAGGGTGAAGCAGTCACATTTGCAAGCTCTACGAAAAGAATTTGAAGTTCTTGAAATGAAAAAGGAGAATCTGTCAGCGATTATTTTGCTAGAACTCTTACCATCGTCAACAAAATGAAGGCAAACGGAGAGAGCAAGGGAGATGGTGAAGTGGTCGCCAAAATTCTGCGATCAATGACTCCGGATTTTAACTATATCGTGTGTGCTATTGAGGAGGCTAAAGATACAAGTCTCCTATCAATTTATGAACTACAAAGTAGCTTGATTGTACATGAGCAGCGTGTGAAAAAGAAATCGTTGCCAGAAGACATTCATGCTTTGAAGATTTCGTCTAGAGAACAATTTGGAGGCAGAGGTCGTGGACATGGAAGCTTCAGAGGAAGAGGAAAAGGAAGGGGGAGAGGCAGCCAAACTTTTGACAGATCTACCATTGAATGCTTCAAGTGTCACAAGTTGGGGCATTTTCAGTGGGATTGTTCTGCCAAAGAGGTGAATTATGTAGAGTCACAAGAAGAGATGTTGTTGATGGCTTATATGGAGGTTGATGCATCTACCAAAACAGACACATGGTTTCTTGATTCAGGCTGCAGCAACCACATGTGTGGGAAGAAAGACTATTTCACTGATATTGATGAAAATTTCAGTGATATAGTGAAGTTAGGAGACAATACTAGTATGGTGGTTGCAGGAAAGGGTAATGTGAGATTGAAAGTGAACAACGTGGTGCAGATCGTTACAGGAGTTTTTTATGTGCCGCAACTGAGGAATACCTTGTTAAGTGTAGGGCAATTACAGGAGAAAGGGCTTTCTTTCCTGTTTCAGCATGAGAAGTGCAAAGTGTATCATCCAGAAAAAGGCATGATTTTAGAAATCAAGAAGTCTGCAAATAGAATGTTCATGTTTAGTGCAGTGTGTCAGCCTTTACCATCTACTTGTTTTAGTGCAATTACAGAAGATCTTGTGCAGCTCTGGCACTGCAGATATGGACATTTGAACTTTAAAGGCTTGAAGACACTTCAACAGAAGGAAATGGTGCATGGCCTACCACAACTCATGTCTCCATCAAAGTTGTGCAAGGATTGTCTGATAGGAAAGCAGCACAGAGATCCGTTTCCGAAAAGCAGCACTTGGAGAGCATCACAAGTTCTACAGTTGATACATGCTGACATCTGCGGACCAATAACACCCATCTCCAATAGTAAAAAGAGGTATTTTATCACCTTTACTGATGACTTTAGTAGAAAAACATGGGTTTATTTTTTAATAGAAAAATCTGAAGCCTTCACTACTTTCAGAAAATTTAAAATTCATGTTGAAAAGGAATCAGGTTTTTCTATTAAAAACTTGCGTACTGATAGAGGTGGAGAATTTACATCACATGAATTCAACAATTTTTGTGACGAAAATGGCATACAAAGACAGTTAACAACAGCCTACACGCCTCAACAAAATGGAGTTGCGGAGCGAAAGAATAGAACCATTATGAATATGGTTCGTAGCATGCTCTCAGGGAAGAAAATTCCTAAAACTTTCTGGCCTGAAGCAGTAAATTGGGCAGTGCATGTCTTAAACCGGAGTCCAACGTTGGTGGTAAAGAATCAAGTTCCAGAGGAAGTATGGAGTGGAAGTAAGCCTTCAGTTATGCACTTTCGAGTTTTTGGTTGTGTTTGTCACGTGCATGTGCTTGATAGTACAAGAAGCAAGTTAGATGATAAGAGCATCAGTTGTGTTTTGCTTGGAGTTAGTGATGAGTCTAAGGCATACAGACTTTATAATCCAATTTCACAAAGGATTATAATCAGTAGAGATGTGGTATTTGAAGAAGACAAGTGTTGGGACTGGGATAAAAAGTATGAAGCTGAAATTGCATGCGATTTAGAATGGGAAAATCACTTAGATGGAGAGACAACACTGGGGCAGAATGACGCTGAAATGACTTCTGATATTGATGATGAAGAAAATCATGATCCCAATTCATCAGTTGAAGAAAGGTCTACAAGTTCTGGTGAAGAAAGAAGAAGAGTGCCACCATTATGGATGCGAGACTATGTGACAGGAGAAGGACTTTTTGAAGGTGATGAGGAAGCGTATTTTCTTCTATTTGCGACTACAGATCCTATTCACTTTGAAGACGCTGTGAAGACTGAGAAATGGAAACATGCCATGGATGTTGAAATGGAGGCAATAGAGAGGAATGGTACATGGGAATTGGTGGAATTGCCTGAAGGGTCAAAGAAAGTGGGAGTCAAGTGGATCTATAAGACTAAATATGATGAAAATGGAGAAGTGAACAAATACAAGGCCAGACTTGTAGTGAAGGGGTATGCACAAGAATATGGAGTAGATTACAATGAGGTTTTTGCACCAGTGGCTCGCATGGAGACAATTCGTTTGGTCCTTGCACTTGCAGCTCAAAAACGATGGACTGTTTATCAACTAGACGTAAAGTCTGCATTTTTACATGGTGAGCTGAAAGAGAATGTATATGTAGAGCAGCCTTGTGGATATGTGAAAAGGGGGAAGGAGCAGAAAGTCTACAAGTTAAAAAAGGCCCTTTACGGGTTGAAGCAAGCACCGCGTGCATGGTACAGTCACATAGAAGCTTATTTTTTGAAGGAAGGCTTTGAGAAGTGTGATTACGAGCACACTTTATTCATAAAATCTGAGGGAGGAGGCAGGATTTTGATTGTAAGTGTGTATGTTGATGATCTTATTTTTACAGGAAATAATGAGTTGATGATTGCAGATTTTAGGAACTCCATGAAGCGTGAATTTGATATGACTGATCTCAGAAAAATGAGGTATTTTCTTGGTCTTGAAGTGTTACAAAAGCCTGATGGAATTTTTATAAGTCAAAAGAAGTATGCTGTAGAAATATTACGAAGGTTTGGAATGGAGAATAGCAATTTTGTGCATAATCCAATTGTTCCTGGTGTTAAGTTTACGAAGGACGAAGGTGGAGTTAAGGTGGACAAAACCTATTACAAGCAAGTTGTGGGCAGTCTGATGTATCTCACTGCAACACGTCTTGACATGATGTTCGTGGTAAATTTAATCAGTAATACATGGAAAACCCCACAGAGATGCACTTGCAGGTTGTAAAAAGAGTGCTAAGATACTTGAAAGGAACAGTTGAGTTTGGAATCTTCTACAAGAAGGGAGGAGATGGTGAACTTCATGTTTATTCAGATAGTGATTATGCTGGTGACTTGGAAGATAGGAAGAGTACCTCAGGTTATGTTTTTCTGTTGAGCTCAGGAGCTATATCGTGGTCATCAAAAAAACAACTTGTAGTGAGTTTATCCACTACAGAAGCGGAATTTATTGCGGCAGCTTCATGTGCTTGTCAAGCTGTGTGGTTAAAAAGGGTGTTAGGGAAATTGGGGCAGAATCAAAATAAATCGACACTCATTCACTGTGACAACAACTCAACCATCAAGCTTTCAAAAAATCCAGTGATGCATGGTCGAAGCAAGCATATTGATGTTCGTTTTCATTTTCTTCGTGATCTCACTAAGGATGGTACAGTAGACTTGGTGCAGTGCAGTACACAAGAACAATTGGCTGATATTATGACTAAACCTCTCAAATTGGATGTTTTCTTGAAGTTACGTGGACTGCTGGGAGTGTGTGCAGATAGTGATATAAACTAAATGATTAACATTTGGTTTAAGGGAGGATATGTTAGAAAGTTCTGTTCTATCTTTTCGTTATATCAGTTAGATTGCTAAGAGAATAATCTCCTATTTCTCAGGGACTTAGTGTTTGAAGTAGTCTAAAATCGGTTAGCCTTTCATTGCGTATTTTCTGATGTTTTCTGTTTTGTATGGCTATTAAAAGGGCCAACTTTCACATTCAATAAACAGATTACTATTCTCTCTTTCCTCTGTTGTTAACTTATCCTTCTCAGAAACATCACCTCAACTTGCCCGATGTCATTTAACTTTATCCGAATTAACAACACCAAATCTGGTGGATAACTTGTCGGAAATTAACTGAAAATTGCCCGAAAACTATCCTGCTTCCGGCCAAGGATTTTCTGGCCGCAAAATATCTTTATTCTGGTAGTGGAGATCATGGTCCTGCGAGGTTGGTACGGCCAATTAGTCTTCGTACTCATGCAAATTCTTCAAAGAAACTTCTCTACAGAAAATATATAGGAGGAGGGTGGGGGCAGGCCCTCCTCCCCGCACAAGTTACTGCCACCCATCACCTGGCCTTCTGGCCACCCATTCAAGTCATAAAGCCCCGACCTATTAGGGCTTCACCGTCGGCCTCGTCACAACTATCGGTATGGGTAGAGCTCCGCCTTCTTCATCGCTCATTGGCTCCAACCTCGGAAAGCCCGCCGCCGCCACCCATGGTGGCCTGTATGGGCCTCGCCCGCTAGTCTCGACCTCCATCATGTCTCCTGACCAGCAAGGGCTCGTTTCTTCCTCGCTTGCCCAGCCGTCTCTGTCCGCAGAGGCCTGAATTCCCGTCCGTAGTTTGCCTCAGTTGGATGCGCTACCTGACGCAGGCGTCCTCTTATTCGGTTCGGGCTAGACCCGGCTAGCCAGACAATCTTTATTCATAATTAAGTTCCACTCACCTCGGTCCTAGAACACCCCCTACTCTGCCTCAAATCTCACTTTCCAAGCCTCAGATTAGTAGCTCATCCTCATTCGGACTAGTTTATAAGTCGTCAAGCTCATCCTACAGCAAAGCGCAAATTGACCTCCTTATACTGGTGGTTGTGGCTGTGTGCAAGTCCTGATTTGGTTGGTGAGGCACAAAGCTTCACTCTGGTCGTTTGTTTATTTCCATGTAGGATGGTTAGTCTTGCGACCTCCGGGGATTCCTCCATTTATCGGACTACGTGCAAAAGACAACTCAATTGGCAGGTGAAGTCCACGCTCCGGGCTCCGCGTTGTGGTCCGTATGTAGCTGCACAGTCTGGGCTCTCTCCTCGGGTGTCGTGCGCGTGCTACACGTGTACCTCGAACCTCATGTCGTCTCGAGCGCCTCAGCATGCGCTCCAACTGCCCTCTTCCACCTCTTCAACCCTAGCTACAAAGGCGTAGGTCTTTGAGTCGAGCTGTCAACCGCAGCCCAGCTGCTAAGTCCACCTCAGCAGCCAAGGTGCCAAGTACGCAGGCCCACAGCTCGTTGAGTCCATTTCAAACCTCAGGTGCCCACTTTGCAGGCTTTTTGAGCCATCCTTAGGTCTCATGCCATCCATTTTAGGCTCTTCAAGACCTTCTTAGGTCTAGCGTCATTCTTTGTAGTCTCTTTGAGCCATCCTTAGACCTCGCGCCACCCTCTATCAAAGAAAAAGAAAGCCAAACTTACTCTTCATAGAAGATCTATTCGGTTTTTTCGTATTTTGAAATAATAGTTGTCAAATATTTTTGTTTCATAAAAAAATATTTTTATTAATATATCTGTTATGATCATTAAGTTTTATGAGAAACATGGTTATTTATATTATTTAATAAAAAATAAAATTTATAAAATTTATTGATGTCGTCGGAACTGGCCTGAATACATAAATTTAAAATGGCTCGAAAACTAATTAGATATGATTGTCGGTCGGAAAAGTGTCATAAACTGTTTGGAAAGTTTCAAATTGTTGATATGTGGCTTCAAAGTAGTCTTAAGTCGGAAATCTTTCAGAAACAACTTCCAGCCACATAATGACAGCAAGTTTCCTGCATAATTTTAAAAAAAATGAATTGATTGGAATTTGGCTGTAAATATTTATCAGCGATCTCATTCTGTCAATCGGTCACTGGCCAGAAAATTTGTCGGAAACAGCCAATGGATTTATTATTTAGATTGTTTCTGGTCAATTTTTTTGCAAAAAAAATCACTGTTTTCATCGTCAATCTAGACTAAATTTAGAAGGCATCAAGTATCTCCCAAATCTCCAAAGTGCAACTAATTTTTTATTTTGAGATAGTGTTATCAAATATAAAAAATGATGTTGCAATTGGGATTGTTCATTAGTTTGGTTCGGTTCAAAACCGAACGGATAGATTTGGTTTGGTTTCGAATGTAAGTGGTTCAGTTACAGTTTTAAATTTTGAAAAACCGATGACTAATGGTTTGATTTTTAATTTTTTCCAAACGGAACCAATTCAAACCGAATAAAATTAGGATTTTATATAAACATTCTCCTATTTAGTAGTTAAATTAGTCAATAAAGTTCATCAAAAAATATTAACCGAACCGAGTCGAACCATGTGGTTTGATTCGGTTTAATTTTTTACAACTAGCGGTTCGGTTTTAAATTTTTCAAACCGATTACCAATGGTTTGATTTGATTTTTTATTAAAAAATTAAACCTAACCGATTCATTACACACGTACTTGCAGTCCTATTTTTATTTGATAAAGAGCAATAAAAACAATTCCCTTATTTACATGCATTTCATCAAATTAAATGGTAGAACACTATCTATCATTCCTAACTTACATATATTTTAAATACTGTTTTTCCAATCAATATGTAATTATAAAGCTCGTTTTTAAGTCCTTATTTGCATCCAAAATTATAAATCTTAATTGATTAAAAGCTAGTCCAATTATAAGGTGATCCATCAATTCAAATAAATGCTCAATCACTTGGACTCACTTTTTTATGAGTTGACATATAAATTCGCATAATTCTACAATTTCACACACTAGAACTCTTTACGACATCCAGAAGAACGTGAGATTTCACTGCTTCGCAATTATCATAAAGATGGATAGGTTGTAAATCTGGATAAAACCGAAGGTAGAGTAGGACGGATCATTAAGGCTGTGTTTGGTTTAGGAAAAATTTGGTGGAAAGGAAAAATTGTAGGAAAAATGAGAAGAAATTTATTATTTGGTTTAGAGAAAGTAAGGAATGAAAAATTAGTTGGAAAATTATATGAAAAATTAGATGAAAATTTTTAATAAAATAAAGAGTATTTTACTATTTTTTTATGAATTCTCCACCCCTAACCAAAAAAAGAAAAATGAGATAGATTACATAAGAAATTCATTTTCCACCAAATTTTTTGTTCCCTCAAATTTTCCCTAAACCAAACACACCTTTAAGTATTTCAATCAGAGCAGTTTGCTAGGTTTATTTGCAAGACAAGTGGCTTATAAATTTTGTCTTTATAGTCGTGACGGACAATCCCCTCATTTTGTCTTTTTAAAAATTTAGCAAATTTCTCCAACATCAAATAGACGTCAAATGGCGGATGCATGTATATTTTAGTGGGGTTAGATGTCCCCACTAAAAAATTATTTAAATTTAAATTATATTTTATGTTATAAAGTTGAAATAAGATCATAATAAGCCATCTAAACATCAAATGACCCTCTAAAATTTAAAAATATACAACATATATTCATCTACATTATTGATTATTGACTATATAATATTTTTTCTGAATCCGTCTTCGAATATGTCAAATGGAGAATGAATTTATTTTTTTAGTGGATCAGGCAACTCCAGCATAGAAAAAATATTTATATTTGTGTTGTTTTATGTTATAAATTTCAAGATAAAGTCATAATAAACCATTTAAAAAACAATATGACCATCTAAAATATAATAAAATTATATATATATTATGTGATTAATAATAACTGTTCTGAAACCTTCACCTTCGTATTTAATTATATTTTGTGTGCATGTTTTTATCAAACTTTGTGCTCCACTACAAATCTGAAATACATTGAAGGAAGTAGGAATGGCAACGGGGTGGGTTCGGGGCGGTTAGTGGTATTACCGTACCCTGTCCGTCTCGAGACATATCAAAACCATACCCGCACCATAACCGCTCGGGTATGGAAAACTCAAAACCATCCCCATCCCCGTCGGATTTCGGTTTAACCACGGTTAACCATTTAACCAACAGTCGATCTCACATATGAAAAACCAAAAGTATTATCATTGGTCACGAATGAGGAGAATAGCCCACTCGTTTAGTTTTTCTTTATAACAATGTTTGGAAATACCTAAACTAAGTTTTATATCTCTAAAAAGACAATGATCCTAATTAATATCTAAGGGCCAAAACACAAACCAGCAGCAATTAGATAAAGGATAGAAAACTCCTTAGCCAGCTTATGATGTTCATGAGAAGACTTAATATTAGCATAATCGACTTGTCAATTCAATCTTTAAGTCAGGAATAGTCACAACATCTAATTCTTTAAGTAATTGATGCAACCAAAAAAAAAATCCATGAGTTTCAAGACATTAAAATTGATAAAAGGATTCAACCTTTGCCTTAGATTTGAAGTATTGGCAGCCAGACCAGAACCCAACCACCCATACCAACAAATCCTGAACATGAAAAACAAATCAAACAAATAACTTCACACAAAAGCAACACAATTCAATCTCAGAAACACAACCTGCACATTATCCACAGCTCAAATTTCATCTAATCTCCAAATCCCCCATCTAAATATTATAAACCAAAATCAAAGAAACACAAACCCCAAAAGCAAAATGGAAGAGACAAATCATCAAACACATTATCTGCAACTTTAACCCAACTCAAGCTTTGAGGTCAGAGTTACAAGCTCGAAATAATATTACAGTAAGATCAAAATCAAAGTTGCCTTCATAGCGCATCTCGGTATTGATCGTAAGGCTAATCAAGCTGCCGATGTAGGAGTACCCGGAGGAACTTGATCTAGAGTCGTCATCCGCCATTCCGGCTGCTGTGCAAGAATCGGACGAGTTGTGCAAAGGGAGATAAAAAATAGGTAGGGACTGGAAAAGGAAAACCGAGGGAGATAGAGAGGACATGCTATTGGTTTACTTCGGCTTGGCTTTTGATTGCTTTGGAGTTGAAACGAGACCAGACGAGGCAATCAGGAGGGTGAGAGAATGAGAGAGGAGGCTACGTAGAAGAGACTAGGTAGCGAGGACGGTGAGGGAAGGAGGGTGGGCGAAGGAGAGGGCAGAAAATCATTGGAGGGACGATGAAATTGTTGGCGGGATAATGAAATTTTCGTTAAAATATTCATTTAAGTGTTTGAGATATATTGGATATTGCCGCCATTGCTTGTGTTTTAGGTTGTCCTGCAATTTTGTTTGTGTATTCTAAATCAATATGTCTTTACATATTATAAGGGTGTATGGTTAAAATGATAAATTGAATTGAATTGAATCGAACCGAACCGAACCATTAATTTTTGTTGAATAAACAATTGTTTACATTTTGAAACAATGAAAAAAATCAAAAACTCCAGTTCGATTTTAGATTTTTAGATATAAATTGAATCGAACCGAATAAAATCATAATAATAGTTTAACCATTTAATTAAATACATATGAACTCTAACTGTTTAAATTAAGATACAAAGTATTACACTCGTAAATTTTAAAAACTTAGGTTTAATGAGTCTCACATGTGATGAAGATGAATGGTTATAATCTATTTATGTTTGTGTGAGATTTTCATGTTTGTGTCTAGTGTTTAATCGGTCTCGCATGTAATGTATTTGTTTTGTATTTATGAATGTTACACACCTTATGTCTTTATTTATGTTTCTTTTAGTGTTTAATTTTATTAAACTGGAAAGTTGCACAGAAAATAGTACTGAAAATTGGTGTACTTCTGTCTCTGTTCTAAAAGGCGGCCGCCTAGCCGCCTAGGCGCCCGATTAGTCTCTGGGCGTTTTAAAAACGCCTCGCCTAGCGCCTAATTATTTTATATATTTTATTTTTAAAATAAAATTAAATATTATAGGTATTATTTTATAATTAATTATTAAATATATTATTAATATATATAACTCCGCCTAATCATCCGATTAATCCTTCTGCCTAATCCCCGCCTAGCCGATTAGTCACTAGGCCCCAAGCCAACCGCCTAGGACCGCCTAGCGCCTTTTAGAACACTGACTTCTGTAGATTGTCAAGATTTGAATGCCTCTTTAGCTTGCAATTTTTAATAGAATATATTTTTAATTTTTTTACATAAAAACTCACTTCTATGATCAAACTAAATTGAAATTAAATCGATATAATGGTTTACTTTGATTTCTCCATTTACACGGCTCAATTCAGTTTGACAAAATAAAATTGATGAAGTGGTTCGGTTCATTTTTTTTTTTGTAAAATCGAACAAAATCGAATCATTACACCCATAGTACATGATGATAAACAGCCACAACTTCTTTTATAGATATAAGTCAATTAAAAACAATAAATGTTTGTCATAAATAAGACTCAATTTTCCTCATTTACAAAAACACTAAAACTACGTTATAATTAACGAATAATTTTGGTCAATTATAGTAAATAGCTTCAACTGTTGGTGCAAAAAAGGGGATTTTGTGTGACGAAAGGTACACTTAACGAAGAATTCGTCAATTATATAAAATATATAATTGACAAATCATGAATCCTCACAACAAATTATCACATATACTAATAAATGTGACAAATTCTTTTTTGGTCATTTTTAATCTGTTAATTATATGCATTTTTCTTGTAGTGATAATTAAATGTCTTACTTAATTTAAATAGTCGGGTATGGCAAATACCATACCCTTAACCTACCCGTCCAATTTTTTTCGATTCGGTTACGGTTTTAACCGCGGACGTGGTCAACTCGGTTATTATCCACGTTGACCGGCTCCGTTACGATTCGGTTACGGTTGAATTAGGAAGCCTTCTTCCTGGCTAACTTGCAAACCCCCTCCCAGAGCCGTAACCATTAAATAAAACTGAAAACAGTTAGGCGTCATCGCTTCATGCTCCGTGCTCACTATCCATAATGAGTCTCACGTGGCGCACTACCATCGCGACACGTATACTCGGGACCACCAACTGAAGCCGCAATCCGCAACTTTCTATTTTCCGAATCAAATAATAATAGTAATTAATAAATAAATAAATAAATAAATAAAAACTGCTTGATTTGAGCAGTGATTTAAAAATTTCTGTTCTAAAGTAAGTAAAAGTTGGTCATTAATTGTTCAAAATTTAATTTTTTATTAAATTAATAATTTTTAAATATATATATATATTTATAATTAATTATAAAATTTATTATTAATATATATAACTTCAATTAACTATAATTTTCCAATTAATTTCCTACTAACAGATCGATCCTTGAGTTGTTCTCATCGTTTTTTGGAACATTGGTTTGGGGAGCTGATAGGCAACGTCAACTGGCTCGCTTTGCTTCGGAAATGGATTGATATCATAGCGTGCAGATTCCGAGTGGCGAACCGCCTCCTCCGCCGCCACCAGATTTTTCTGCTTCACCGCAAACCTCTGTCGGAGTTTCCCGCAATTGATTCCCCTACTTTGGTGGCGTGTTTCTATGCTTGATTGACTGATCATCATTTTCAGCCGCACCTTTTGTATTTTGGCTATTACACTCTTTTGTGATTTGAGTCAGGGCTTTGTACTGTTGGATTGACGCCTCGAATAGCTCATATCCGTGGTTTGATGGGGGGAGGGTGTTTGGGTGTGCTCATCCAGGAGTTGACTTGTTAAACTGGTGGAGACGCTGGAAATGGATTTGACTAGAGGTACTGCTTTGGTCTTGTGATTCCCAGTGAGTTCTGTTGTTGATTTGTGGAGATGCTTGGTGTTTATTTGCCTTTTTCAGAAATCTGTTGATTTGGATGAGATATATGCTACACCCTAATTAGATTTTTTTTCAAATTTGGCCTTTTCGCATCATTCTCTATATCTTTGAACTCCCGCTGGGTTTGTTTTCCATTCTGACCTTTTCGCAGTTCCGAACTGCGAGAATCCCTATTATTTTCGCTGTTCACAACCGCGAAAAGCTCCATATGATTTTCGCTGTTACAAAGTGCGAAAATCATAGAGATTTTCGTATGTCACAACTGCGAAAAATCATATGTCCGCGAGAATTAAGTGGACAATGGTGTGAAATATTCTTAGAGTTTCAATTTTCGCAGTTGCGAGCGGCGAAAATAATAGGGATTTTCGTAGTTCGGAACTGCGAAAAGGTCAGAATGGAAAACTAACCAAACGGGGATGATAGAGAATGAAGCGAAAAAACCAAATTTGAAAAAAAAAAACCCCTAATTACAAATCTGTCCTTTTATTGTACATGAAGCAACATTGGATATCTACTAAACCCGGATTGTTGCGCCTTGCCTCTATGCAATGACATGTTTTTCGTCAATAGGTAAGATATTAACGCCTGCTGTTATCATTAAGGCTATGTGAAGTGAGGTGTGAGAGACTGCGATTATTTTCATTGGAGCAATGCCTCACCATACATTTATGGCATTGAGATATATCCTCAACATTGAAACAGTGTGTTTGTGCCACATAGCAGAGTTTGTTCTTTCACGTCCTTGATTTTTCCAACGCATCCTCCAATCTCCCTTCTTCTTTGCCGGCAGTTTTTTTCATAATTATAAACAGATTGGTGTCTGATTACTAAAAATACAGTTGATATCTCTTGTAAATGGAAGGTTGATTTTGTTGAACATCTTCCGATTATATATGCTTGGCATTCATTTGGAATTTGGAGTTCACAGATCTGTTTGTTGTGAATTAAGTTCGCCTTCGTTTCATGCTTTTATCTCTGCTGACCTTCTGTGCTCTCTAAAGCATAGCAACTTGGATAACAATATGATTTTTGAGAATACTAATAGACTGATATCTGCCTGTTATTGTCCACATGTTTTACCAAATCACCAATGATGGGGCAGGGATAATCATCTTGTTGCCATACTCACACAAAGCATCGAGTTTGGTATAAGGATACTGTTATACCTTGTTGTCAAAAAGGCCTAGTCGAGTCCTCTACTTCATGGAACCGTCCAGATTTAAAGATAAAGGGATGGAGTATTTTCCTTCACTGAGGGTTTCAAATGAGAATGTCAATGACGGGATACAGAGTGTGGTTATGGATGATGCCTTCAGTGATATGTGCGAGATAACAAATTTTGATTCATTTACTGGTTGGGGCAGCACTCTGGTGCCTGATCAAATTTATGCTCCTTACGAGCTTGTTTCATCACTTCACCCGACACCAGCAAGTTACCAGCCTTTTGATGCCTTAAACTTCTCTGAACAAAATATCATCTGTATCACTCCTACCAATGGTAGCGCTGGACCTTCAAGTGTTGTTGTTAGTCCGTTTGGTTCTGAAGATAAGCTTTTGTCCAATCAAACAGGTAATGGCCAGTTTCAGTGCAACCTAGCTTCTTCTGATGAAAATGACCATGGTATTGAACCAGGTCCCATTGCAACTCGAAGCAGCTGTCATTCAAGTAGTGAAAGATACTTAATAGAGAAGCCATTAGGACAGTCACTTGATGAGAAGATGTTGAGGGTCCTGTCTTTATTCAAGGAGTCTTCAGGAGCTGGCATATTGGCACAGGTGTGGGTTCCAGTTAAGCGTGGGGACCATTTCATTTTAACAACCTCTGACCAGCCTTATTTGCTTGATAACATGCTTGCTGGTTATCGTGAGGTATCAAGGGGTTATACATTTTCCACAAGAGAGGCACCAGGCTCCTTTCCAGGTCTTCCTGGGCGCGTTTTTATTTCTAAAGTTCCAGAGTGGACTTCCAATGTGATCTACTACAATACGACTGAGTACTTGAGAGTAAAGCATGCTGT